>PVHT021183629.1:23292366-23425489 GCA_004024745.2 Catagonus wagneri
ATGGGAGGGACTGATGCCTGCCCACTAGTAGGTGGGGTTGGTTCTTATCCCTCTGGTGGGTGGGGCTTTGCCTCTGAATGAGATTAGAGGCTAGGTGTGTGCCTGAGGGGTCTTCAGGCAGACTGTTTACTGATGGGTGGGGCTGAAATCCCACCTGGATTATTGTTTGGCCTGGGGCTTCTCAGGGCTGATGGGAGGGACCAGATTTTCCCAGAAATGGCCCCCTCCAGAGAAATACAGGCTGATGAATGTTCCCGAGACCTTCGCCTCCAATGCCCTTCCCCCACAACAAGCCACAGTCACCCCTATTTTCCCAGGAGATCCTCCTGGGAAATTATTGGAGTCAGGTTCCACCCAGATTCCTAAGGAGACTGCTTTGCCCTGGGACCCAGTGCACGTGAAAGTCTGTGTGTGCCTTTCAAAAATGGGGTCTCTGTTTCCCCCAGTCCTGTGGAGCTCCTGCACACAAGCCCCGCTGGCCTTCAATGCCAGATGCTCCGGGGGCTCTTTCTCCCTGTGCCCGATCCCCAGCCATGGGGTTTTGACGTGGGGCTCAGAACTCTCAGTCCTGTAGCTGAGCCTCTGTGATGCAGTTACTTTCCAGTCTGTGGGGCTTCCCACCCAGGAGGTATGGGGTTGCTTCTATCGCGTAATCGCCCCTCCTACCTCTTGATGTGGTCTCCTCTTTGTCTTCTGGAGTAGAATATCTTTTTTGGAAGTTTATAGTCCATTTGGTTGAAGGCTGCTCAGCATTTCGTTGTAGTTTTGTTGTATTTTGGGAGAGAAGTTTCTGCCCCACGTTCTAAAATACTCAGAGGTGGGAATGAGGCCCCCTCAGAGGCAGCCAGCCTGCCCTGGCCATGCACCCCCACAAAGGCAGGTCGCTGACCCTGTGTATCTTTTCTCTTTATTTCTTTTCAGGGCTACCTCTGAGGCATATGGAGGTTCCCAGGCTAGGGGCTGAATCAGAGCTGCAGCTGCCGACCTACACCACAGCCACAGCCACAGCAATGAGAGATCCGAGCAGCATCTGTCACCTACAGCACAGCCCCCGGCGACACTGGATCCTAACCCACCAAGTGAGGCAAGGGATCGAACCTGCACCCTCATGGATATACCAGTCGGATTCTTAATCCTCTGAGCCACCACAGGAATTTCCAGCCCTGCTTAGATTCACAATTAATTCCCCAACTCCTCAAACCTGAAAGGCATCTCCTCAGTTTCCTTTGGGGTATGTTTTTGTCAGGGTGTAGAAAGCAGGATCAACCTTAACATCTGAATTCGATGCTGACCAGGCCCCCCTTGGCATTTTAGTTATCCAAGCCAACACTTAAAAACTTTCCTCTAGATGTCTGGCTGGGTGTCAGTCTACGAGGCGTTGCGCCATTTCATCAGGGCCCACTTGCAAAAACCATCCCTTGTGATATGAAGCTAGGGAGGACAAAGGAAAACAATCCATCTGGGTTGCGTTCTTTTTCTTCTTCCTCAACTTTACTTTCAGCTTTACAAGCTCACAGGAAAAGAAAAGGAGCTTTATTTTAGGATGTGAATGCTGCTGGATGATTTGCACACTGGCATTGTATAGCGCACGGAAATATGTTAAAATGAAAAAAGAGAGAGAACACAAACTGGCCAAGGTCCGTACCAAAGCACAGAGGAGAACAACTTTCAGAGATTGCTAAGTGGGAAAGTAATATCTTAAGTGATCTTACAGTCAGGAATATTGGCAATGTCAAGAGTGTTCCATTTTATCCTCCAGCAGAAGCAAGATTTGCAAGCAAATTTGGCAGATGGAAAGGTTCTAAAGTGTGTTCTTAACTCTGCACATTTTCTTTCCTGTAAGGCGCCAATAAAGAAAATGAAAGAATTGAAGGAGGAACAAAGGGGAATGCATTCTAGCTTGCTGTCTGCCTAGCACTGGAGGAAATGAAAAAGGCAGTTGCATGTGTTGGCATTACACAAGACAATGTCTTTCTTTTAAAATTTTTTCTTAGTTTTTGCCAGTGTCAAAATTCTCCCGAGAGCATCTCCGAACCATGCCTAAAACAGCAGAAGTAAATCCCTGCACAGAGATGCTGTATTCGCTGTCAACCTGGAGCTGGAATTTTAAAGGAATCTCTTGAATCTGGGAAAACCAGATTCATAAATATCTTCTTCTCAAACGTTCCCCTTAAACTGACCATAGATGAGGAAGGCTTTGTACCATCACTCGAATTCCAGAGACTTCAAAACATTTTACAAAGCATGGTGAAGTTAAGGTGACAGCGGGGGAAAGATAATGTAGAGTTGAATGTCAAGGGAAGTATCTGAGTCCACCTGGGTAAAGCCTCTCCCAAAGTTCCACTGAAATGACCAAAGAAATATGGACATAGGAGGGGGAAATATGGACATAGGATGGGGGGATTCAGTCTCAGTTCTTTTTCTTTTTTGCTTTGCTTTTTAGGGCCACACTCACAGCACGCAGCACATGGAGGTTCCCAGGCTAGGGGTCCGATCAGAGCTACAGCTGCCAGCCTACCCCAGACATCCTGGAATCAATGCCCTTAAAAACACTAAGGGACAACTCTGTGTGTGTGTGTGTGTGTGTGTGTGTGTGTGTGTAATATATAAAATATATTAAATAAATATTATAATATGCTTAAATACATTATTACATATAAATATATATTATTATAATTGTTATATATCATATATGTATAATATATATTGCAATAAAATGATTATAATAAAGAGATTATTAAGGCTGAGAAGACTCAGGATTTGTGGTCAGAAAGTTTGTAGCCCAGAAGAGAAGAAGGTATCGTTCCAATCCAGGTCTAGAGAACCGAGAAACCAAGAGCATTGATGCTGTAAGTTCCAATCTGGGTCTGAGTCTGATGGCAGAGGGACCGATGTCCCAGCTGAAGGACAGTCAGGAGCAGAGTTTGCTCTTTTCGCTGGAGGGCACTTCTATTCTTGCAGGTCTTCAAGTGACTGGACAGGGCCCACCCACAGTGGAGAGAACCATCTTCTTTACTTAGTTTACTGACTCAGATGTTCATCTCATCCAGAAACTCCCTCGCGGACACACCCAGAATAACGTCCGGGTACTCAGTGACCCAGGGAAGATGACACATAAACGTTATCAGCACACTAATCACGTGCCAAATGAAGAACATACTGGTTCAACCCAAAGAACACATCAGTAGATTCATTCTATAGGGCAGTTACATAGTTTCTGATAAATGGAAGGTCACCAGCTAAACTTCATTAGTTAGTACAAGCTCATGATACAATTGTCCCCCAACTGCAGGTAAGTCAATTCTGCTAACAGAATTATCTGACTCAAAATGTTAATAGTCCAAGCTTGAGAAACTCTAATCTAGCAGAACGCTATTCTTCATTTGTTACTGCCGCCGAAACAGCATCTCCCTTAAGGCCCTCCCCTCTGCTGGTTTTGCCTTAAGTTCTGCTCCCTGTGCTTCATGAAGTGCTTGAGATCCAGTCATGGGCGGGCACTTTGCCCTTGTTCTGCTTTTCCACTTCTGTCTTTGAATGGCTAGTTCCTGTATCTTTCAGTCTTGAGGCGATGATGCCATGTGCTCAGCAAGGCTTTTCTTGACCATTCAATCTAAAGCAGAATCCCTTACCCTGAAGCATTCCAAAAGACTTCCCACGTCTTCATTATCACTGTCTTTTATCGCTAACCATTAGAATGTTAACATAAGTTCCATGAGAGCAAGACCTTGGAGTGATAATCACTCACTTAAAAGAGTGCCCAGCACGATGGAACAAATATTCACTGAATTAATGACATCTCCCAAGTATTTCCTAGTAATAGGAGCTGGAACCATTTCCATGGTTCTAAAGGTTCTTAGCAGAGCAAAGGTCAACACATGTCTTACAGTCCAAAATTTTATAATGATAAACTCTTTAAGATGTTCCAATCTGCATGTAGGTATTGCCATAATTTTTTTTAAAAAAACTAACGTGATCAAATATGTCCATTGTTTTTCTTTTATCATTCTGGATTTCTTGTCTGAGCCAGAAAGATCTGGAGTTTCCATTGTGGCTCAGTGGTTAAAAACTGGACATGGTATCTATAAGGATGTGGGGTTTGGTTTCTGAGCTTCTCAGTGGGTTAAGGATCCAGTGTTGCAGAAAGCCGTGGTGTAAATCGCAGATACAGCTTGGATCTGGCATTGCTGTGGTTGTGGCTGTGGAATAGACAGCAGCTACAGCTCTGATTCAACCCCTCGCCTGGGAATTTCCATATGCCACCACTGTGGTCATAAAAAGAAAAAAAAATCACTTATATAGTTTTCATAATCATGCTATTTATTTTAAATCATTTATTTTTCCATCTGAACTTTATTTTATTCATCCGAACTGGAGCGATCCTCTCTGAGACTTTATTAAATTCACATATTAAGTTCACTCGATGAATTAAGAACTAAATCCATTCTCCTCCCCACAGCCCCCAAGACCCTATGTGAGCTTTCATTGTCCATCTGTCCATCTCACTTCCTGTCCTCCTTAGTTCTCACTGGGATCAAGCCTCACTGGAGTTTGCTGATTTCCCCAAATATTCCACGAAGAGCTTACTGCTTCTTACTGCTTTATGACCTTCACAACTTCTACTCCCTTTGTTCAGAACAGTCTTCTGCAATCCATCACCTGTGGGTTCCTTCTCCTTATTTATATTTCATTTGAAATATCGCAGCAGAGAGAAGCTCCCTTCTGGGCCCCAAACAGTGAGAGACACTCCATAAATCTATTCTCTATTCAACTGACTCTGGTTAACTTTTCACTGCACTTACTTCCATCTGAAATTATTCTATGTGTCATTTGTTTATGTGTCTTTTGCCCCTCTCCTCCGAACAGAACAAACACATCAAGCAAAGAAGACTTTTTTTCTGACTAGTTCATCAGGTGTCTCTAGCATTTAGAAAAAGACCTGGAATTAGAGGGAACCGAAATATTTGCCCATGAGTGAAAGAAGAAATGAAGGTATACATGGAATTTCAGCAAATATAAGCAAAAGATACAACATGAAACTTAAGAAATCTCTATTTTTAAAATTTAAAATGGTATTCTGAAGATACTGTATCTCTGAAAAGGGATCATCTTTTTCGCATCATCCTTCTCTCCCTCATCTCCACTGTATTGATGTTGTGTAATTAAAGAATTGCTAATAAAATACTTTGCAGTGATGGGGAATGCCTCAGATCTGTATGGTCCACTAGTGTGTATACTAGCTTTATATATTTATTGAGCACTTGAAATGTGGAGAGTATGATTGAGGAATTGAACTTAAAATTTTATTTTATCTAAATTTAAATAACTTTACGTGGTTAATGGCCACCATATTGGATAGTTTAGAGCTATAATTTTCATTCTAAGTTAGTATGGATGTACTTTTATTTCCTTTTCCCTTGTTTTTTTTTTTTCTGTAAACAATAAATATTATGATACTACATGTTCAAACTTACTCCTTATATCTTTTATGGTAGCTTTATAGATTTCTTTAAAATGGAAAGATCTTTATTACCTAACACTTATTTTTTAAAAGTTAGGAACATAGTAATATTTACACCTAACACCATTTATGTAAATTAATTATAAGCTCCTGTATGTGCAATTACTCTAACCTTTTATGAGTACATATATAATATCTTTGATATATATTTGTCTCAGATATACATAGTATTTTTGAGATCTGTAACTATCTATGTATAAATATAGATTTACAAATTTGATACACAACATGACAAACATAAATGATGGTGTCATCTGCAAAACTGCTAATTTTGAAAACTTCTAAATATTTCACCTCCTTTATTTTTCTTGTCTGATCACAAGGAAC
This sequence comes from Catagonus wagneri, assembly GCA_004024745.2. Lineage (NCBI taxonomy): Eukaryota > Metazoa > Chordata > Mammalia > Artiodactyla > Tayassuidae > Catagonus > Catagonus wagneri. The sequence goes on from PVHT021183629.1 coordinate 23,298,212, forward strand.
TGCAATTCAAAACCAGCGTTAAGTAATAATAGTAGGAGATATTTTTCATTAAAAAAATACATATGTCAGAGAAATTAGTCAACCGCATTAGCTTCTGTGTCTATAGGAATGAAGAATTGGCATAAAAAGTAAGGAAAAAGGAAAATCAGACATTTCCCCCTTTTAGACTGGTGAAGACAGCATGTTGTGAACGGAGGAGTCTGGTTAACTCAGTGCTTCATGCCTTGGATCCAAATCTGTTACTACATCATTGCCATGCACTGATCTGTGGCCCCTCAAAATTTACAGGCCAAAGCCCCAACCCCTAATACAACTGTGTCTGGAGATAATAATGAAGGTTAAATGAGGTCTTATGGGGGGGGTCCCTAATCCAGTAGAACCAGGGCTTTATAAGAAGAGGACAGGAGCCCCCCCTCGCCCATTCTCTCTCTGCCACCTAAGGGCACAATGATAAAGTGGCCACCTGCCACCAAGAGGAGGGCTCTCACCGCAACCCAACCATGTTGGCTCTAGGCTTTTGGCCTTCCAATCCCCAGAACTGTGAGAAAATAAATCTCTGTTGTTTAAGCCACCTGGTCTATGGCATTCTGCCACAGCAGTCCAAACTGACTAAGACAATCATACAATATTTTTTTTCCATTAAAAGCTAGTATTTCAAAAGTCTGGATTCTTTGATTAGTAGTATCTGCACAATTGGCTAAAATTTTTTGTAAAAAACAAAGTTTCTTTCTACTTCATAGCTTACACTGAAGTAAATTCCAAATGGCTTAAAGGTTTAAATGTAAATAAGAAAGTAATATAGGAAAATTCTAAATAAAATATATTCTCACAGGGCCTTTTTCTACAATATTAAGATGGAAGACAAAGTTGGAATGAAAATAGCAGGTGAAATTCCACTGAGGACCACAGTGAACACCTTCCCAGCTAGAGGTGGCCCTGGTCCCAAATCCAACATGGTTTATTACTGCCATATTTTAGCATCTTCTCAGCACTTATGGATATCTGGAATTGTATCACTTTATGCATTTGTTCATATATCTATATTACCTACCTCACTCTCTTTTAATGTCAGCTCTGAAAGAGCAAGAACAGTCTATCTTGTTCCCACTGTAGTCTCAGCAGTAGGGTCCAGCACAGAGAGATGCTGGCTCAATATTTGTTCAGCCAAGTACACTTTCTCATTGATCTGTAAGAGTTTGTAAATATTAGGGATGCTGAACTTCTATCATGTATAACAGGGGCTGGTGAACTTTTTCTGTCAGATAGTAAGCATTTGACAGTCTCCTTCACAACTACTCAGCTCTCACATCCTAGAGTGAAAGCAGCATAGATAAAACATACCAACACGGGCACGGCTGTGTGCCGATAAAGTTACAAAAAAAAATAGGAGGCAGGTAGGATTGACCCTCAAAATGCAGTTACTAACCCCTGGTTTACATTGTAGATATTATCCCATTTTGTTGCTTGTCATTTAATTTTATGCTTTTTATGTACAGACTTTTATTAAAAAAATTTTTTTAAGGCCTGCAGGTATGTTATACGGAAATTCCCAGGCTAGGAATCCAATCGGAGCTGCAGCTGCCAGTCTACACCACAGCCACAGCAACATCAGATCCGAGTCGCACCTGCGACTTATACCACAGCTTGCTGCAACGCCAGATCCTTAGCCCAGTGAGCGAGGCCAGGGATTGAACCCGCATCCTCACGGATGTTAGTCAGGTTCGTTTCCACTAAGCCTCAATGGGAAATCCTAAGTACAGACTTTTAAAATCTTTATGTAGTCTTTAGTATCAAGCTTTTTTTTTTTTTTTCCAGTTTTACCTTATTAGGAATTTTTCCTAGAAAGTCTCTCCTCACTTTGAATAATAGAATTTTTCTTAGAATTTGTAATACACATGTATTAAATTCTCATTAGAGTCTCATTCTTTTTCAGCATTTTATTTTACCCTCCAAGACACAAATTCCAAATATAAACTTTTACCCTGTGTGATCTGTATATAAAAATCTTCCCACAGGGATATTCATCATAAGGTTTATTATAATAGCCACTTTAAAAAACGATCTTACTGTCTAAAAGCTCCCACTGTGGTATAGCGGGTTAAGAATCTGACTGCAGCGGCTTGGGTGGCTGCAGAGGTGTAGGTTTGATCCCTGGACTGGCACAGTGGATTAAAAGGATCTGGTGTTGTTGCAGCTGCAGTTTATGTTGCATCTGTGGTTCAGATTCAATCCCTGCCAGGATTGAACTTCCATATGCTGTGGGCTCAGCCATAAAAAAATAATATTCTTACTGTCTAATAACTTGGAATTAGATGTATTATCAATATGAGTAAAAACAAATGGTTTAATCATGAAAATGACTTTATAGAATATTCAATAATGAGGAAATGTGTTCACAATATATTAAGTAAAACAAATAAAATCAAATTACAAAGTAGACCTACAGTATTACTTGTTTAAAACAATGTTGGCCCCTATTCAGTACTCAATAAATGTTTACAGAATGAGTGAGTGAAATAATGAATGAATGAATGAATGGGAAAATCGATTAAAAAAGAGTTTTTTTTCCCCTGACAATATAGAAGCAGACCTAAAATGGTTGATTTAAGACCAAACAAAATATAAGCAAAACATTCTTTTCTAAAGCATCACATGGCTTACAGGAGAGAAAAGGAGTATTTTTTTGTTCCAGAAGGCACAAGAAAGTGGGGTTGCCTATGTGCAGTTGTCTGTGCCCCGGCAGTGTCTGGTAACCTTAGGATTTTCAGAACTGCAATGAGGAGGGGGGGGAAAAGCCTTAATCCAAAACAAGATTAAAAAAAGAAAAAACAATAGAAAGGTGGCAAAATAAAATGCTAGAAATGCATACAAATAAATATATCAGTAAATGGACCAAATGCACCAGTGAAATAAACAAAGATTGTTAGTCCTGGTAAAAGAAACTAAATCCAACTTCATATCGTCTATCCAAAAGACACAAACGGTAACAGGTTATGAAAGTTGGGAGTCAAGGAGAGAAAAATAACACAGGGTAAAAACCAAACAAGAGAAAGCACATGTAACTATATTAACATAGACAAAATAGACACCAAAGTGAAAAAGCCCTATAATTCCAGATAGAGCCCCTGCACGCAGCGGTGAGTTAGGCTGGAGGGGACATAAGGTCTAGACTCCCCTTTCCGGGTGTGAGTGGTGCCGAGTGGCCTGCCCATCTTTACAGCCCCCTTTTCTGGGGGTGCGAGGGCTCTGGGTTAGGCCCGAGGAGGCCTGGAGATCAGCCTGGAGATTCCGGCTCCATCTGTACTAGCCTGGGTGGGATTGAGCAAGCGTGCAAACAGGAGTCAGAGGCCTGAATTCAAAGCCTCTGAGGGGTTCTCTAAAAATCGGTCTCCATCTGTGGAAGGGAAATACTGACACCTGTCCCCCACTGTCAAGCAGGAAGAAGCCAGGGCAGAGGCGCCTGGCTGGAATCTCAGCCTCCCACACGTTCATGACGTGGTTTGGCCAGGGGTCAGCCTCCCTCAGCATCAACTCCGTACGCCATCTCCACAGGGGTTAGAATGGTATAGGGCACCCCAAGTGGAAGTGACTGCTGACCAACAGTCCAGGGAGCCACGTCTGGTCATATGGGAAAAGGCCGTAAACTGTAACTTGTTCACCACACACAGGGAGAACAATAAGTTAACAATCCTTTTTTTTTTTTCTGTCTTTTTGCCTTTTATGTAGCGCCGCACCCGCGGCATATGGAGGTTCCCAGGCTAGGGGTCTAACAGGAGCTGTAGCCGCCGGCCTTCGCCACAGCCACAGCAACGCGGGATCCGAGCCGCGTCTGCGACCTACACCACAGCTCACGGCAACGCCGGATCCTTAACCCACTGAGCAAGGGCAGGGATCGAACCCGCAACCTCATGGTTCCTAGTCGGATTCGTTAACCACTGAGCCACGAAGGGAACTCCCAACAATTCTAACTATTATTATTACTACCACCCTTGTTAGTCAAGTTTCCTACGTGTACGGAAAACTAGTTTTCATAGATCTGCTAGGGCAAAATTAATTGAATCTAGAGTTTCCTCTCTCCCACACGTATTTATTTAGTAATTACTTACCATTGAAAGGAAAGCTAGTTGGGGTCTACCGCCGGACGGGCAGAGAAAAAAGCAAGAGCGAGAATGAGACTGTAAGTGCTCGCGAGAATGAGAGAGACTGCAAGTGCTCGCGAGATTAGCGCATAAAGTTTAGGGCCAGGATTTGTTTCCTTGGCTGTGCAGGTTCAGTCTGGCTGGGACTGAAGTACCCCAGGTGCGTGGAAGGGAGAAGAGGGCGGTGTGGCCGCTCCCGGAGGGCTGCTGGCCTGGGCACGGGCTGCGCACCTTCAGGGGGAGCCCAAGGGACTGAAGGCGACCTGGTGGCTCACCAGCACCTCTCTTCTCTGCTTGCTGCCACCACTGAACACACTGGCCCGAGCAAGTTCTCTCCGCTTCCAGAACCACTGGCTGCTGGTGTCGGGAAGTCTCAGACTGGGAGAAAAGCTAAAGAAAAGGATTTTTAAAATTCTCTTTATTTTTCTTAAATGTGTCAGGAACTGAAGGAAACGTGAAAGAAAATATACAAGTAAACTTAGTATTGACCTCCTTCTGTTTTTGCTTCTGATGACAGTAATAGAATCTCCACGTTTTAGAGGCCGAAGAACAGCCAGTTTCACAAATTGAATGCTTTAAGTAAATAGTTACCTTTTTCTTGCTGTGATTTATTTTTTGAAACTTGTTTCATAGATTTTGTAAAAATGAGATGTAATCGTTGTAACACACTTACCATGTATGTAAAGAACAAAGCAAAAATCACAATGAAATCCATTAATAGATGGATCACTTGTGTCTGAAGTATTCATATACTAAAGCAAACAAAAATAAAAACAATCCCCCCAGCAAAACAAAGGACAATGACTTTTTCTAGAGTGTTTTTTTTTTTCTCCCAAGAGATGTGTGGTTTTCTCAGAAGAATATTTTCATATTTTCATTCATTGTGAACAGAGATGTTTCAATTTAAGGATGACAAAGAAGGGTTCTGATTTAGTTGTAAATGTGCCACTTAGTATGGGACCTTGAGAGGCTCACGTTTTCTTGTCTGGGCCTCAGTTTCCTCAATTAGGAGATGAGAAGTTTGGGCAGGATTCCAGGATCCCTTCCAAATACACTCTGGCGCCCGCCATGGGGTTCAGAGATTTGGCAGTGTTTTACTTTAAAACTCCACCAGGGGACAGTATTTGCATAGTCAAATGTAAGCTCTAAGACAGCAGATCCGGGCTTGGACTTGCAACTGTTAGAAGATTGAACCCATCTCTGCAGAGGACAGCAGTGTAAGCAGGTGGAAACTGTAGTCCTGCAGGAAGGGCCTGGTCTCTGTGCTGGCTCACTGCTCCTCCAGGAGGGCAGCTTACCAGCCCAGCCCTGAGAGTCCACACGGAGGGAGGCTCTGGTACCAGCTTTGGGCCTGTTGAGTGCTGGGCTTGTTCCGATCACTGCAAGCTTTCTGGCTGCATTTGATGTCTTCGGTGAGGATATAGTACGTTTTATTTCATTTACCAATTTTTTTTTTCTGTCCCTGGCCTTGGAATATAGGCAGAGAATATTGGCATGCATTTCACTTCTGAACTTGAGCAGTTATCTTGTTTGTGGTTTTCACAAAGGCGTCTGGAAATCTACTAGGTGACGGCTCTGTGAGATCCTTGGCAACTGCCGCTGCTGGGGAGTCATCCCGGAGCCGATGCTGTCAAAGCCTGTGGTTCTAGAATCTCAGGGCACACCCACAAACCAAGTCCAAATGGACTCTCCAGGGTGACCTGACATCCAGAGATTCTGGAAGTTTGGAGAGTTATTTATGTGGTGGTGGCACATAGGGGAAAGTCAGAGCAGGGTTCGCTTGCCCGACGTTGTATTTAACTGTAAACTCCTTAACCCAGTCCTCCCATCTCGTCCCACCGAAAAGAGCTCTGAGGCTGCTGAGAAGCTGGTCAGCTTTCTCCCTGCCGAGGCCGCCATCAGGATGACTATGTATTGGTCCCCCAGCCATGGGGCACCCGCCACAGGGTTTACAGAACCGCGAGACGGGTTTCTGCCCTCCAGTTTTCAGGAAGAGGCTGTAAACCCAGGTTCACATGTGTCCAATGAAAAGAGAGTGCGTTGAGGGCCGTGGGAGGGACAGGTGGTGACTGCGGAGACATCCTGTGGGCTTCTCCCCCCCCCGCCGCCCCCCAGACCCGGGGGCCTGGAAGGAAGGCAGGAGAAGATTTTGATGGAGATGAAACCTGGGCAGTGACAGGCCAAGGGGAACCCGGAGACTCCCTGGGGTGGGACAAGCAAAGTGTGTCTGGTTAAGGAAGGAATGAGGCCAGAGAAGACTGGACGAGGAGCGGGGAAGGGGGCCAGAGAGGACAGCCCTGCCTAAGCCAGGACATTGGGACCGTTTGTGAGTTTTACTTGGTTCACCAGAGCCATAGAGTTCCAGTGCTCAGCAGCGTGGAAGGCAGCTTGGCCATTCTGTGCTGTTTGTGCCCATGTGAACTTGTCAATGGCAATGGATGATATATGATGAGCCCCTCACCACAATACATATCACTTTTTATTAAGTGGTTCCCATATGCTGTTCACATCTTTTTTTCTGGGCAGTTTGATGCTTCTTATCAAAGGACAAATTGCATATGCCTATGCTCTAACCATCCATCCCGCATCAAGGAATTTCCATAAGCTGCTAAGCACACAAATGCAAGAGGCATATGGTCATCACAGAATTAGTCATAGTTTAAAAACAGAAAAAAAAAAAATCTGTGGAGTTCTCATTGTGGCTCAGTGGTCATGAACCCAACTGGTATCCATGAGGACGTGGGTTCGATCCCTGGCCTCGCTTCGTGGGTTGGGGATCCCGTGTTGCTGTGAGCTGTGGTGTAGGTCGCAGACATGGCTTGGATCCTGCATTGCTGTGGCTGTGGTGTAAGCTGGCAGTTGCAGCTGCAATTTGATCCCTAGCCTGGGAACCTGCTTAAGCCAGGGTGTGGCCCCAAAAAGACACACAGACGAAAAAAGAAAAAATAAAAAAATATCTATGTGGACTTCAAAATGGAACTCAAATAAATAATGGCATGCAGGAACCATTGAATAAAAAGCAATATGTATCGTATTGAGGGCTTCAAGATACATTGTCCAATGCCATAGACAAGTTCTAGAACAGCCACAGTGCTACCTCTTAAAAGTTGTCTACATGTCAGTGTGAATGAGAAGGTGTACCCGCAGAGAGCTGTCTGAAAGGATCCTTCCCAACACATTAACAGATGTGCGTGATGTTTTCCCTTTTATTTCATGTATTGCGTTCCTTCTTTACAACAAATGTGCATGCTATTTATACAGAAACTCTTGGGTAGAACACTACCCAGAGTCAGGGTTCTCCAGAGAAACAGAAACAATAAGAAGTATGTATGTGTACATATATATCCATACATCCATCCACAGACACAAATGTTAGTCCCATGCAAAGAACACCTTTACAGGAACATGCAGAATAATGCTTTAGTATTTGGCAAAATATCGGGGCACCCTTGCTCAGCTGAGTCGACACATAAAATTAACCGTTCCTGGTAGCAGGATGATGTTGGGGCTGGTTGTGGGCTACCTGAGTTTCAAAAGGGGTCATTCTAGCAGCTTCTCGAGAGAGAGGGTTCAGGGGACGTGGAGGGGTCCCAACTCTGGGCAGGTGCTCTCTGGGTTTTGTTTTACTGGGCCAGCTACAGAAAACTGGGATCCCATAGTTACTGGCATGAATGAAAATCTGTAAAGAAAAAGAAGGAATTTGAGCTCTTTCCCTCTGTTGGGTAAAAATTTGAATTTCTTCATGTACAATAGTAGACCTCATACACACACACACACAGTTTAAAAAAAAAGCTTGCGTCTCTTACACGAGTATTATCTGTTTCCATGTCTCCAACATGGCGCCTTTGCACACACTTTAAGACCCTCTTACCTTTCCTTACCTGAGTCCAGCGCACCTGGCTAGAAGCAATGGCTAGTTATTGGCTTCAAAGGTACCACCTACGAAAAAAATACAGCCTATATTCAAAATACAATTGTGCATTTTCCCAATATTGTCTCTTCCCTTTTTGGACCTCAGAGGAGGAAAATTAGGACACAGCTGCTGGTGAAATTAATTCAACATAGGTCATTACAGTCCAACTGGTAGAACCGCTCTGCTCACTCTTTGTAGAGAAAAGCCTACTGTCCTCTCCTCCGAGGTTCCATGTTCCTAGAAGCATCCTTTAGCCACATTCTAAAGCGGGGCAAAGCATGCTGCTTCAGAGCATCCCTGGCCCCGAGCCTGCCTCCTGCCTCCGGAGGATGCTGCAGCCCGGAGGTTCTTTCTTTTTTTAAGTTTTCTTAATTTAATTTTATTGAAGTAGAGTTGATTTGCCATGTTGTATTAGTTTCAGGTATTTTGTTTCATTATTTTTCATACTTTTCTCTTGTAATATTTATTTACGTATTTATTTATTTTTCGCTTTTTAAGGCTGCACCTGCAGCATATGGAGGTTCCCAGGCTAGGGGTTGAATCGGAGCTACAGCCGCCAGCCTTCGCCACAGCCACAGCAACGTGGGATCCGAGCCGTGTCTGAGACATATACCACAGCTTACGGCAGCCCCAGAGCCTTATCCCACTGAGCGACGCCAGGGATCTAACCCGCATCCTCAAGGTTCCTAGTTGGGTTCATTAACCACTGAAACACGAAGGGAACTCCTTCTCTTGTAATTTTTATAACAAAAGAGAAATGAAAGACATTTATCCAACACTTTCACAATTACATAGTTTTTAAAAATTTTTTATTATAGTTGATTTACAATGTTCTGTCAATTTTTGCTGTACAGCAAATTGAACCGGTTATACATTTATATACATTCCTTTTTTTCACACCATCCTCCATCATATTCCGTCACAAGTAATTAAATATGGTGCCCTGTGCTATTCAGGGATCTTACTGAGCCCAGAGGTTTTTCATACAGGGGCCCTGGCTAGGTCATAGTGACTCCCTGGGGGCTGGGGGCTCCTCTGGCTTTGGGAACCATGGTGTCAAGTCTTCCCAGAGCAATGCCAGAGGGAGTCCTTTCCTCCTGTCCTCACTTCCATCAGACTTGGGCATACGGGCTGATGGGAGCAGAGGTTAAGGAAAGAGAGCTCCAGGCCCCGCTCGGGCTAAGCAAGCCCACCCTGCGCGCCACGTCTTTCCATCTGAAGCTCCTTTCCCATGAGCAACTAGTCCTCATGATAAATGACAGAAGTTCTAAAACTGGGATCTCAGTAAAATTTGTAGAAGAAATGATAAATAAACCCAGAAGCTATCAAATCGTAGCAGCAGGCTCGATTCCTATTCGTAGGAGAAGCTGAAAGCACAGTGGAGGAGCCTGCGTTCCTGCTGGCGGGAGTCTTCTTGCACAATTATTCATTCTTCCTGGACACCCAGGGATTCCCACATGGAGAGTTTATAAGAAGTCATCAGCAACCCCTGCTTCAGGCTCTCTTTTTATTTCCTGGTGGGTTACTTTGCTAACTATCCTCTGGGCCAGGAACGTTTAGTCACTGCAGCTTCTACTGAGCTTCTCTTGGCAAAATGGAATTTGGCAAATGTACGTGGGGATCCATGTTTGGTTTGCTTAGCCCAGCCCGGGCACCATGTTCATGAAAGTGTTTCCAAGTTAAATGTTGAACTTGGGAAGATGCAAAAAGTGGAGACGTTCATTCATTTGTTTTGCATCACCTGAGATCGGAGGCTTAGGAACCGGGCGAACCTTGACTTTAGAATGATGCACCGTCCAAGTTGAAGGAAAGATTGTTGAGTACAATCCGCCTTCCGGACCTCCCTCTCTAAGCAGCCTTTCGGTTGCTGGCCACACTCAGAATATGCCGTCCTTTCTCCCTTTCCTGAACTACTTTTCTTCTTTGCACTTTTCCCCGTCCATCCCATATAGCATGGAAGCTTATCTTAGTCATCTTGTTCGTCTCCCTCCAATTCCCTTTAGAAGGTGTCTTTGGAAGGGTAGGAAATTTTGTTTTGTTCACTGTCATAACCCCAGGTACGGGCGCCGTGGCTCTCAAGAAATAACTGCTGGAAAAGAAATGAATGAACACATTTCAACGCCTTCTTCCAGGTCTGTCCTTTGTACTTGATGGAATAAATCGAAGCCCATCTAATTGGAAATAATTTCCCTGGCTCTTCGCTATTTATCAGGCACTGGCAAACATCAACTTCCAGCAACCTAAGAGAAGCTAGATGATCAGCCTTTATGAGAAGGGAGCATTTCCCCAGGCCGGCACCGTGGGTTAAAGATCTGGCGTTGCCACAGCTGTGGCTCGGATTGGATGCCTGGCCCTGGAGCTCCAGATGCCGCGGGGCAGCCAAAAATCATTTATTGAACAAAGATGAATAAAGTGCAGAAAGTGTTCCAAATGCAGACCATTGAATCTTCTTAACAGCCCTATGAGGTAAGGACTATGGCCACCAGCCCATTGCACAGATGGGGAAGTGAGCCTCCGCATGGTTGAGCTGACTGCTCTGGAGCCCATCGCAGGTAAGTGGCGGAGGCGGGCTTGGACCAGGCCACCGTGGCTGGTGAGTTTCCGCTGTTGATGGCTGCCCGGCCCAGTCTGATGCGTGTGGCGCCAGCGGGCTGCAGGGAAGGTGCACGCAGTGTGCGGGAAGGGCCCTGCCCTTGGAAGCCCACACTGAGGTGGAGGAGATGAGCTGTATTTTGAGCAGGGCGTGTCCTGTGAACCGGGCAGCCTTGGACGCCTCCCTGCGGCTGCTTCCGGAGCTCCCCAGGATGACCAGCCCAGGGCGTATCTGTGAGGCCAAAAAGAAGCCCATTCCCAACTCCCCCCACCCAAGATCTTTGGGCAGAAGTCACCCTCCTCCTGGGTCTGCTTGGCAGGGGAGTGGGTCCGGCAGGGTCGAGGGAAGGGGGCAAGGCCGTCTGCGTGTTTGGGTGTGTGGGTGGGGTCAGTATCAAACCTGAGCTTGCGGGAAGCTCACTCCTCAGTCTTTCTCCCCCAGGTAGTGCCAGGGCCCCTGCTTGAGTCCTCCGGCTCACTTAACGGTGCCATTCAGGTCTTCTGTGCACAGGGCCAGCTGGCCTCATGGAAGGCGAGATACAGTGGGAACAGAACCAGGGCTCTTCAGCTTCTGTGTGGACGCTTCCTCCCATGCCCTGGGGAACGGCAAGTCACCAGGTCAAGGTGATGCCAGCTGGGCCAGAAGCATTTGTCCCACAGCATGGACCCACAGGGGAGGACAGCACATTTTTTTGACAGACCTACAGTCTGCCCTAAATTTGATGGGGGCTTTTGATGGCTTGGAAAAAATTCCCCTAAGATACACTGAAGAGGCAGGTTGGGATCATTCATGGAGACCCACTTCAAGGAGTGTGGCTTTCACAGGAAGCGTCTGGGAGCCATGGAGGGTTGTTGAGCAGGGGGGTGACACCGTCAAACTGTGTTTCTTAAGGGGTAGGATTGGCCAGTTAAGTGCATTGAGTAGTAGGCTTGTGCAGTATGATAATAGAATATAACCACTGCTGCCAGGAGCAGTTTGCTTGAAGGACCCTAAATCAGGATACTTGGACACTAGTCTGCAAAACGGTGCCAGTCTGGCTGCATGGGAGTCGCAGCCAGTCATGGAGGCTGTGCCTCCCCAGTGTGTCATTCGTACCACCGCTGCTCATCATCCGCACCGTCCTTACCCTGGGACGGCCACCAGCAGCTTGTCTGTGACTACTGCTCCCAGCTGCCACTCTTTCCCCCCTTTAGCAGAAGGGAGTCTTTTAATATGTAAATCCAATCAGGTTGGCACCCCACTCACTCTCTCTCTTACCCTTCCCTCCACACACACACATGCACACACACACACATGCACACACACACACGCACACACACACAAGGCAGTAGGCAGACTTTAAAGAGACTTTGGAGACGAGGTGAATCTACGCTACAGAAATCAAATGATAAGTGTTCACTGTTTCTGCTCCTGGTACTTCCTCAGCCATTTTTGGGCTTGGATCACCCTCCCCACTGTTGCTCAGTCTTCTCTCTCTCTCCCTTCTGACTCCTCAGTGAATTTGTGACCGTCTCTAATGCAGAACGCTTCAGCCATCTCTCTGGTGAGCCTCCTGGACTCGGACTCTTGGCAACTCTAAGTCCAGATCCCCAGGAAGAATTCTGGCTCCTGCCAGGCTATCACTTTCACTTTTTCACCTTCTATTAGGTTTATGTAGTTGCATCTCTCTCCCCCTTGTTCCCTCCCTATCCAGTGGTGTGTTGGAGATGCTCATAGTGGCTCAGGAGAGCTGATTCTACACATTTCCTCCCAACTCTGCATTCAGCGATGTAGTGTTGGTACTTGAAGATCAGTCCTGGTGGGTACATTTACACACAGAAGGCAACAAAGACTGCGCGTGAAGGCTTTTTCTTCACACACAGTAAGCAACCAAAACTGTACATCGAAGCTTTTTCTTCCCAGAGAGCTGGTTATAAACGTTGATCAGCAGACTACTCTAGCTATGATCGTTTTGCTCAGTCAGGTGTCACAATTTCTCACAAAATGGAATCATAATGCTGTTTTGCAGCTACTTACTAGGTGAACCACTGATCCTGTTAGTTAATACATTTCTGTTGAATTTCATTGTGTGAGGGCGCCCTGATTTAGCCAGCCTGCCACTGGACATTTATGTATTGCCAGTATTTTTGCATGATGAACTGCAAGGTATTTACAGACATCTGCTTGGGGACATTTTTAGCTATTTACTGAGAATTCATGATGAAGACCAGAATGGTGGCTGGGTCTCAGGGTGTTTGTAGTATTACAGTTCTTGATCTATGCTGCCAAGTTGAACTCCAGAAAGGCTGGAGCTAATTATATATTCACGGGCTGCATATAACCATGCCCTCTTCAGTTCTCCCCCAATTTAATCCACACACTTAACATAACCCTGTTTAAAATTCTAAAGAAATATTTGGAGGAATTTTACTCAATGAGCCTAAGGTTTATAAGTGTGCAAAAATGTTTGGGATAAGGTAAAACTTATCCTGCGGGCTGTTAAAATTTATTACCAAGCTTCCAACAATCTGAAAAACTGGCACCAGCACCAGAATCAATGGATGGAATCCTAAAAATCAGACTAGTTCCTGTATGTTGTTTCTGTGCACGTGTCTGCTAAAATCTCGTGTAAGCTGAAGATAGAATTTCATATCAGTAGGGGAGAGATGGATTAATCAAAAATTAATGTCAGGATAGTAATGTTATAGAAAGAAGCAAAATCTCTCTTCAAACTTCAACCAACAAAACAAAAAGTAATAAGTTAACATAAAACATAAGGGGATTTCTATAATTATGAAGTCGGAAGGCCTTTCTAAGCATATACTAAAGGCAAAAATAATAAGTGATTTGTATTTCATAAACATTTACAAAAGCATAAAGTAATCTGCAATATAATCAGAAAAATAAAAACTTATTTGTAAAATATATGGCAGATGATTTAATATACATAATATATTAAAAGCTCCTGCAAAATAATAAGGAAAATAGAAAAAAATTGGTGAATGATATAAATATTCGGTTTGTAAGTGAAAAATAACATATATAGACATAAAAATTGTTTATGATATGTACAATATTCTTTTTGTCATACTTGTTTTTGATGCTTTATGTTTCATTGTTTTAATTTTCTTTTAGTTTTTTGTCTTTCCCTGCATAAAATATTTTAGTTTTATGTTAATATAATTCATTGAGCTTTTACTTAGTGACTTTACTGTCATTTATGGAACTCTGATGGTCAGTTCAATTTGCTTTGAAAATATTTTGTTTTCTATAGTATCTACATTTTTTTATTTTTATCATTTAACTCTAATATATTTGGAATTTATTTTGCATGCTATGAGATGTAGAGCTAATTTTATTCAAGTTTGTGCCTTAACAGCCCTAAAATAATGCATTGTACATTTATTTACCTATTTTTTTTTCTCTCAGAGACTTAAGAACATTCATGTATTCATTCAACACAATTTGGTGGGCTATGTGATTGTGTCACTGGCATGGCAATTTTAATTGTTACTGCTTGAAAATGTATTTCTATACCTAGTAGTATTATTAACCTCAAATACCTTTTCAATTTTAGATACGTCTTTACTTTGTTTCCCTGAGTCAACGTTGTAAATTTCCAGAAGATCCTGATTAGGGGTGTGGATGTGAGTGGAGGTGTAAGTGTAGGCCCATGCCCACATTTGCAGCATATTTGTAACCTTAAAGGATGATTCGGTGGAGGAGAAACAGGTTAAGGTTCCAAGAACACAGAGGAAAATTTACGTGGTGATAGCCCGGTTAGTGTTGAATTGGGGTGCAACCAGATGGGTCAGCGTTAGAGGAAATACATAAAGCAGCTTTGACATCAGGAGAGAAGGAGGGAAACAGAGGCACCAGCTTGCAAAGTAGAGAATCAAAGGGGCCAGCCTATTAGAGAGCACTCTTCCCAGTGAGCTGGGAGACGAGGTGGTGCTCAAATGCAAAAGCATCTGGTTCCTGGAGTTCCCACTGTGGTGAAGTGGGTTAAGAATCCGATTGCAGCTGCTCGGGTCACTGTAGAGGAGCTCATCTGATCCCCAGCCCAGCTCAGCGGGTTGAAGGATCCCATGTTACCACAGCTCAGGTTCAATCCCCGGACTGGGAACTTCCACATGCCCCAGGTGTAGCCATTGAAAAATAATAATAAACCCACTGATTCCACTGAAGAAATTTTTGAAGGAAGCGGTGTCACACGGATTTTTTTTTTTTGCTGAGAAGTAAAAGCATCGGGGGGGGGGGAATGATAGGAAAGAGCATTTAAAACACTTTTTTGCAAAGAAGTGCACGCAAGTGATATTAGAGAAAATCAGGAGATGATCTGTGGAGAAGTCAGCCTGACCTCGATTTTCTGATTATGTAATGTTTCAATAAGGCATGTGCTTGCTGCCCTCCGAGAACAAAACTTCCTTCTTTTCGGCGTAAACGTGTGCGTGCTGGTTACTGCACATCCTTGGCTCCAAATTAACGTGACCCTAAGAAAGATGTAGGGTCCCTCAGTAGCAGGAGCGCTCTGAGATCGCCGCAGGGAACTTTCTTCTTCCTGCGTGTGGAACTCCGAGAGCAAAAGTAGAGAAAAAGCAGTCAGGAGAAGAAGGCGATGGGATAACAGGCTCTGACCTTTACTGCTAGAGCGCTGTTCAGAGACGTGATCTCATCCGTTTTTATACTGTTCTTATAAGAAGAACAGGAAGTGGTTATCATCATCTGAACTTGACGGAGAGTTGGGGGTCCTCAGGGTCCCCGGAGGTCAGAACCTCTCTCCTAACAGACGATTTGTTACAATAATCAGGAATATAACAAGGTGGGTGAGTAGCCTCAGGGGTCTACACAGTCTTAAAGAGAAAGGGTCTTTATTTTTCAACGAAATGGATTGTCATCATGGAGACAGGAAAGTAAGATGTCTTACGAAGGCAATGGTTTCTATGGCCCTCGCTGAATTTAATCATCTTATTTGCGTGTGTTGACAGAGATCCAGAAGAGGGCTCTAACCATCAGTCGGCCCAGCCCCATCCCAGGAAGAGAGGAAGTTTCAGCTCCTGGCTTTGCACCCAGAGACGAAATGTGAATCCCCGCTTAGAGGAAGGTGTGCTTGGTCCAGCGACGGGAGCAGCTTTGGAGCTTGTTATTTGCCTTTGGCAGGATGGTGGAGGGCCGGCGCAGGGGCCAGGTTTGGAGATGAAAGGGCCGGTGGTCAAGTGATTGGAGATGGGAGGATTGGATGTGCTTTGGGCAGAAGCCCTGGCTGCAGACTCCCTGCAGCCAATCACCCCGTGGCGCTCTGCCCATCATAACAATGATGGAAATCTGCCAAGAGCATTGCAGCAGACCGGCTTGCTCATGCAGCCTGGCTTTTGTGTGTGCACTAAAGAACATTTGCCCTGATCTCAACAGGGAAGCTTGTGTTGGGGGCTGAATAAGCCCACAGGAGATAACTTTATTAAGGCTCCTAGCATTTCTGTAGCTGAGCAGCAGCATTAAACAGGGACCCCTAAAAGTTCAATGTGGATATTTAACCTTTCATGATGGAGGAGAATGTGGGTCTCTTTATCGCCACCCCCGCCCCCGAAACCCCAGGGCTCCAATGTTGGGGACTGGCAGCTTTCCCAAAGCACTGGGATTTTTTTTTCCCCTCAGAAACCACAGCTGAGAATTTAACTATACCATAGCTGCAGAGCCTACAATAAGACATTAAGAAAGTTTGGGTTTTGGGAAATAAAACCTAAGTTTTCCTTTATTTCCTTTTTGCTTTGCTTTATGCCCCACAGCACCGGTTTGGCGCTGAGGCTGTTCGGCCAGCTAAACTGCATCCCTGAGGTGATAGGTGCTTTGCCCATAATTGGCACCCAATAAAGTGCTGATTGGTGGATCACTTAACTATATCCTGTGTATTTCTTCATTCTTTTCAAGCAGCCTTGTAGCAGACCCAACACCACAGTGGGTCAGTGTTAAGAGTTAATCACCTCTTGTATTTCTGCACTGCTATTCCTTTTATGAAGTACATTCATTTCTCATCTATCACCTTGTTCCACATACACAACAACTCTGCAAAGACTGTTGCAGAGTTGTTGCAACAACTGGGTCAACACATTTTTTTTTTTCTGTAAAGGCTCTGGGATCAAATGGCCTTTGTTTCAACTACTCAGCTCTACCATTGTAGTGTGAAAACCACCCTGGACCATGTGTTAATGAAGGGATGTGGCTGTGTTCTAATAAAACTTTATTTATAAAAACAGGTAGTGAGTTGAATTTGGTCTGCAGGCCATAGCTGGCCATTCCCTGGATATTGATGACCTGACATTGCCTACTAGCGGTGTGATGCTCAAAGAAGTTCTGTCTTGTTTCTTCGTGTGTTGGTCTATTTACATTGTTTTTTTTTTTTTTTGGTCTTTTTAGGGCTGCACCCATGGCATATGGAGGTTCCCAGGCTAGAGATATAATTGGAGCTGTAGCTGCTGGCCTGCACCACAGCCACAGCAACTCAGGATCCAATAACAATGAAATGAAATTGAAAAAAGTTCCTTCTAAAATGAGTTAGCATAGGGCGTTCCCATTGTGGCTCAGTGGAAACAAATCTGACTAGCGTCCATGAGGATGCAGTTTCGATCCCTGGCCTGACTCAGTGGGTTAAAGCATCTGGCACTGCCCTGAGCCTCAGTGTAGGTCACAGACTTGGGCTGGATCTGGTGTTGCTGTGGTGTAAGCTGACAGCTGCAGCTTCAATTCCACCCCTAGCCCAGGTGCAGTCCTAAAAAAAAGGAAAAAGAAAAAAGACCTCACTTGTGCTGGGTTTCATGCTCTGATGGCATCATCGTGAAAATCATAATACATTTGAAACAAGATACTAGTCCAGATTGTACGGCCCATCAGAATAGAGGAGAGACTCAAACCAAACTCTGTCTGTTCCCAATGTCCTTTTCACAAATCCGGGTATAAAAGGCTCACTCTCAACCCCCCTGTGTTTGAATTGCTAGAAGATGTGGACTTTGCTACCAGGCTCAGCTTTCCTAGGATAAAAAATTTATTTGTAGGGCAGAAACAGAAATGTGCTCAAGGATGGAATCTATGGGACCTGAATCAAAGATGCAAAGCTCAATATTTTCAAATTACGAGATCCAAAAGGTCACAAAGGTAGAAGATAGTTTACATTTGTGTAGTTGTGTGGGCTTTTAACTGTCCACCATAATCCTTCCAATTTCCCTTTAAAGGGACATCATTATCTCCAACTTCGGGGAGGCAGCTGAGGCCTAGAAAAAGTTCAATAACGAAAGGGAAAGGGGGAGGCAGGCTGGAGAGCCAACATTTCCCCAAATGGGAAGGGATCTCTTTTTCCAGGTCTCATCTCCACAACCAAGTTCATAAGTGATTCCTGGGAGGGAAAAGAATTACTCCCAGGTATGCACACTCTACTGTCTGCCTACAAATGGTTAAAGAAAAGCAAAAAGCGGCCCATTCCTCTAAAAAGAGGGCCCCACCCTCCGCTCATCTGAGTAGACGATGCAGCTTTTGGTCTGTGGGGTTGCCTTGGGACAGACTCCACCAGAAAAGCTTTGAGTGCGCTCCAAAGGAGATGTTAAGTGGGGACCCCCATAAAACTTCAGTGAAGCAAGCACTTTTCTTGGAAAGCACCCACTCTGATGTGGCCATACGTTATGTTTTACAGTGCTGCCTCAGCCACAAGAAGAAAAAAAGCCGACGGCCCCCAGATTCATGGCATGAATTTTAGGTCCATCAATCACAGGGAAAAATGTATTTCACTTAAGCCCTTTCCAGAATTTGAAGCAAGGCTAGGGTGCCGTTGAGAAGGCTACCCACAGCTAGCCAGCTGGTGAAAAGTAAATTCTGTGTGCCAGATCTCTGGGCTGCCTCCTCCCTGGAGTGTTGAGGAATTCACTCAGCGAGGAGAATGGGGGCCTGGGATCGAGGTGGCTGCCGGGCTGGGGCCCCAGCTCCACCATTTCCACGCCGTGGGACCCAGAGCAAGTTACTTTCATGATGCTTCAATGTTTTCATCTAACACAATGCTGATAATAACAATCTCGTTAAGTCCTGTGGGGAAAAAGCAAAGCAGAAGTGTTAGCTTTATTTTGTTTTGTTTTGTTTTGTTTTTAAATCCACAGAGAGTATTCTGTAATAACATAATGTAAACGTTATATTGCGCTGGCGTTTCCAGACCCCGAAGGCAATCGTATTAGGATGGTAGGATTACCTGCAAGAAAATTACACTACAGGATGAAAGTTCTCAGGGTCCCTGCAGGAAAGAGATGGCATGTCTGGAGGAGGCAATTGCGCTGAGTTTAATCAAGGGCCTATTTTTTTTGTCTTTTTTTTTTTTTGCTTTTTAGGGCTACACTGACGGCATATGGAGGTTCCCAGGCTAGGGGTCTCATCAGAGCTACAGCTGCCGGCCTACACCACAGCCACAGCAACTCAGGATCCGAGCCACGTCTGCGACCTACACCACTGCTCGTGGCAACACCGGATCCTTAACCCACTGAGCGAGGCCAGGGATTGAACCCGCAACCTCATGCTTCCTAGTCGGATTCCTTTCCGCTGCGCCACGACGGGAAGTCCATAACGAAGGGCCTGTTTCCAAGGGTGGCATAGGTCATGGGAGCCAACCCAGGGATGGTGAAGCAGCTTGGGGCTTTCAGCTGCCCAGAGGGACAAGGAGAGGCACCTGAAGATAGCTACAGCCGTAGGAGCGGGTTGGAGACAGACTGAGAAGCTTTAGCAGGGGGAAGCAGGGAGAGAAAAACTTGCTTTCAAACTCACTCTTCTCTCTCTGTCTCTCCTGACAATGCCTCCACAGGCCAAACCCAACCAGAACCTAGTGGGCAAGCAGAGCCATTGATGCCTTTGCTAAGAGTCTGCCTGTGGGGCGCAGAGCAGGGTGGAGAAGGGATGGGGGTGGATCTGGCGATGCACATGGAGAACGTGTGTCACAAGAAACGTTGAAAAGGAGAGATTCACAGGTCTGCCTGATTTTTCTGCTCATCTGGACAGACGTGCACGCGTGCGTGTGCGCGCACACACACACACACACAGGCACATATTACAGCATATACGGCGTTGCCCTTAGATATGCTAATTTAGGAGCTGGATCGTGAGGGTGAGGTTCCCAGGGGGATCTGGATGGTCACGCTGCAGATTTGGGAACCACAGCAAGATGTTCATGAAAAGCACTTCCATCCCCAGCATGTCAGAGATCTGCAGCCGCACATGTGCTGCAGAGAGCTGGTCTTCTGAAGCCTTTGCCCCACTGCCCCCTGCCCGGTTCAAAACAACCAGCGCCACTTGAACAACTGTGATGTGCGAAGCCCGTGGTTGCCTCTTCTGCATGGAATTAGCGCTCCCTCTCCTGCAGATGCATATGAGAGAAACGATTCTGTAAGAAGAAAATATTTCCATAAAAAGTCAAGGCAGTAATTGGGGAAAGAGTGTGAGGAAGCTGTTAAGTGCAGAACTGGTTTCAGACAAATTCCTCTGCCGGAGAAGGAAGTGGCGTTTATCCCAGTTCCTATAACTGGGATGGGGGTAGGTGATTCTGTGCAAACCCACTTCACAGAGCAGCAGGGTAAGGGCCAGCAGGGGCTGTATCATGACTTTTGAGGCCTTCTAGGCATTGTCACCTTCATCAATCCCTGACTCCATTAAAAAAATATTAAAAGTTGTATTTTACAACTGTGTTGGTGTAAAGATGCATATATATATATGTGTATATGTGTGTATATATATATATATATATATACATATATATATATATACTTATTATATTTAACCCAGGCTGCATTATATTCATTTTTTTTCTTTTTGATTAAACAAAGTTATACCATTTTTGTAGGGGCCTGAAAGTGTGGTGGCTATAGCCCTGTGCCTGCCGCGTCTAATGAAGCTGGCCACGAGCATTAAGTGACTGTGCCCTCAGGCAGCAGATGGGAAGCAAAGTTCCCATCAGCTGTCAGGCTCTGGAGCTGAAGATTTCAACCTTGACCTCATTTTTGGGTTTTGGGTAAGCTGAGACGCTTCCCCAAGTCCCCGTTGTCAGCTTGCACCCCAGACCAGTGAAGTCAGAATGTCTGGGGCCGAGGACCACGTACTAACCCACCGAAGATCTCCGGTGATCCTGGTTTGTGACAAGGTTGAGGACCATGTTTGGAGGTCCTGGCTTTCCCCATGCCAGGTGCTGTCTTCTACGGGTGCACAGAAGAGAGGGCTCAAATCTTGCAGCCGCTGCCTCCAGGGACCAAGGTGAGAGCGCCGGCAGGCTTACAAGCAATATCCCCGTCTTTCTCTCCAGCCGGTTCCTCCATTCCTGGCCTCTCGCTACAGCTGGAACGGGGCTGCTGGAACGGGGCTGCTCCCTGTCCTAGAAGCGATTTGCCAGCATAGAATCCTCCTCTCCACCCACCTGGACCCAAATCCAGCTCTACTGCACAGCTGGCCTTCACCAGCTGCTGGACACCTCTGACCCTGCGCGCTGCCTGCCCCGCTCGGAGCCAGGCGAGGGAGGCCAGCTGGCAGGATGGCCGTGGGCTTTCCAGATGCTGAGTGGAGGCTCCAGGGCAGTGCAGGCACCTGCTCCCCCTGTGAGCCTGGGCTGGCTCCCTCTGGGCGGTATCTCTCCTGTCACCTCCACACCCCACACGGAGAAGCGTATGGGGCCAGCCGACTGCAAACCTGGCTGCTGTGTGCCCTCTGTCACTTTCATGCTGACTTCAGTGTTGCTTTTGATCACTTCTCACTCATGTCATCTGGATTTAGGTGCTCAGGGAAGGAAGAGGGCTCTGGTGTAGAACAACATTAGCTCGTATTTAAGAAGAGAATGTATAACACCAGAATTATGAGTCCCCCTTCAAGATCATCTTTTAAAAAATTGACTTATTTCTTGAAGTATAGTTGATTTATAATACTGTGTTAGTTTTTGCTGTACAGCAAATTGATTCAGATATAGGTAGATAGATACTCTTTCAGTTTCTTTTCCATTATTATTTATTAAAAGATAGTGAATACAGTTCCGTGGGCTATGTGGAGGTCCCTGTTATTTATCTGTTTTATATATGACAGTTTGTATGTGCTAATCCCAGACTCCTAATTTGTCCCTCCACCCCTTCCCCTTTGCTAATCATAAATTTGTTTGTAACCATATGTCTGTGAGTCTGTTTCTGCTTTGTAAATAAGCTCATTTGTATCAAAATTTATTTATTTATTTATTTTTTAGGGACACACCCATGGCATGTGGAAGTTCCCAGGCTAGGTGTCGAATCGGAGCTGCAGCTGCCAGCCTGCACCACAACCACAGCCACGCAGGATCCTTAACCCACTGAGCAAGGTCAGGGATCGAACCTGCATCCTCATAGATACTAGTTGGGTTCGTTACCACTGAGCTACAGTGGGAACTCCTGTATCATGTTTTTGATTCCACATGTAAGTTAATAAAAGGAAATCCATGGCACAAATCGCTTTGACCTAGTGGCATTTGCTTACTCATTTCCAGTGTCCTCGGTCTCCTGTGTGCTAGTAAGAATGCTCAGATAAAGTGTCTTTGTTATCTACTGATCAGCTCTGCTCTCCCAGGTAATACCACTGGTCATTATGTTTTATGCTTCGTTGCAGGGGCAGAGCTCCTCTTTGGTGTTTTCCTGCCACTTAAAGTGAAGAAATAAGAATGGTCTTGTCACTCAAATAAAATCCAAGGACTGTCATCCTGACTCGGGGGCCAGATGTAAGCTGTCTTTCTGCCACGCATCCCCTTCCCACGGGGCTCCAGCCTTCTGACTCCTGGTGTGCTCCTGACACCCTTGCCTCAGGGTCGCTGTCCTCACGGTTCCCTTTGTCTAGAATGTTCTTTCCCCAGAGCTCATTTCCTTACTTCGGTTAAAGTCTCTAGTCCATGTTCACTGTCGCAGAGAGGACTTCCCTGACCACCCATATAAAACATCACCCCTCCCCACCCACACTGTCTCCATCCCTCTTATTTATTCCTCTTCCCAGCCCTGTAAGGGTCTTTTCATCTTTTTAGGGCCGCACCCGTGGCATATGCAGGTCCCCAGGCTAGGGGTAGAATTGGAGCTACAGGGACCGGCCTACACCACAGCCACAGCAACACGGGATAGGAGCCGTGTCTGTGACCTACACAGCAGCTCACAGCGACGCCAGATCCTTAACCCACTGAGCGAGGTCAGGGATCGAACCTACGTCCTCATGGATACTAGTCAGATTCATTTCCACTGCGCCACGATGGGAACTCCTCCTCTCTGAATATATTTTAACCAGGAAATAGAGAGGGAGAGAGAATAGACATTGTTTTTTGTTCAATACACCAGCTTCACACTTATTACATTCAGACATTGTATATACCCAGATTTGCTTATTGTTTATTTTCTGTCCCCTCTTGCAAGTATCAGGCTTCAAGAGGGAAGCGATTTGTCCGCTCTGTTCATTGCTCTGTCTCCGCTGTCCGGAACTTCAGTGCCAGGCAGAGGGTCCAAATTCAATAAACCTTTTTATGAATAAATGAATGAACTTCTTTTTCTGCAGAACTTACCTTTCGCCATCTGAAATGCATGCTTTTATAAATGCATGGAAGTCCATGTTTGTGAAACCAGATTAAATGAATGACAATGGAGAACAATGCAGTTCACTTTAATACATATTTATCAGGAGCCAAGAGCCATGGAAGACAAAGACTTTTTGTTTCCTCTCCTCCAGGAGAGAAAGAGTGCCCTGAAGTTAGAGAGCTTTCTCTGGGCTCCTGGCTGACACTAAGGCCGCTATATTAAGAAAAAAACAATGGTTGGAGTATAGTTAATTCACAATGTTGTGTGGCTTTCTACTGTACAGTGAAGTGATCCAGTTATACACACATATTCTTTTTCATATTCTTTTCTATTATGGATTAGCACAGGATATCAAATAGAGTTCCCTGTGCTATACAGTTGGACCTTGTTGTTTATCTGTCCTATATGTCATAGTTTGTCTCTGCTAATCCCAAACTCCCAGTCCTTGCCTCCCCGCCCCTCCTTCCGTTGGCAACCACAGATATGCTCTCTGTGTCTGTGAGTCTGTTTCTGTTTTGCAGATAGGTTCATTTGTGAGGCCCCGATATTTAACCACCATGCTGCCTGTCTCACGTTTTCTACTGCGGCCTTGGAAGAGGACTACACGCACACACAAGGCCAAGGAAAAGCAAAAGCCAGAGACAGAAGAGGCGGGGGGAAAAAGAAAAGCAACACTGAAGCAAAGCTGACTTTGCTTCATAACCACATTCACGAGTGTTGCAAAAAAGATACTGAAACGTATCTGAAGGAGACTGGAAAAGGCACTGTGCTCTCGCATAAGACGCTGCACCCCGCTCCCGCTCAGCTCTGTCAGGTGAAATAGCTGAACAAAGCTTGCCCCCAACTGTTTTTTTTCCTGTCTTAAACATCTTATTCATTCTGAGTCTCAAGAGTCATATATATTTTTCTGATTTGCGAAGCTATTTAAAGAGTGCTTTTCCAAAATGTACAATTTAAATCATGTCAAGTGATGTACTTGGTGAATTATCTTTTTGAAGATGGCAGAATCTGTCCTCTTCTCATGAAAAAAATCTTTGAGCCAGAATATTAACAGATTTATTAAGCAATTTAAGCTTCATTCATATAAGTAAATACGATGCAGCCGTTGCAATTGCATTGAGAATGATACACAAGCAACTTACAGAACCTTACAGCAAAAAAACCAACAACCCAATTGAAAAATGGGCAAAAGACCTGAAGAGACATTTCTCCAAAGAAGATATACAGATGGCCAACAAACACATGAAAAAATGCCCAATATCACTAATTATTAAAGAAATGGAAATCAAAACTACTGTGAGGTACTGCCTCACACCTGTCAGCATGGCCATCATTAGCAAGTCCACAAATAACAGATGCTGGAGGGGGTGTGGAGAAAAGGGAACCCTCCTGCACTGCTGGTGGGAATGTAAATTGGTACAACCACTATGGAAAACAGTATGGAGGTACCTCAGAAAACTAAATATAGAACTACCATATGACCCAGAAACCCCACTCCTGGGCATATATCTGAACAAAACTTTCTTTTAAAAATGCACGTGCACCTGTATGTTCATTGCGGCACTACTCACAGCAGCCAAGACAAGGAAGCAACCTAAATGTTCACTGACAGATGAATGGATTAAGAAGATGTGGTATATATACACAATGAAAAACAACAAATAAAGAACAAAATAATGCCATTTTCAGCAACATGGATGAAACTAGAGACTCTCGTACTAAGTGAGATAAGTCAGAAAGAGAAAGACAAATACTATACGATATCACTTATATCTGGAATCTAATATATGGCGCAAATGAACGTTTCCAAGAAAAGAAACTCATGGACTTGGAGAACAGACTTGTGGTTGCCAAGGGAGAGGGGGAGGGAGTGGGATGGACTGGGAGTTTGGGGTTAGCAGATGGAAACTATTGCATTTGAAGTGGATAAGTAGTGAGGTCCTCTTGTGTAGCACAGGGCACTATATCTAGTCACTTGTGATGGAGCGTGATGGAGGCTAATGTGAGAAAAAGAATATAAATGTATGACTGGGTCACTTTGCTGTACAGTAGAAATTGACAGAACACTAAACCACCTATAACGGAAAAAATAAAAATCGTTAAAAAAGAAAATTACATAGACAAATATCATATCACATATCTAAAAAATGATATAAATGAACTTAATTACATAACAGAAACAGATTCACAGATATAGAAAACATACTTACGATTACCAACGGAGAAAGTGGGGAGGCATAAATTAGGAATTTGGGATACGCAGATACATACTAGTGTATATAAAAAGATAAACATTAAGGATTTATTGTGCAGCATAGGGATCTGTATTAAATATCTTGAAATAAACCATAATGGAGAAGAATATGGAAAAGTATCTATCATCTCTCTCTCTCTCTCTCTCTCTCTATCTATCTAATCTATTTATCTCTGAATTATTTTGCTGTATACCAGAAACACACCACTCTGTGTTTTGTCACATATGTCAATAAAAATTAAATCAACCATATGTCAGTAACAACTGAAAAATAAAATAAATAAGATTTACACCTGTGTAGAAGAATATTCGATGATATGAAAAGTTGTCCCTGGTAAATTGTTGAGAGAGCAAGCCTGGCTTCCCAGGCAGCGGACACGTGGCGGTCTAGGGCAGAGCCGCTCACGCCTTACAGACTGTGATCCGCGCTGGGAAGCACCTCAGTGGTGCGGTCCTCAGCCCCTCCTCTAACTGAAATACAAATTTTACAGAACTCTTTCTTCTATTAGTTCATCTCTCCTCACCGAACAAACGTTTTACGAAGTCCTACTCCCTTCCCTCATCTCTTCCTTTCCAAGACAGGTCACAACCCCTAAATCAGTTTCACGACACGTTGATATGGTCACAACCCGCCGTCAGGAAACCAAGGACAGGGACATCAAACAGCGACCTCTTACTGAGGGAGGGCCCTGCCCCTGCGTGAACCCAGGGTGCAGAGCCATTTGCAGGAACTGAAACAATCGATTTGACCACAAGTCTTTTCCACACTGATGACGGTCACCTCCGCTTTAGGGATGAGGTGAGTGCAGCCCAGAGAGGGAGAGAATCTGGGCAGAGCCGTGCCCAGAGCCGCAAAGCCCCTCACTCATTGCGCTCGTCTCTCTCCAGGGATGTTACTCATGATGTTATATTTAATCTGCCTTTTAGAAAAATAACCAATGAACAAAGTCTGGAGTTGTCGACCAGAGAAGCGACAGGGCTTTTCTCTGAGTGTGGAAGTGGGTGAGTTCAGTTTTCTTCTTTCTGCTTATTCGCAATACTTCCTATTATTTAAAGATGAAGATATTACTTTGGTCGTAAGAATTCAAAAGTTCATGGTCTTTACCTCATTTACTTATTTTTGAATTTGATGACAAGTTTGGAAAATTCATCTTGTTCAACAAATCTTTATTTATCTAAATTTTTTCTAAGTTCAATGAGTTGATATTTTATTTTATTTATTTTTTATTTTACTTTTTTAAGGGTTGCACCCATGGCATATGGAGGTTCCCAGCCTAAGAGTCTAATTGGAGCTGCAGCCGCTGGTTACACCACAGCCATAGCAACGTCAGACCCGAGCCACGTCTGCGACCTACACCACGCTAATGGCAACAGTTCATCCTTAACCCACTGAGCAAGGCCAGGGATCGAACCTGCATCCTCATGGATATTAGTTGGGTTTGTCACCGCTGAGCCACGATGGGAATTCCTATTTCATTTTATTTTATTAAAAAATTTTTTTATTGTCATTGATTTACAATGTTCTGTCAATTTCTGCTGTACAGCAAAGTAACCCAGTTATGCATATGCATGCAGCTTTTTTTTCACATTGTCTTTCATCATGTTCCATCACAAGTGACCAGGTATAGTTCCTTGGGGTATACAGCAGAATTTCATTGATTATCCACTCCAAATGCAATAAATAGTTTGCGTCTACTAACCCAAACTCCCAGTCCCTCCCACTAAATATCCTTTCAAGTGACTGAGCTATTTATCTGAATAATGAAGAGAGATTTTTCAAAATCATTCCAGTGGTCACTGTTGGCTCCTCTGACTTCTGAGGGTCATCATTAATCAGCGGAAATCACCTGCCAAGGTCATAGTTTTTACCCAGTCATAAGAGGGAAAATTTGCACTTGCTGTTTGTTTGCATTTATTTGCACATATTGTTACCATGAAAATTGCAAGGGCCTTTCTGCAATCTCCGATGCTCATTCTGCTGTTGGTCAATTTCACTAGGAAGTTCTCATTAAAATAGGATTTAAGGAGCTCCCATCATGGCTCAGTGGTTATTGAACCCGATTAGTATCCATGAGGATGAGGGTTCGATCCTTGGCCTTGCTCAGTGGGTTAAAGGATCTGGCATTGCCGTGAGCTGTGGTGTAGGTCACAGATGTGGCTCAGATCCCACATTGCTGTGGCTGTGGTGTAGGCTGGCAGCTACAGCTCCCATTCGACCACTAGCCTGGGAACCTCCACATGCTGCAGGTGCAGCCCCAAAAGACAAAAGACAAATAAAATAGGATTTAAGAAAAGAAGTTTCATATACAGGTATCATCCTTCATCTCACAGCTTAGGTAGGACTTTTTCAGAGATGATGCTAGACTCCATTACTGCCCATGTGCTTAGTGCCCCGCTGTTCCTCTTTTAAATAAGCCCCTCTAGGGCAATTATTTCTTTACTGCTCCTTTCCCTGGCTAGTCTGTATGCAGCAGGAGGGCAGGAACCGTGTCCCCCTGGTTCTTAGATTTATTTCCAGCTCTGGCTTATTGTCTAGCGTAGAGGTGTGTCTCAGTATTTATTGACTGAATGGACATGTGAAGAATGACTGTATCTATAGATGAATGAATAAATAAATGAAATGTGGAAAGCACATTTACAAAATTCCTTTTATCCCGTGGGCAAACTCCGTTCAAGGTCTTCCTTTGAACTGAATTGTGAAGGATTAATAGAGGCTTTCAAATTTGCCTTTACAGAACCGCAATGGTGGTTTCCAATTTACTCGAACTTGAAAAAGAAGGCCATGTTTTAACATAAGAAATGCACAGATTTCAACATGATAGTTAGGAACGTCTAAGATCTGAGGATGAAAAGCATTCGTAAGACATATGGAACCTCAAATGTAATAACGCCTTGGCCCCACAGGGATCTGTGGCAATAGGATGGATTCCAGAAGACTCAAAAATCTAGCTCTCATTTACCTGCTGAACCTGATTCAAAAGTGCAATGTATTTTTTTCTCAACCATTTGCTCCTTGAATAGGCGAATTCCAGATCTGGAAAATTTAGACATGGGTGTCTTTATTCTGAATATTGGTGTAAGTCTCCACACAAGGCGCTTGCACTAATAAGTCATGCCCTCTGGTTTGGAAAAAAGTAATATGGAAAAGAATGGCAACATGAAATAAATATCAAACCAGAGGTCAGATATAGGATCTTGAAAGAATCACCAATATAAAGAAGTAGTTTAAAACAACGCTTGAAATGGTCATATATAAAATGTTACTATTCCTTTAAGACTGGAAGAATGATCAGATTTATATAATTTGTGTTCATGTAAGACAGTTTATGTTCTGTGTTTCAACAAAGAACACAATGATTCCAGTATCTTTGCTTCTATTAAACCTGTGAAAAATAATATTATCAAAATTATACCTATATTAATTTTAAAAAGTGCACATATCTTATCGATACATGGCTGCCTTACCAGGGTTCAAGATCTTCCATAGTAACTTTTAAAACCAGTATACTGATTTTTGTGTCCAAAGAGATTCCACAATTGTTAAACAGGAAATGCCATCCAACTCTTAGTAGAAAATGTTCTACTCTTGAGGAACAAAAGCAAATTTCAAGATAATTCTACATTTTGTTTGCAATTCTGCAAATTCAGATTTAAAGGGTATGAAGTTTTGCCTCAAATTAGGTAAAATATAAAGCTCATGAGAGTTAATTGTCCAAGTTCTTTCTGGTGACATCTGGTTGGCAGCTTGAAATCAACCACGTTAAGAGTATTTATACCAATGACTTTGGCAAATTCTAGAAATTAAGTCCTCTTCTTGGAGAGCCAGTTAATACACATTGAATAACCCATCACTGAGTGTAACAGAAAGATCCATAACTGTGACTGAGTTTTGCAGCGTGGTGTACAATCACCCACGTTTTTGGTAACAAATCTCATTCTACATGAGGCTTATCTTAAAAAAATTACTCACTAGACACTACAGAATCAGCAGTTTAAATGACTTTCTTGGATTGAATATGCTGTAAGTTGTATTTCGTGGCTTGAGTCATGCTTATCTCAGAAATGAAAAGACAAATTGCCATATCTCTTTTAGCAAATGTGATTCTTTTGGCAAGTCTTTTAAAAGTAAATCTTTTTAAAAGTTATCATTTATGGTTATTTTGACAAGAAAATTAAAAATGTAGTGGTGTGGGGATTTCCCAATTTTGGCTCCATGGTAACAAACCCAACTAGGATCCATGAGGATGTGCTTTCTATCCCTGGCCTCACTCAGTGGATTGGGGATCCTGTGTTGCTGTGAGCTGTGGTGTGGGTCACAGACGTGGTTCAGATCCCATGTTGCTGTGGCTGTGGTGTAGGCCAGCAGCTGCAGTTCCCATTCGACCCCTAGTCTGGGAATTTCCATATGCAGAGGGTGCTGCCCCAAAAGGCAAAAACAAACAAACAAACAAACAAAAACCAGACAAACGAAAGAGTAGTGACACATTTGAAAACCTATCAAATATCTTTGAATCTCTGCAAAATAATCTTGTGACACAGCATATGGAAATGTTCCTTTTTGATATTACCTTGTGCCCATATCATTTCAGACAGAAGGCCACTGTTTCTTGGCTCCATGTACCAATATAACCCCATGGGCTTTAACCATTGAAATATTATATCCAACCCTGATCATTGCACATATATTAATTTTAATAATCAGGTAGTCTCCTTAATTTATGAATTGCCATTTATTAGTGAGTTTCAACGTCCAATAACTGTATATTTATATAATTACTATATCTGTTATATATATAATTCCATGTACTGGTGTATAGTAATAATATCTATTAAAATCTAGCTTCTTTTAGTTACTATATATTAACTAGGACATCTAGAAAACTCAAATTACCTCTGGAAAAAAGAATAATCTTAGAAACTCAGAATACATGGTCATTTTTTTTTCTTTTTGTGGCTGCACTTGTGGCATGCCAAAGTTCCCCAGCTAGGGTTTGAATCGGAGCTGCAGCTGCAGGCCTACACCACAGCCACAGCAACACTAAGTCTGAGCCATGTCTGCTACTTACACTGCAGCTCGTGGCAGCGACAGATCCTTAACCCACTGAGTGAGACCAGGGATCGAACCTGCATATAGTATACAGACACTATGTGGGGTTCTTAACCCATTGAGCCACAATGGGAACTCCCATACATGGTCGTTTTATTCAGAGGAGAATAGTGACTGAGTTGGAGGTCAAAGAACCTGCCTGCTCTCTTAATAGTATAAATACCCTGATTCTCCAAATGAGGGTTTCCTTGGAACACATGGCTACTCAAAAGTCCTTGACCTTTTCTGTCATATCAACCACCAGCCGCTTATTGATAAATGTTTACAACCAAAGCAATTTATAGATTTTTGGCCTAAAGAAGATTTGACTGGATCAGAGTATAACGCCCCGCCCGCAGAGACTAGAACGTATTTCTCATATCGCAGAGGCGAGAGAGGAAAGTTTCCTGAGAAGTAAGGGCTCGCATTCAAGGGCACGTCTCAGAGAGAAGCCCTGTGGCCTGACTCGCTGGTGAGTCTCCGAGGCGTGTCAGACCACCCCCTCCCCGAGTACCGAGAAGCTGGTGTTTGTTAGGACAGGTTTCACACTGCTTCGTAAGAGTTCTCTGATTCTCGCAGCGGTTCTGGAGCAGGAGGACTACCTTTAAGCACTTAAGAGGGGGCAGGAAGAGTGCCGAATCCGAGGGCACGAGTGACGCTACAGCAGGAAGCTGCAGGAAAAAGATGGGAGAACTAGACAGTCAGCCTCTTAGTTTCTGGCTCTTAAACATACAGGTCTTTGTCCCTAGTTGCCGGCTGCTTCTTCCTGGGTAGAGTGGTGTTTTCTTAACAGTTAAGTGACTTCTGATAAACTCTTGTATTCCTTAAAGTACTGAAAGCACTGATAGACACGGATAGGTAGCGGCAGAGGGCTTACTGATTACTGATGCTTTGACCTAATTTAGGGAAAATTAGTGTATCCCCCATCCACTTCAAGTCCTAGAGATGATATGAGTTCTGAAATGAAACTAATCAACAGCAGCCAGTGTTCTGGTAGCAGCATCCATCTCTTATTCATTCCCTGCTTTTAACAAGTGCTCTCAAATGGAAAAAGCCCTCAGGAATATTTCTTGATCCAGGAGAGCCTTTGCTTTATTTTAACAAGGCAATTATTGGCCTAGAGAGCTAGAGTAACTTGTTTAAGGTGAGAGAAAATCAGAGTTTTCATCTTTTATAATTTCTAGGCAGAAATTAGACAGTGATAGAATGGATTTTGCATTTGCATGCTGATCAGTAATTACTAGTAGTAATTTGTGACTGTCTTTTAAAAAGTCAAAGAAGTGGGAGTTCCCGCTGCGGCTCAGTGGAGCGGTAACGAACCCAACTAGTATCCAGGAGGATGTGGGTTCAATCCCTGGCCTCGCTCAGTGGGTTAAGGATCTAGCATTGCAGGTTGCAGACGTGGCTCAGATCCAGCGTTGCTGTGGCTGTGGTATAGGCTGGCGGCTACAGCTCTGATTAGACTCCTAGCCTGGGAACTTCCATATGCCGCAGGTGTGGCCCTAGAAAAGGCCAAAAAAATTTTTTTTGTATCAATTCTAATTTGTCTTTATTACACTAATTGCTTGTGATTTTACATCTCCCAACAGAAGTATCATTTGCAGACCTAATACAACACAATTTTTCCTTTTAAAAAAAGTTTTATTGAATTATAGTAGATTTACAATGTTGTGATAATTTCTGCTGTAAGACAAAGTGAGTCAGTCGTACATATACACATACCCATTTTTTTCAGATTCTTTTCCCATGCAGTTTATTACAGAATATTGGGTAGATTTCCCTGTGCTATGTGGCAGGTTCGTTGACTATCAAATTTTAAGCCATTACACATCAAAGTTTTGGAGAAGATTGCAATTTGAATTAAAATGGTTCAAATTCTCTCTTAAAGTTTCCATTAAATTATCCATAAAAATACCAAACAGGGAAAAATCAAAGCACCAGAAAAACCTGGGGATGAGAAAACTGTATATACCAGAAGGAAGTCAGGATGCACATTTTGTACTTTCTCCTGTATCAATCTTTATTTGTTTTTTTTTGTCTTTTTAGGGCTGGCGTATGGAAGCTCCCAGGCTAGGTGTCAGTCTGAGCTGTAGCTGCCAGTCTACACCACAGCCACTGCATCTTCGAACTACACCATAGCTCATGACAACTTTGGATCCTTAACCCACTGAGTGAGGCCATGGATCCTCATGGATGCTAGTCAGGTTCGTTACTGTTGAGCCACAGCGGGAACTCCCATATCCTCTGTCTGTCTTGACCAAGCCCCGAAGGAGAACTTGTGGAATCACAAAGAGAGGCACCCACTTACTGGAACATGGCAAATTATCAACCCTTAATGGTGACAAGTTCTTTCTTCTGAGTATGTAGAGCAAGGGGCATGTTTGAGCTGTAAAAGAGCACTGAAAAGGAAACTCCACTTTTGAAGAAAAGAAGAGGAAAGACTCCTGTTTAACAAAACAGCTTAGAATTTAAAGGCTGCTGAGACATAGAGCAGACATATAGTTTTGCAGCTCGTGAGTCTGCAAAAAGGCTATGGCTTTGTAAAAATCTCCACTCTGATTCTCTTATTGCAGTTTGCAAGAGTTTCCACGGGACATTCATTTTCGCTTGAGGTATTTTGAGTGTCTTTGAGTACCTTCACTGAGGTTAGAGGCACCTGAATTATTATAGGTTCCCTCTCTCACCCTCTGGCTTGCAGGTGTCTTATTAAGCCCATCTAAAATACTTGCTAATTGTTGTGCCTTAGGTGCAAGCCATGTGATGTCATCCTAGTAGTGGGCCTGTGTGATGTATGTGGAATGTCAAGATGATTAAAATTTCTGAGCACTGAATTATGGCAGAGGTCAGGAGAATCAAAATCAATCAGAGGCCGGACTGTGAATAGTTACTGTAGGCCAGGTAAAAGCAGACTTCTTCTGGTAGTCCTTGCAAATTGGTGTTGGAAGCTTATTTTACTAAACAAGAGGGGCAAGCCAGTATTCCAGTGCTGAAGATCTGTTTTCTAGGGCTCTTACTAAAAATGCACCTTTTAGGGTTCAGTTATAAAGTACAAGCCATAGAATGTATTTCAACTGAGAGAATTTAATATAGGGAATTTGAATACACACTAGTTGGCCTATGGAAAAGGAAATAAACAAACAAACAAACAAACAAAAAAATGGGAGGAAACACTTAAGGAACCCAGAAAAAACAAAAACAAATGCATGAGAAGACGTTACCACCCACTGGACTGAGAAAGGGTGGGAAAGCATTTAGGGATTCCAATAGAATCCAGACATCACTTAATATTCACAGGGGACTGGTTCCAGGCCCCTGGTGGATGCCAAAATCTGAATGTTCAAGTCCCTTATATACAATGGTATAGTGTTTGCATATAACCTAGGCATATTCCCCAGTGTACTTTAAATCACCTCTGTGTTACCTGTAGTACCTAACAAAATGTAAATGCTATGTACGTAGTTCTGGTACACGGCAAATTCAAGTTTTGTGTTTTGGGAACTTTCTGGATTTTCTTTTTCCTATGGTTGGTTGAATGCATGGATGCAGAACCAATGAATATGGAGGCCTGACTTCATAGAAATTCAGAGTCAGAGCCTTATTGAGCTGCAACTCCGACCTCTCTGCAGGTGAGATGACTCTGAAGTTTCATGGTGATAGAAGTTCTGAAACAGGTTAGAACCTAGAGCTAATTTTTGCTGCTTGGGAGAGGAGGCACTGTTAAGATAACATGAGCGAGAACGGCATGCAGGAAAGAAAAAAGGAGCCCTCGCCTATCTCTTGCCTTCTAAGTTGAGTTCCAGTTGTCCTCCACGTTGGCAGCATCTAACAGGAAGTCATCTGGCAAAGAAATATACTCCTAGACCCAGTATTGTAAGAGTTAGCCTGGAAGAGTAGATTTGAGTAAAAGATGATAGGTAAATAGTTGCCCAGTAAATTTCCTTTTGAGAGTCTTAAAGAGTTAAGTTTATTCATTCAAGGAGGAAAAGAGAAATTTATGAATAAACATTCTGTGATGAATTAGCCCTGGTACTCTTTGAGTTTTTCTGAACTGGGATCGAAGTGAGTCTTGTGAATATAACATGGAATTAGTGCACTGGTAGGAAGGGATTTGAGAGCACAGGCCTATTGTGAACGTTTTGCATTAAGTTAGGGAAATTTACATTTTTTAAGTGACAAAGTAGAATCAAATGTGAAAAAGAACTCGGAGCAATAGCATCCGTTGAAGATTAACAAAGAGAAATTCACGTTAAATTCAATCCACAGTTCCAGTATATTAATTTAATTCAACACTCTCCAGTTTCCGAATTCATCTTAGAATTATGAGGCTGTACAGTCACGTTTATACTTTTGTTATGCCATTCCTATTTCCCAGCCTCTAAAATGTAGTAATTTGGCCTGTTATGCTTAGATAAACACCTGGAAGCTCTCTTGGGAAAGAACCCAAGTCTAGACATAGTTAAAAAAAAAATTTTCACATGTGTTTCTTATTATAAGAAACTATTGCTCTTCAGACAAGAGAAAATTCCCATGTCTTCAATGAATTGCCAATTATGTCACATTTTGTGATGAAGCACTTATGACTAATATATAAATACTTGCTTCCAAAACAGAGAATAATAGAGGGGGAGATAGGGAAGAAAAATGATTTTATCTGAGCTACAAGACCTTTTTTTTTTTTTTAAAAAAAAGAAAAGCGCAAGCCTGAGATTATGGGAAGGGGAGGCGACTCACAAAACTCTGCCAAGTAAATTGTGTTGTTAGAGTTTACAATTTTGGCAACACTACTCATAAGAAATCTAACCATATCCTTTTGTGTTTTAAGACAGCAATCTATACAAACACATTTAGCTAGTATTGTTTTCTGAAATTCAAACTGAAAATAACTTGAAATTATTATTTTTTATTATTACTACTATATGTTAGAAAACTATCTATAAT
Organism: Catagonus wagneri; assembly: GCA_004024745.2. Lineage (NCBI taxonomy): Eukaryota > Metazoa > Chordata > Mammalia > Artiodactyla > Tayassuidae > Catagonus > Catagonus wagneri. The sequence goes on from PVHT021183629.1 coordinate 23,333,692, forward strand.
AATATTCAATTCCAGGAAAAGGAACAATGCACAAAGTAGCAACTCTAAAAATTTCATCAAGATACTGTGCTATCAGAGTTCTTGTTGTGGCTCAGTGGTAATGAACCTGACTAGTATATGTGAGATGCTGGTTCCATCCCTGGCCTTGCTCAGTGGGTCAGCGATCTGGTGTGGCCATGAGCTGGGATGCAGGTTGGCAGCTGCTGCTCTGATTCGACACCTAGTCTTGGAGCTTCCATACACCATGAGAGCAGCCCTAAAAAGCAAAAAAAAAAAAAAAAAAAAAAGAGAGAGAGAGAGAGATATGGTGCTATAAGAATGGATTCAAGGAGGACCAGCTAATTATAGTTACAGTTACACTGGTGGGAGCTATATACAACTGGCAGCTGTCAGTAGTTGCCCACTAGCATCTTTTTCTTAGGGTGGCCAGGACTGACAGAAATGATAGCCTCTGAGCAGATAGAAAGAGAAAACATATAGATCTGATAGCTAGTCTCACACTCCACAGAAGTAGGCGTATATTGATAAGGCTTGATTTTAGCTAATATTTTATATAGGAAACATACCAAGTAAAGCTGGAGAGTCATGAGTTATCAGGCAGGGATTCTGATAGTTTGAGAAGTAGGGCTAGTAACATAGGTCATGTGGGGCTAGCATAATAAATGTATTAAAATAAAAACTTGAGGAATAATCAAAACTGCTTTCTCTGATTCCTTTGATAGTAACTCTGTTCTTGATTCTACCAGTTACTGGATCTTTCCTCTTAGAAATTACAGGTTTCATCAGATTGAATTGTCCACCCATGACTAATAGATCAAAATCATGTGCCTAATCTGTGTGGAGGAAAAAACCATATTAACCCACGTACATGCTATCCACTATTGTAAGTGAACCACAGTAACAAAACATATTTATGAAGAGACATTTGAAGAGATTCAGTAATAGAGAAAAGAAACATCTGATATCTCAGAGAAATATTTCCTTTTTTTTTTTCCTGAAAAACTTTGACCTGAAAGAAGATGCTTGAAAACCTCAGATTTCATTTATGAAACCACAGCCTAGTGTCACAGAGGAGGAGGAAGGCGGGATCAGAATGGGACTCACCTCGGAAATGGGAAATGCTTCACTGAACTGATGGGTCCAACAAATAGCAATGGCAAAGCTGATGTAATGATTAGTTATTCCTGGATTCCCTGAATAGACTAGATTAACCAGAAGAACTCGGATCACATAATGGGATATTCCTAAGGAATACATGTAGTTTCAGGTGTGGATCAATTCTAAAGCTCAAATTAGGTCACTGACTTTACTGACTCTTTTACAACTTTACTTGTTTTTCTTTCACTTTGGCCTCAATCTTTCTTACTCTTTTCAGATTTTTAAGTTACCTGCCGAGATACTCATCAGAAATGCTACATGTTTCAGCTCATAATGCTAAAGGGGAAAAAAACCCTCAAATTCCCCCAAAATACCCTAAGGGGCACTCTACCCTTGGAAAAAGTCACACATTGATATCTGCAATTATCACTGTGCCTGTTGGGAAGCAGTACTGTGATTGTCCAGTGCATATTCATGTGTCTGGCATTGAGCTTGGTTCATAACTAATAGCCATTACCAGCATTATATGAGATAGGGTAATTCCTAAGAGAACCAGAAAAAGTGCAATAGGTTTAATGCTTGCCCCAGACAGTATTAACCATTACCTGCCACCCTGTGAAATCCAAAGAAATAAATCAATGAAGTAAAACACATCATCATTAAATTCTCCAAGAACTCGGGGCGGGGGGAGATGTGGGCTTGTGTGCGTGTGTGCATGCATGCGTGTTACAAATGACTTTATTTTTATTTATTTTTTCTCCCAGTTTTATTGAGATATAATTGATTTACAATGCTGTAAAAGTTTAAGGTGTACAGGAGACACGGAATTTTCTGTGAAAGATCCAGTGTTCTTAAAATGAGAATCCAAAAGAAGAGAGTAGAGCACATGGGGAAAGAGACAGCAATCAAAGGTCTAGCAGGGTCCTGTGATTCAGAGCTCTGTCTGGATAGTCGCTCCCAATGCAGCCTTTATGTCTGCTCATTAATGTCTGGGGAAATTGGACACCGATAGTAAAGCATATGGAGTTGAATTGAGAAAACTTGTACTTTTCCCCCTAATAGTACAATTTGCTTTTGTTTCTTGAAGCTGAAAACGTATTAAAAAAAAAGATAGTCTCAATTTACCTCCTCCAAAACCAAGAGTTATGCACAAAAAGAAAACAAACTTAATACCATTCATTTGTGTTCTTCTGTAAAGCAATCAGATCACTATTCTACAGAGCCCACCTTCCAACAGTTGCCATTTGCCAAAATTTCAGGCAATTCGGGAGTAAGAAAGACAGGCACAGCATACACTAGGAGGGGTGTGCCTTTCAAATGAAGTGCTGAAGGAAGGAGCTGAAAATGGAAAACTGCCAGGAGATGTTCATATTAGGGATCATGTTTTCTTTGCTTGTTTTCTAATTGCTTTGGTTCAAAACGACAAATTCCTAGCTACCTTGTTTGAAAATAAACCAATGGAAAAACTCATTTCAGGTTGTACCTGAAAACTGAAACGGTAACTTGTACAAGTGGGCAGAGAGAGCAACAAATTTGAATCTATAACATGGTGTATTCCACGTCTGGAAACAAAATTCTCTTAATAGCTGCAGAAAAATAAAGAGTGTAAAATCAACAAGAGCCCATGAAAATATATTACAGAGCAAGGAAAAGCAATACACATTTAGAATATGCTGCGTAAGAGTGCTATTCTGAAAGTGATATACTTCAGTATCCAAAAGAAAAATTCTAAAAACTTTTGGCATCATGAGAAGAATTTAGGCAAATATGGATTTTCTGAAAAGGAAATAGAATTGTAATAGGCTGAAATGAAAAGATGAAAATAAAATGAATAGCTGAAGGAGGTAAGGACGATCACAAGCCAAGACCATCTCGGCGTTAAAGTATTTTGTTGGAGGCATTTAAAGAGTGGGCTAATATAAAAGTAATTAAATAAGCAAAGTGGAAAACAACCTTGTAACTCTTTCAGATTTCAGGGAAAACTATGAGATAAAAGATTCTAAATATGAATGACAGCAAAAGCATCACCAACAGATGAAAGAGTGATTCTGGAGGAGATAATGGACTATGTGGACAATGAGATATACACTGAAATGTAATAGGAGGTTTTTTCCTGAACCAAAGGAAAAAAAAAAAATTCAACTCAAAAGGATGTAGGAAAAAGAACAAGCACAAGTACCTAAAGAAAGCAGAAAAAAGAAATGAGTAAGATTAAAAAGCAATTATTAAAATAGAAAGGATAGGAGTTCACCTTGTGGCTCAGTGGAAATGAATCTTACTAGTACCTGTGAGAATGAGGGTTCAGTCCCTGGCCTCGCTTATTGGGTTAAGGATCCAGCAATGCCTTGAGCTGTGGTGTAGTTTGCAGACACAGTTTGGATCCTGCCTTGCTGTGGCTGTGGTGTAGGCTGGCAGCTGCGGCTCCGATTCGACCCCTAGCCTGGGAACTTCCATATGCTGCAAGTGCAACCCTAAAAAGCGTAACAAAGGATAAATTTAAAAATAAGATCAAATTGATAGCTGTTTCTATGAAAAAAAGGTAAAACAACAGTTAAATTTCTGGTCTGAAACAAAAATGCACAAGAATAAAGACAGAGACATAACTGAAGATCCAGGAGAAATTGTGGGAAAAAAAAGCTGGATACCTGGTCTTGTTCCATGGGACTCTAGACCTTCAGCTCACCACAACCATTGTGGATAATCTGCAACTGACCCAGAATATTTGGGTCACCTCCTCAAGAGTCAGCATCAAATCATCTTTTCTCTGATGCACGCTCATGACATAGCTACAGACTAATCACTAAAATTACCTGATAATCTTTCTAATCATAAGGATTCTCAGGACTCACAATGGAAACTCAACTCTATTAGATCTCTGTTTAAAATCTCTCTCTCTCTTTCTCTCTCTATACCTTAAAACGTACCCATAAGGGACATAGCTGTGATGGCAAAATGTGAACTAGCTGTTGGGCAGGAGAAAGGCAAAATGAAATGAGCCATGCCCATTGGTTTGTGGGGAAAGAGGAAGGGACCCAAAGGAATATAGCATGCTTAAAATATTTTCAAGGCTCAGGGACTGATGAGGGTGAGAATTAATTAAATGGAGAAGAGACATGGAAGAGATAGAGACACAGAAAATTTGAAACTAGAGCAATGGTGGACACATGTGCAGACACCTGGGAACTGATTTGGGAGAGCAGCTGATTGGAGGGCTGGATGGGAAGCAAGGTTAACACTGGGTTTTTCAAAGCTTGAGGTAAGGAATAGAATTTGCCATTCTCGGCAGAGTTGCTTTGATGATTTCTGAGCTGTCCCTGCTCATCTTTTTAAAACTAAAATGTTTTACAGAAGGTTTTCTGTGTGAAGAGAAGGGAGGAGGTTGGGCAGCTGATGCTGAACATCAAGGCTCTTTAGATGACCCTGCTGCTGGTTTCCAAACATTTTTATGAACAAATTTCAAGAAACAGAGCAAGGAAATACTGTGTGTCAACAAAGTAGGCTTGGAAACAGTTGACTCATACAAACTCAGCCAACATGAAATAGTCCAGGGAGATATGGAATATTTGAGATGGACCAAATTAGACTGAGAAATCATATCTTTTGAAAAAAATAAAAAGTTGTCCCAAATATCAACAAAATCGTTTTTTTTTCATCTCAGCAAATGTAAAGAGATTGATGGCACAGTCATTTTCACTTCTATAGGGGAGTTCAAAACTTAGGAAAATTCCTGGAAAGAAAGTCATTATAATGACTGGAAGTAATTTTCTGAAAGAATGTACTTGCAGTTGGTGATGCCGTAACTCATGCTAGTTTAAGGGTTCTGGTAAACCAGTATGGTTGTTAAAAAGATAAGCTCCAGAATTTGGGATCTCATAGGTGACAAGCTGCAGAGAAATGTCTTGAATGGAATAGCAGCAGTTGTTCATCTATGAGATTTAAATAGGTCCTTAGAGACAAGGAAGACCCTGAGAATTCAGCAAAGCTGACATAGCTCTAATTACTAAGAAAAAACAGAAGGTGTTGCAGATTAGAAAATCTGACCCCCTGATGATAGGGAAGGCCAAAGAAACATGATATGAAATGAGATATTAAGCCAGATGAAGAAGTAGATACAAAGCTGGAACTATAGGTTAAGTAGGTCTCAACCATCTAATTAAAATACATTTCATCTCACTAACATGGTAGGTTTTTTCTTTAAGACTGTACAATTTGGAAAGTGAAGGGAGAAGCAGAGAAAAGCTTCCTCATGTTTCAAGAGCGATCTGTGTCACTGGATGTGCTACATAAAGAATGTTACATTAAAACGAAGGCTTACCAGCAATGCTTCAATGGTGGCATTCCAAATCTTCAGTTTTTTACTTCTTCATGCTAGAGTGAGAGTGGATGTCCAATACTGATGAATCACCTCCATCGTGCTGGAGCTAAATACAGAGTAGGCTGTAAGAACACTGTTTATTCCTTCCTTCCTTCATTCAGCGAAATTTGGAAGAGAGTCATCTATGTGCCAAATCCTGTGTTGGATGCTAGGAATTAAAGGTTCAACCAGACACTGAATCTTGATGAGTTTACTGTGTGGGACAGACATATGATGCCATGATTACTATATAGTACAATACAAGAAGAAACATTCCAAACAGTTGTGAGGAAACAGGTACTTAATTCAGACCAAGGGAAAGGAGAGACAACAAGTAAGAGAAGCCTATGGGATGCAATCAAAGCCATTCTAAGGGGGGAGTTTATAGCCATACCAGTTTACCACAGGAAACAAGAAAAATCTCACATAAGCAATCTCACCTTACACCTAAAGGAACTAGAGAAAGAAGAATAAACAAAACCAAAGTTAGTCAAAGGAAAAGAAATCACAAAGATCAGAGCAGAAATAAATGAAATAGAGGCTAAAGACCTATGAAACTAAAAACTGTTTCTTTGAAAAGAAACAAAATTGATAAACTTTTAGCCAGACTCATAAAAGAGAGAGAGAGAGAAGGGGAGGGGACCCAAATCAATCAAATCAGAAATGAAAAAAGAGAAGTTATAATGATACCACAGAAATGCAAAGGCTCATAAGAGACTGCTATGAACAGTTGCATGCTAATAAAATGGACAACCTACAAGAAATGGTCAAATTTGGAGAAATTTTAAAAGAACGTGCATTTCAGTTCTTTGTTTATAAAAATCAAAGTCTGTGTGTGTGTAGTTTTATTAATTTGATTTTGATGCTCCTTTATTTTCTTATTATAGAGGATTTTTGTATCTGATATCCAACATTTATCTTCTCTTACTGAGGTTATAGAACTTCAGAGGATTTTTTTTTCATTGAGATGTAATTAATGTACAATAAAATAACTGGCTCTTAAGAATTCAGTTTGATGAATTTTGACAACTGTATACACCCATATAATCCCTACCGAAAACAAAATATAGAGCGCTTTAAGAGCCCCCCCCCCGATTCTCTCATGCCCTTTTCCAGCTAACTTTCCTTGTCCGCTCTGCCAATATCTCCCCAGAAACTTGATTTAACTTTGGAAAAGGCAGTGTTCTTCCTCTGTATCTGAGAAGATCTCATAACAAACAAAAAAATTAGAGTGGCTCACATAATAGGGAGATTTACTATTTTTATTCTCATAATAAGAGAAGTCTCTAGTTATGTGATCCAAAACCTGTCTTTCATCTAGGTCTTGTTGGCACACGTGTCCACCATAAAGATTACCTTTTAGCTTCAAGAAGGGCTCTGCTGCCAAACCAACATAATCTAGAAACAGAAATGGGGGAGAAGGAAGGGGTTAGTGCAGATGGGCCAGCTCCTGGGTTTACGGCACTTTTCCTAGAAGGCCCACTCAAAATTTTCACTTACGTCTGGTCAACCATACCATCTTCAAGGAAGGCTAGGAAATTAGTATTGTTTTTTGTAATACTTTTTGAAAAGTTTTACTGCAGTATAGTTAATTTACAAGGCTGTAAGGATTTCTGCTGTACGACAAAGTGACCCAGTTGTACACATACACACATCTCCATTCTGTCTCAGGTTCTTTTCCTATAGATTATTATTATTATTTTTTTTAAGTAGGGCATATCCATATACCCCTAATGACATTGGAGTTTTGGTTGGAAAGAAGAAAGTTCTGGAAGAATGGCTATTGAATAGGGTTCCAATGACCTCTGTCACATCACTTTGGCTTAGGGAAGCTGTGTACCTTATTCAGGTCTGAGCCTGGAAAATGTGACTTCCACTTAAGCCAATCAGTGTCCTCGATTCCTCTGGCTGGAAAGATTTGTTTCAGGATGTACCAATCAAAACCAAGAAGTCTCAGATCCATGTTGTCTCTGGGTTATCAGAAAAGCCTCGCTTTCCCCACAACACCAGGAATTGTGTGGTGCTGGAAAGCTTGGCCTACTACTCCAGGTAGCAGGGAGTGTCGGCAGAAACAAACAAATAAAATAAGATCCTTAAAAAAATTCAAATCAAGCCTAAAAATTGTAGTATTAATTACTTTCAAAAAATGAGACAAAAGCAAAGACTAGGAGACATCTTCTTTGTTAACCAATAGCCCTTTTTTTTTTAATCTTAAATCAGGTTAGGTTGCATTTTCTATCACTTGTGAAAGAGAGTCCTTAGTGAAACATTGCCTTAAATTTTGTGCATTGATGGTTAGAAAGACCGACAGGCGTGTTAAGTTTTCTCCAAATAAATGTGATCTTTAACTTCCATAATTCTTGTTTAATATGTTTTATGTGTATTCCATTTGGGTCTTTTTTAAACTTCTGATTGTTTATTTGTATTTACTACATATTCTACTTTTAAACAATAACAGAAGCATCTTTTTGTCCTGTTTACTTTTTTTGCTCCAGTTACTACTTTGTTGCTAACATTGTCCGCTCCTCTTTGTTTGGATTTGCCTGATCTCTTTGACTTCCTTTTATTTGAACTCATCTGTTTTATTTACTACTCTATCTCTAAGGTCTAGCACAAGGCTCAAGACCTTAGTGGATATTCAATAGATATTTCGGGGATATTTTTTAAAATTTTCTTTTTAAGACTACACCTGTGGCACATGGAAGTTCCCAGGCTACAGGCTGAACCAGAGCTGAGCTGAAACCTACACCACATCCACAGCAACACCAGGTCTGAGCCACACCTGCAACCTACACTGTAGCTTGTGGCAATGCTGGATCCTTAACCCACTGAGCAAGGCCAGGGGTCGAACCCACATCCTCATGGCCACTAGTCAGGTTCTTAACCCACTGAGCCACAACAGGAACTCCATTGGGGGATAATTTCATGGTTTTTTTTTTTTTTAAAGACAAATGCGAGAGATATAAAAGTATGATCTCCTTGTAATATTCTTTAACAGATTTATTTTCTTTACTGTTTTTCTTTTCCTGCTTTCTTGATAGATTTTTGTTCTTCTAATCATTTATTTTGTCTCATTATTTAGAAGTCATGAATACTACATCCTTTAGTCTTCATTTTAATTTTTTTCTTTGAGGGTCGTATTTTGGCTTCTTTGTTTCCATCAACACCAGGATCTGACTGTAAACTGACTTGGTCACTTATTTATCGGTTGATTCTTATGGTATCAAGGAAATATTGGAAAAATTACACAGGCCACAAAAAAAACTTACCAACGTGAACAAAGAAATAGATGTATTTTAGAGCCACACCCACAGCATATGGAAGTTTCCAGGCTAGGGCTTGAATCAGAGCTGCAGCTGCCAGCCTGCACCATAGCAAGGCTGGATCCGATCCACAACTGCAACCTACACCACAACTAATGGTAATGCTGCATCCATGAGCCACACCAGGGACTGAACCCGCATCCTCATGGATACTAGCTGGGTTCATTACTGCTGAGCCACAATGGGAACTCCCCCAAGAAAATTTTTTTAAAATTGCAGTATGTGATGTATTTCTTTAGCAATTATCATTACTAATTCCATTGTACTTTCTGACATTCTTTGCAGGCTTTTGGGAATTTGGGATGATGCCACACAGAGCTAATAAGGATGTGTATAGATTTAAGTGCCTCCAAAAAGATGCAATTTAATTCTCAAATTAATTCTAACCCCAGAAATGAATTATTATATTAGTTTTTAAAAAATGAGGTGAAAAAATAGATTCACATGGACCAACAAATGAAGTCTTTATGTTGGCCCATTGGAGTAAAGAGATATAGGAGGATTTCAGCAAAATCTCAAATACCAGCATTTGTTAGTATTCTCCCTTTAGTCTTTATTCTCTCCTAGATGTCAGTAATTTTTATTTTTCAGCCTTGCGGTTTCTATGCCTTTGCATTTCCCTCTGCCCTCAGCTAATTCTGAAATTCCTTTATCTTTATGGAGAGCCAGTGTTCTATAGATATGATATTTAGAGGGACTAATATTTATACTCATACACCTGGAAAAAATTCCAGGCCACTGGTGGCAAGGATCGAGGGTTTTTTTTTTAATATAAATAAATCACTGTAACAAGAAATCATCGCCTACTTAGCGATGCTTGTGCTGTGTAGGTTTTACTTGAGTACTCTTTTATTTTTGTTCTTGCATTTCTACTTTTTAGGGCCATATCTGCAGCATATGGAAGTTCCCAGGCTAGGGGTTGAATCGGAGCTACAGCTGCTGGCCTACAACACAACTCACAGCAAGGCGGAATCCAAGCTGTCTCTACAACCAACAGCCGGATCCTTAACCCACTGAGCGAGGCAGGGATCGAACCTACATCCTCATGGCTACTAGTTGGGTTCGTTTGTGCTGAGCCACAACAGGAACCCCCTACTTGAGTGTTTTTACTGGAAACCAGTTAGTTTTCTGCAAAGCCCGGAGTATGGCTTCAGGATGACCATTACACCATGGAACAGTGGTCTGTTATGATATACTTCAATTATTCCAGCCTTTCTAGGAATCTGTTGGTGACATGGAAAGACAAAACGCCTCCAGATTGAGGCACCAGAGTTCAAGTGGAGATGGTAGTACTGGTGGATTCTTATTCTCCTTCTCTCTCTGTTTCTCTCTGTATCTCTCTCTCTCTCTCTCTCTCTCTCTCTCTTTCCCTCCCTCTCCCCCACCCACACTCTCTGCCTGGGGTCTAGGAGTCTATGGAAGTACAATACGAGACATGAGGGTGACAGCCCAGCCTGGGTGAACCAGATTCCTTCTGAAACCTGAGATTTATTGGGTTGATGTTTCACCATCTCATAGGAACCACCACTACCAGCTTTACCTCTTCCTTGAAACCGGGCTGTGGTGGACACAGCTTGTTGCCTCTTGCTAATGCATGGAGCAGTGACGATATCACTGATGAAGGGTTTAACTGCACATAACAACCCTTCACATGTGACTCAAACTATAGCCCAACACACACAGATATTAAAAACCAAGAAACAAAAAACTGGTGAACTCCAAATTAAAATAATGGAATGAACCTAAATAAGAAAAAAATATCTGCCCTGTAACGTGTAATGAAATGAATATACCTTTGTTACAAGAATAACAAAATTCTCTAATAGTAACCAACCTAAGAAAAGAGGAGGGGATTAATCTAAAGCCATGACATCCCCGAAGTGGTGACCAAATAGAGAGACAAAAGATTCTTGTCCGTAGCTAGGAATTGTAGTTCAGAGTGTCTCCTAACCCCGCTCCCATCCTTTGAACGATGATTGGAGTCCTTTGATTTTTTTAATCACATGTTTCAGTTCTAGATGATGTTAAGTTCTTGCAGTTGAAGACGTGGCGATGAGCATTGCCACAGGCCCATCCATCTCCTGGTCTTTACCTTTCAGTTTCATCGCCTTGATGATTTTATCGATTGCAATGTATGCAACAGGAAGATGTCTGGAAGAACGTTTAAGGAAAAAAAAAACCCAGTAATTGTTCTCCCTAACCTAATTCACTCAAGAGGATCCTATATCTTGGGGACTTTTCGAGGCTTTTCGTGATCGGTATGATTCACATTCCCACGGTGCAAACTCGATAGGTCTCCTAACTTAGTTAGAGGACTCTAACGTAAATGATTTCTTATGCCTACTGATTTGAGATAAAGATCTTCAACAATTCCTGAAGGAATTCCTTCCATCGAAATAGCAGAAAGCTTAGGGGGCAATGACAGTACCCTCACTGTGGGCTGAACTCCATACACAGTGTATTTGAAGAGTTAGTTACAGCATATATTCACAACAGATGACAAATAACATTAAGTACGATTCTGCTATTAACTCCCAGCCCTTTCTCCCTAAGGAACGGGCAAATTCCTGATCCAGATGTGGTGGAGAGAAATGTTTTCGCTTCGGCCCAGGCTGAGTCATGTCCTTCATTAGTGCTTTCATTTCTGCCTTGTCTAGGGACGGCCCTTGGTTTCCCCGCAGTCCACTGGCCAATGGTCATTCTATAGTCACCTCCCGGTGTTACAAAACCAATAAACAAACAACTCATTTTCTCTGTTGTCAGCAGCCCAAGATTTATCCTCATCCAGTGCAGAGTGTTAAACAAACTTTGCTTTATGGTCAAGCATCTCTTTGTTCCAGCCTGGCACTTGACAGATCTCTGCAAACCCTGTAAGGCTCACACTTGTGTGCACTTCAAAACATACCACTTTTTAATTTTTTTTTGTCTTTTTAGGACCACACCTGTGGCATATGGAGGTTCCAAGGCTAGGGGTCGAATCAGAGCTGTAGCTGCCAGCCTACGCTGGACCGAGCAGCAACGCCAGATCCGAGCTGCATCTGCAACCTACACCACGGCTCACAACAACCCTGGGTCCTTAACCCACTGAGTGAAGCCAGGGATGGAACCCACAACCTCATGGTTCCTAGTCGGATTCGCTTCCGCTGCTCTACGACGGGAACTCCAAAACATACCTGTTTAACACAGATGTGACACCCCTTTCTGGGCCACGTCTCAGCTCTGGTAGGAACATTCTTTTCATTCACACTTTTATCTTCCTCTGAGCTGTGCCCTGGCAGAGGTGGGGATTTTATGTGGCTATAAAACCATTCTGTCTTTTGTGGGAAGACAGCAGGTTCTGGATAGGGTTCAGTGTGAAAAGTCACACTTGGTGGGAAGTCATTGATTTTATGATATTCTCAGCTTCTCTCTCGTCTAAGTATTTCCCTGGTTTTAGCACGTGATGGTTTCTCATTGGCTTTTTTGGGGTTAACCTCCTCACGAGCACTCTCTCAACTCCTTCCTGAAGGTTTGAAGAACCTAATACAAAGACAGGTTTGGGCTGATAGCATAACCTTAGACCAAAGACATTTTACAGTGCTGTTCTGTAAGGAATTTTTGGCCCATGAATAATGGTTTCAGACTGTTACTTATAATCCTAAGACCATATCCCCACCACTTTCTAATCTTACTGGGTATACTGGACACGGGTTAAATCCAAGTCAGACCCTGTGTGGGTAAAGAGAAGAAAGCTCAGATTTCTTGAATCCCCATGTGTTTCAGACACAAGGCTTACTTCTCTTACATAATTCTCTGAACAACCCTATGAAGTAAGTATGATTTCCATTTTCCAAATAAAGAACAATTTACATAACATTTTTAGGTCACTCTCCAATAATCAACGTGACTGTGCAAGACTTTCAGATTTTAAAACCGCTCCTTTTCACACTGAACAGAATGCATTTATCAGAACTGTAAACTTGAATTTTTAAAGGACACAGAGGTTTACAGCTTTCTTCATTTCAGACAGCCCAAGGTTGCTTTGCAAGGCTGATGCTGCTGTTCCATAGCTAGGGTTAGCTAAGACAGGTCGGGGTCTGAACACCATCAGGAAATTCTTACTAAGATCCCAGGGGTATCCAGGAATCCACGTGGTACTTATTAGACAGATTTTGCAAATGAATCGCTTTGAGGATTTCAGTGGAGGAAGTCAGTCTGGGAGACCCTCCTGTTGCATATGGGCTGCATTTCACTCAATGGGGTCTTTGTTCCAGCTCAGCTCTGGGAAGGAGGTCAGGCAGTGGTCAGCGGAGGAAACCACCGCTGAGAAGTCTGGGCCCTGAGCTGTCATTTCTCCACTTTGCTTTGGACAAGGGACAAGAAATCCTTTATGGGCCGCTGCGGCGAAAACTGATGGAAGCCAGCTTTGTTCTATTTTTGAAATATATTTCTGGTTGAGTTAATTCTACGGAAAAAAATAGTCAGTGGGTTTGTGTGTTTATATAGGCCCTTCATCTTGCTGCTCGGTGCCAAGTTCCCCGAGTCGGCAAGGAAGTGAAGCCAGACGTGCTCTGTGTCCTGGGTTCTCACCCCAGTGACCTCTTAATCTTTCCAAGTTTACCCAGCGCTCTCACAGCAGCCTTTGCATGGAAATGGATCTCTCGGCTCCTGGCTTTTGGCAGGAGAACACTTCCTTCATATGGAAAAGTGTTTAATACCAATTTAATGGTCTGTCTAGCCACTGTACACCCTGAGCCCCCTCCTCCTTCAGTACCCATTGGGACAGGGTATGGAAATCTCACTTTTAATCACCCTTTTCAAAACACCCCCAGATTTTCTTTCCAGTGTGTCCACTGCTTTTCTAATGAGGCTTCGCCCTAACTCCCTTTTAATCCTGCAGAGGGTGACTGCTACTATAAATTAGAGTGATGTTTTTAATGCACCCAGATTGTTTTTAGCGCCACCTATTCTCATTAAACATAATTGCAGACAGGGAGGAGGTGGGTTTGATTTTTCTAATTCTCACGAACCAAAGCAAATGAAAATGATTTTGTTGGTGACACTGATAAGGCCAGGCCAAGTGTTTGAGTTTAAGGAATAAAACTAATAAAGGCCAACCTGAGGAAAAAGAGGGGCTCCTCTGAACCTGAGGAATCTGACAGACATTAAATGACACATTTAAGCAAATCATTACATTATTTTGTCTGAATTTCCTTAAGCAACATGTGTATACATCGTGGAAAATCAAGAATGCTAAAAATATTGGATGAGTCAATATAAATGTAACACAAAATTTCATAAGATAAACGTGATATATTACACACTGCATATATTACTTAGAGGTGAATTATCATTTTATTTATCCCTGACCAAGTTTTGCTTTTGTGGATCGCTGTTGCTTTTTTTTTTTTTCCAACTTCTAAGTATTGTTATTATTTGAGCTGTCCGATTTTTAAATTCATTTATTGTGGTCAGAATGGCTGTGTTCTGATCCTGAGGGCCTGCGATCCACCAAGGAACCTTGGGAGAACCACTTACACTTTCTGGTTCCCCAAAGATTCTTTTAATCTCTACGATATTTATGATTTGGTTACCCTCAAAATACTCTCATTAAATTACAGGTCTTAAAGAGATCTACCTTATCCCCAATAACCTGGCCTACTCAGTCTTGCTTACCAGTTCATTTCTTTTTTTTTATATTTTATTTATTTTTATTTTTCTGTGTGTGGCCGCACCCATGGCATGCAAAAGTTCCCAGGCCAGGGAGTGAACCTGCACCTCAGGAGGGACAACGCCTGATCCTTAAATGCTACGTCATGAGAGATCTCCTTTTTACATTTTAATATACTGCACACACACTACTCTAGCATCAATACAATGAGGGAAAAAAAATCAAGAAAATTTCCCTGAAGTGCCCACTGCCATTATATGTCATGTCTGGGAATGTCTTCACATATGCACGCACAGTTTTTACATAGTTATACTCAGAATTTCAGCAGAATTTATTTTGCCTTTCACGTCATGTTCTATTCTAAGCATTCTCTGTGTTGCTGGGAAATTTATTCATTTAACAATATCTCTTATATGAGCTTCTATGAGTCAGTTGATATAAAAATCACAATTACTTTTCTAAAAGGCTACATAATCTCTGCATAATAGGCGTAAAGAAGCATCATTTATTGAAGCATATGCCTTTATTGAATGTTAATGTTTTCGGTGTTCAGCATTATAAGGAAAGCAATAAAGCAGATCCTCCTGCAGCTCTTTTCTTATATTGACAGCTCCCTACTCCCGCATCCTGCTTGGGTAAATTTTGATAAGTAACATTCTGGAGATTTTTCTAGTTATAGCAGAACCAGGTGAGAATTCCAGCTCATATGCTTCCTAATTCTATGGCACTGAACAAGTGTTTACATTTTCAGAACCTGTTCTCTTACCTTTGTGGTGTTGATGATAATCCCTGTTTCCCATACTTCTTTTTTTTACTTTTTTTTTTTGTTTGTTTTTGCCTTTTGTCATTTTAGGGCTGCACCCGCGGCATATGGAGGTTCCCAGGCTAGGGGTCTAATCAAAGCTACAGCTGCCGGCCTACACCACAGCCACAGCAATGCCAGATCTGAGCGGTGTCTGCTATCTACACCACAGCTCACGGCAATGCTGGATCCTCAACCCACTGAGCAAGGCCAGGGATTGAACCCGCAACCTCAAGGTTCCTAGCCGGATTCGTTTCGCTGTGCCACAACGGGAACTCCTCCCATACTTCTTATGAAGATAAATTGTGATAGATTATGGAAGTATATAACCTGTAAACTAGACTTTGTGTTTATTGCCAAATTACATCTCAAAAATCGTAGACATTTTTACTGCTACCAATAGTATGTGGGAGTATTAATGTCACTCAAATCTCACAAACATTATTTATATTTTTTATATTTTGAAAATTGATGAGGCATTCATTGATGCCTTGGGCAGTGATTTTTTTTGAGTAATTTTAAGATTGAAATATAATTTATACTCAGAAATGCAAAAATCAGAAGTGTGTAGTCCGATGAATTTCTATAAAGTATACATGTACATAGCCTTTGGGATGGAAAAGTAAGGAGATCCTGCTGTATAGCACCAGGAACTAAGTCTAATCACTTGTGACGAATCTATATATGTATGAATAACCGGGTGACCATGCTATATAGTTGAAAAACAGAAAACTGTAAACCAGCTATAATGGAAAAATAAAAATCATCATATCAAAAAAAAGTATACATGTACATAAAACAATAGAATATTATTATCAGCATCCTGCAAGCTCTGACATAATACCTTTCTGTTATTACCTCATAGCCAAAGGTAACCAACTTTCCAGCTTCTATTATAGATTAATTTTGTCAGTTTTTGAGGTTTTTATGAATGGCATCGTATACTATGTTCTTTTCTGGATTAGAGAATTCATTTATATTTATGAAATCTATGTTGCATCTTAGCTAAGTACATGACTCTACTGCATATAGTAGTATCTCATTTATTTCTCAGTCTAAACATATCAGATTTTATTTATCCATTCTAGTATCGATAACCATAGAATAGTTTCCAATATAGCCTCATAAATAAAGCTGCTATGAATATTTTTGTACCTGTGTTTAGATGTATACATACTATGAATTTCTTTGGGTTCTATCCCTGGGAGTAGAATTTCTGGGTCCTAGGGAATGTAATTGCTCAGCTTTCCTAGCCATGGCCAAAAAGTTTTCCAAATGGTTGTGATTTATGTTCCCACCAGGTGTATGAGAATTCCAGTTGTTGCACATCACCACCAACACCAAGCACTTTCTACCTTTGTCATTACAGACATTCTTGTGCTAAAGCCACTCTAGCAGATGTGTAGTGGTATTTCATAGTTGTTTTAATTTGAATTTCCCTGATGTCTAATGATGGTGAACACTTTTTCATGTGCTAATTGGCCATTCCAGTATCTTCTTGCGCGAAATGTCTGTTTAAACCTTTTACCCATTTTTTTTTCCTCTTTCTTTTGGATTTTTTCCTTTTCTTATTGATTTTCCCTTTTTTTTATTTTTAAATATTTTCTGGGATTTCCCTTGTAGCACAGTGGGTTAAAGACCCAGCATTGTCACTGCAACAACTCTGGTCACTGCTGTGTTGTAGGTTCGATCCCTGGCCTGGGAATTTCCACTTGGCCACCGGGTGTGGCAAAAGCATAAATAAATAAATAAATAAATAAATAGATAAATAAATAAAATAAAATTTTTTTCTTATTGATTTTTACAAATTCATCATATTCTAGAGGCGAGTTCTTTTCAAATACTTGTGTGGCAAATATCTTCTCCCAACCTGAAATTTATCTTTTCATTTTCTTAATGACATCTTACAATAATTAGAAATTGTTAATTTTAATGCAATCTAATTTGTTACTTCTGTTAGCTTTTTTTTGGGTTCTATTTGAGAAAATTTTGCCTATCAGTGCTATCTGATTAAAAAGATTATTGGTTTATCTACAGTTCATCTAGATTTAACTTTTGTGAAGGAAGGACAGTCAAGTTTGAATGTTTTCCCATGTGGACATCTAGTCAAATAAGTCCTATTTCTTGAGCACCAATTCAGCAATATTGTATCATCTTTGTCATAAATCAACTGATCATATAGTGTTTGGTCTGTTTTTAGACTCCTTAATCTATTTCATTAGTATGTTTGTTTAACATTTGTGCCAGTATATCACCACTTTTATTACTGCAGTTTATAATAAGTCTTGGCATCTGGTCTTATATGTCTTCCAAATTTCTTGTTCTAATTTAAAATTACCTTAACTATTCTCAGTTGTCTGCAGTTCTACATGCATTTGAATGGTTCATTTTTGGTTTCTACATGAGATAATATTATTTTTGATTGGCAGTGTATTAAATCTACAAGTCAATTTATGCAAACTGACTTTTTTTTTTAATGATATTGACTCTCCTAATCCATGGGCATGGTATAGCCTTCTCTTTTTAAAACATCAGGAACATATTGTAGGGTTTCATTGGTGGCCTAGTGGTTAGGACTTGGAATTATCACTGCTATGGCTCAGATTACTGCTGTGGCCTGGGTGTGAGGCCCGGCATGGGAATTTCTACATGCCCCCGGGTGCCACCAAAAAATAAATAAGTAAATAAGTAAATAAATAAACAAACAACATGTTGTAGTTTTAGTGTAGATGTTTTGTGGATCTCCTGTGTTAAATTAGTACATGTGTTGTCTGTACCTTTGCAAATGATTATATGATTTTTTTCTTTTATTTTTTTAATGTGGTGATATACATTAACTGACTTTCAAATGTTAAATCTTCTAGCCCTTGAGTTAATCTCAGTGGGTTACGATGTCTTATCTGCTATATACTGCTGGATTCAATTTGCTAATATTTTGTCTGTGTTCATGAGGGAAAGTAGCCTGTGATTTTCTCTAATGTAATTGATTTTTTGTAACGGCTATACTGGCAGTTACAAATACACACATACACACTCACATGAACACGCATTTATCTCTTTCTGCAATCAGGTTTAATGAGATTAGAGATACTAAAAATAACTTGATATATAATAATCATACTTTTTTTTTTTTTAGGGCCACACCCGTGGCATATGGAGGTCCCAGGCTAGGGGTCTAATTGGAGCTGAAGCTGCCGGCCTACGTCACAGGCACAGCAATGAGGGATCCGAGCCGCATCTGCAACCTATGCCACAGCTCACGGTAACACCAGCTCCTTAACCCACTGAACAAGGCCGGGGATCAAACCTGCATGGATGCTAGTTGGGTTTGCTAACTGCTGAGCCACAACGGGAACTCCTATAATCATAGTTTTAATTTATAACAAAAAGATAGTCCTAGCCAACTTGAACTGAAAAGAAACCTCCTTTATCTGGTAAATATAGCTATAAGAAGCTCACACTCAATGTTATATTCAACAATTAGATATTCAAAATTTTCCCAGTGAAACTGAGAAAGATACAGGGAAGTTCACTTGCACTGCTTTTATTCATTACTTTTTGTAACTCCTACTGGTGTAATAAGACAAGAAAATAAATAAAAGTCATAAAGATTTGGAAGGAATAAAGAAAACTCTTTTTATTCACAGACGTGATTATAATGAATAAAATCCAAAATAATCTGAAAACTAAAATCTGGAATTAATAAGTGAATTTAACAAGTTTATTTTTAAAGAAGTTAACATAGAATCAATAATGCTTCTATATAGAAGTGGCC
Source organism: Catagonus wagneri (assembly GCA_004024745.2). NCBI lineage: Eukaryota > Metazoa > Chordata > Mammalia > Artiodactyla > Tayassuidae > Catagonus > Catagonus wagneri. The sequence continues at coordinate 23,352,694 of PVHT021183629.1, forward strand.
AATAATTGGGAAATTAAATTTAAAAGGACACATTTTATAATACCAAAGACTACAACATAGTTAAGAATGAACATAACACAAAATAAATGTTATCATATGAGAATTAAGATCTTTAGGAAGGAATAAATGGCACCAGACATGGTACGTATTAGAGTATATAGAGAACATTTTTTATTAAATCTTCTAAAATTCTATTTACTATTTAAACAAAAATAAAAACACTGTGTTTTTGTTTTAGAACACTTGGAAATAAAATGCTTGAGATATAGTACAAAAGACAAGGTGGACTATAAATGGAATTATATCGTTATAGACTCTTCCACTGTGCATAAATTATTATAATATTAATTCAAGGTAGATGGTAAAAAGTTAAAGATACATATTGTGATTTTTAGAGAAACTGCTAAAATAATACAGGTAGTTTAAAAATCAATAGAAACATGAAATAGAACACTAAAAAATGTATTTGTGAAATAAAGGACAAAGAATACAGAGAGTAAATAGGAAATAAATACCAAGATGTTAGTCTTAATTCCAACTTTATTGATAATGGATTAAACCCTCCAATAAAAGATAGATTTTGAGATACAATAAAAAGTAAGATCCAGTTCCATTTTCTCTACAAAGAGACATATTTCAAACATAAAATTTTAAGATAGAAAGATATATACCATGCAAAAAGTAAGCATAAGAAAGCCTATGCTGCTATATTAATAATCAGAAAATAGATTTCAACACAATAAATGTCATAATAAAAAGATTAATTTATGAACAAGGCATAATAATCCTCTAAGCATATTATCAAATAATAGATGTTCAAAATATATGAAGCATTATCATTGGGAATGAGCTCATTATAAACCTCAACTCATGGATGAATCTGACAATAAAGAGCACAGAAAGTGAAAGAAGCAGATATAATGTACTACATACTGAAGACGTCATTCACATGAAGTTCTATGTCAGACAAATTAAGTGATGGCAATAGAAATCCAATCAGAGGCTTCCTGAAGCAGTACATGGTGCTGGTAACTGATCGTAAAAGTTCACCAAAGAAGTTTCCTGGGTGATGAAAATGCTCAGTAGTTTTACTGTGATGATAACCACAGGTGTATGATCTGTCGAAACTCATCAAACATACATTTAATGTCTATGCATTTTATTGTATGTTACTTACACTTCAATAAAACTAATTTTTAGAAAAGTAAAAAGTAGTAGAGATGGCCTTGCTCACCTCATGGTGTTCCCTGCTCTTTGCCATATTGACCCTTTAAGTTATGACTGATTTTGTTGTTTTCTGATCCCTGTAAGCAGGTATTTTTTTGTTTGTTGTTTGTTTCTTTTAGCACTACGCTGAAATTTATATTTGTTCCCAGTGATAGATTTGGTCTCCAGTAAGCCCTTCCATCATGGCTAGAAGTGAAAATCCTCTTGCCACTTTTTTTTTTAGGGCCACACCTGCAGCATATGGAAGTTCCCAGGGTAGGGGTCCAATCGGAGCTACAGCTGCTGGCCTATGCCACAGCCACGGCAACAAAGGAACCAAGCCATGTCTGTGACCTACACCACAGCTCACAGTAATACCAGATCCTTAATCCACTGAGTGAGGCCAGGGATCGGACCCACGACCTCATGGTTCCTGGTCAGATTCGTTTCCACTGCGCCACAATGGGAACTCTGTCATTTTTTTTAATTACTAGAAAAATTAAACACTTTCCATATGTGGAGAATGAGGTTAAAAAAAGATAGGAACTTGTCTGAAGATCACACAGTTTCTAAGATGAGAATCAGGATCAGCACTCAGTCAGTCTTTTTCCAGAGTCCAGAATTTTAATGGTGGCATGTATTGAAACAGGTGAACATGGGAAGGCGGGAGTCTCTGACTGAATGGTCCATTTGCAGATAATTTTTCTGCTGCATGAATTATGAGAGGGAGTTAAGCCAGGATTTTCAGAAGGTAAGATCATTTCTCATGTTTCTGTTGCTGAAAAATGTTTTGTTTTTCAATGACCTTTTGATACTCTAAAGAGGCTTGTGGGAAGGAGCATCTTGGCACTACCATTATCTTCTCCTGTATACTAATTGAAACTTATTTAAAGCCAAGCATAATTATGATGAAAAATCTTCTGCCAAAAATGGAAAATGCATTCCATATAAACGATTTCGGGGTTATCTGAGCATAGATAATGGAGTGTTGACTGTATTATGTCATTTTTGTTCTAAACTTTGATTCTAAACTTTGGTTAGTGAACCTAACCTTAAATACAACAGCCAGACACTTTTCTGTGGCTTAAAAAATGTTCAAGTTGAACGAGAAGTCGAGATGTTCCCATCCCAGGAAGTTTTCCATCTTAACTCTGCTTCGTCTAAGACAGTTCTACAACTTTGGCTTGAGTATGTAATAAACTTTTAGATTACTATGTCCTTTTATTGAATGTAGCTTCCAAAACTTATGTAGGCAAAATGAACTTTTTTGTAGAATACGGAGATTTTATCATAGGGCTACAGTCAAAGGCATTATAGCAGAGAGAATGGAAAACCTCAAAAGTTGATTCCTATCTGCAAGTTCAGCACTAAAGGGAATGAACCCATCATTATGCTTCTCAGCTCTCAAAGACTCAATTCAGTGTTTGTTCTGGGCAATTTCATCTTGTGTATTCCTTCAGTCCCCATTTATATCAAGGGTCTTAAGCTTAAGCAACAGGATCATAAAAGATCTTTCTGAGACTGTACTCAAAAACTCACATGTGAATTGTCTGTTTGCTCTGTTCGCCCCCAGATCCCATTCTCTGCTCTTTCTTAAACCTGCTCTCTAAAGTAGAGGGACTGACCATTGATCTGCAGGATCTGGTTCCTTGCTCCCACGTCAGCTGACTTCCCTCTAGACTTAGTTAATGAGATACCTTGGAGAGTGGAGAGAGAATTCAAGGTATTTTCCCCTTTCTTCAATCCTCATGTGATTTCTCTCATACGGGTTATATCTCCTCCAGGGCTTTAGTTTCTGCAGGACAGGCTTGCTGTTGTTCCAGCTTCTGCCTCACAAACTCCAGTTCCTGTGTTCCAATGGCACCACTTCTACCCTGCCTACCCCAGCAAGGAGTGGAAGTGGGTGCCTGCTGTTGCCAGTCTTTGACTTATTTCATCTCACTCTGGTTTCTTAGCTCCTCCGTGGTTGACCTAAATGTTGCCTGCATTAAAATGTCTTTGTGGATAATTATTGAAGTAATTTCTTTTTTCCCGGTTAAATCTTGTTATAAGGTTATAAGTGGGACTTTCTCTTTGATCCCGGCCTTGCTGCTGAGGCACTGATAGCACAAAAGGTGTTGAGTACCTTACATTCTGAAGGCAGTCAGTCTCAGAGAGTTGCCTGCAATGGAATCCACAAGTGCTCAGGGCTTCTTAAGAGGCAGCAGAACCAACCCCACTCTCAGCTACGGTCCTACTATCTGTTCCTAGCCTGTATGAGAAGCAAAAGGGAGAAGGAGAGCATCTTATCAAGGGGAAGTACAGTGTACTTGGAGACAAAATTTCCCTCCATCATATCAGACACAAAGAGAACAATTTGTAAAGATTGGGTAGGCCTGTAAGAAATGAAAATTGACATTTTTCCTCTAGACGGATACCAAGGCAGAGGAATTGCTTATATGAACTTATACTTATCTGACAAGGACAATAAGAACAGGAAAGAGATGGATGGGCTGAAAATGGGAGCACTAAAGGATCAGGAATATACTTTCTCTCTTTGTACGGTGGAGGCTATGTGAATTTCCTGTGGGTCAAACAGAAATCACTGAAGGAGAGGATGTTGAATTGGCTTGTTAGAACTCCGTTTAATAGGATCTGGCACTGCTGTACGTAGGCCAACAGCTGTAGCTTCTACCTGACCCCTAGCCTGAGAATTCCCATATAGCACGGATGCAGCCCAACAGAGAGAAAAAAAAAAATCACCACTCTTGTTTATTTTTTTGCTATTCATGCTAAATAAAAATATAAAGATAGAGTTACATGGATGATAGAGGAGTTTCTCCATGAAATAGTGTTGAGGGAGCAATGCACGTATTAAAATACCGTTTATGCCCATGAGCCAATAATATGTATAATATTGATATATCTGTATGGACATATATCTGTACAATTGCATATAAGGTTTGACTGAGTTGAAATTTTACTGTGAGCTGGGATAATGGCACACACACTGGCAATTCACAGCTACAAAGTATGACCACCCAAAAGACCTCTAGCTATGAGACAGGGGTTAGGGATCAAGACGAGGATCAAGAGAGACACTGATAAAGGCATTAGATTTATCTGTAAAATCTGAATTTTTGCAATGAGATTATACCAGTGTATCACTAATGTAATTACGTGCACACACACATGCATGCAAATGCAATGCATACATATACATAAATGTGCTCTTGGGAGCAGCAGGAAGGGCTAGGACACGGGTGCCCAGAAATTCCTCGAGAGCATCTCTCATCTTCGAAACTAGAGCAGCTCCCTCTCCCCTACTTTGCTCTGTCCTGCTGGGCCAGGCCCCCTGATTTATTTTACTTGATTGTTATTTTACTTCCCTCTATAAAAATATCATGTGCTCATCACACAACATTTGGGAAATACATAAAAAGTGGCCTGGAGATGAAAACAACCCCCCTTTGTGTTACAGCCCAGAAGGAATCATGGTTAAGCTCTGGTCCTATCTACTTTCTGGACTTTCAATAGTGCATTGTTTCTGTGGTTCTAGTCATACGGCAGGTGTCTAATTGCATTTATTGGTTTTATATCAGTTTTATGACCACAACAGAGTTTATGTTCACTCTAACGTGTATCTGTTTAAGGTAGAAAATTAAGGGGAACTAAAGATCATAAAGAAAAATTGCAAATCATCCAAGTTCCCACCTCTTACAATAAACATTTTCTTAAGTTTTCTTATTTTTAAAGTGTAATATTATACAGTTGAAAGAAAAATGTACCTACTGGCTTTTGAGTGTGGTTATAAGGGGTATCAACCAGTACAAGGAGAAAGATGATTTGAAGGAGTCAATGAGGGTTAACATCTGCCATTATTATTATTTTTTTATGACTACACCCACTGCATATGGAAGTTCCCTGGCTAGGGGTCACATCAGAGCTGCAGCTGCCAGCCTACACCACAGCCACGGCAACTGGGGATCCAAGCCACATCTGCGACCTACACCACAGCTTGCAGCAATGCCCAATCCTTAACCCACTGAGCGAGGCCAGGGATCGAACCTGTGTCCTCACAAACTCCGATCCTTAACCCACTGAGCCACAGTGGGAACTCCTGTTCAATTTTGTGACTATGTGCTATATTTATTGCTGCTTTGGTGCTGGGAGTTCAGCTCTGTGCTTTCTCGGGGCCCTGGCTGTCCGTTCCAGCTTCTCCTCATTGTGGGAAAGTGGTGGGTTGCCCTGAGTCTCCGCTTTGTCTACCTGGGTCTGGTTTGAATTTGCTTTCAGACGGGACCCTGGAAGGCACACAGCTGTCCACAGTTCCCAGTCCAGGTCCCAACAATTGTCAACTCTGCCTCAGAGACTCAGAGGAGTGCTCCTTATAATTACTTTCCTTTGACTCTCTCAGCAATCTGCCATCCATAGAGGCAGCGACACAGGCAGGACATGCACTAGGAGTAGAGAGGTCAGGAGTTCCAGGGAGGTGGATGACATCTGGCAAATCGAGAGTGATCATAAGAGTGCAAGCGGAGCCAGAACAGTGTCAGAACAAAAGGCCGCAGAACGAGCCAGGAGCTCCGATCGTGAGCGGGAACTGCCTTCTCCTCCCTCCGACTCCCAATGATAATAACACCAGTTTTCACTTATCTCATGCTCACACTGAGCGCTTTGATATATTAGTTCATCTGCTCCTCACAATAATCCTGTGGAGTGGACATACCATTTTTACCCCCGTTTTAGAGATGAAGAAATTGAGGCAGAGAATGCCACCGCCTTGCTCGGTGTTGTTACACAGTTAGTGAGGCCAGAATAAGGATGTAAAGCCAGAATGTTAACTCCAGGGCCCAGCTCTTAACCACCAAGCTTCAAATGTCTCAATGAAATAAAATGGGGAGAACGATTTCTGGAAGAGACTCAGCTTCTGCCTTAACTGAGTAGACGACCAGGCAACTGGTGTTCAGAGGACAGAATTAAAACGACACTATTCGCCAAACCAGTGGTTGAAGCCTGTGATCACATGGGTTCCCTTACTCTCGGTACTCTAATTAGCATGGCTTGCAGTCTCTCCCTACCTCCTCCTTCACCTTCTGCAAGTTATTTACCGGGAATGCTGCTCCCAGGATGCAAGGAATGCTTTCTAGTCCTTCCTCTGCTTCTTGCCCAGGTGTTTGCTGGAAACTTCTGTCTCCAAATGGAGATAGAAGAGAAGTCGGAATTGCACATCACTCAGAAATGTTACACGCACACATCATAGAGCAACCGTGCACATTTTCCTTGTGGATGTGCAGCCCTTCTGTTTCAGCGCTGGCGGTGGGAAGGAGGGAACGAGCAATGGTGGGGAGGGGACACAGGGCTGTTTAAAGGTAGGTAGTTTCATTCTGTCCCAGTGGAAGTAACGGAAGAATTATAAATAAATGAGTGCAGGAAATGATCTAGTCAGGAGATCACGCCTCCCCTGGTCTCCGATAACATAATTCTTTTTTTCCTACGAAAATGGAGACATACCCTTTTGCCCATGAAAACTCCGCACTCAAAACCCTCCCAAACTCTTCCAGGTTTGTCCCTAACCCTATTCTTAAGAGTTTATTCTTTGCATAGCTCTCACTACTAATGGAACAGTAAGAATGTATCACATTATAGCTTTCAATGGTGTGTGTGTGTGTGTGTGTGTGTGCGTGTGAGCTCCTCATACAGAAATATTAAATCTCTAAGAGACCATAACTGATTACTTATTTTTTTTCCCCTACTGCTTCTAGCCGAGTATTAAGTATATAATTATGCTACCAGTTACTGAGTGCTTTCCAAAAGTCAAGACTTTCCATAAGATGCCCTGTGAGGGTTGCCATATTTAATCTCAGAAAATCCCAGTAAGTCGGTATTTCCATCCTCATTTGACAGGAGAGGGATGTGAGATGCCAAGACATACAATAATTTACTCAACCTGGGACTGAATCCCAGTCTGCCAGACCCTAGAGGCCACTCTCTCTCTCTCTCCTTTTCCTTTTTTTTTTTTTTCGGTCTTTTTAAGGCCACACCCACAGCATATGGAAATTCATAGCTGAGGGGTCAAATTGGAGCTGTAGCTGCCAGCCTACACCACAGCCACAGCAATGCCATATCTAAGTCATGTCTGCGACCTACACCACAGCTCACGGCAACACAAGGTCCTTAACCCACTGAGCGAGGCCAGGGATCAAACCTGCAGCCTCGTGGATACCAGCCGGTACCTTACCACTGAACCATGATGGAAACTCCTAGAGGCCACACACTTAACACCACGCCATAAAGGTGTTTCACCCCAAAGGGCACAGAAATGGTTGGAATAAAGAAGGGGTATTAAATTATAAGTGTTTTAAGCTTTTCTGAGAAGAAATTCTGTTAGAAGAGTAACTCTGCTAAAGATAATTTTATTTTTGATGATTTAACTGTTTCATCAATTTCTAAGGCATCATCCGACTCTCCCGGCCCAGTTTCTATGCTTTGATTGAACAGAATCTGGGAAATGGGGAGACGGAGCTGAATACTTACCAGGAAAGAGACTGGCTTGTGCTGTTTCCATGGAAAAAGTGAGGAAGTATTGCTTGCATGGAAAAGCACGAACTGGGAAAGTGGGGAAGGGCAGAGGTGATTACTTACTTTGGTCTGGGAGAACTTTATTCAGGGTCAGACTCGAGAAGAAAGGGTGGAGAGAGACTTGAGAGCAACTATCTTTCATACATGGGAGAGGCGACTCAGCAGGAGGGGAAGAGGATATGAAAGCTTTTAACTGCTGCTTGTAGAGGATTTTGCCATTGAAAGTCAATGCCAGGGGTGGGAGGGAATGGGGATAACTAGTGCTTTAATGATGGAAAAGCAAGGAGATCCAACTGTATTGCACGGGGAACTATATCTAATCACATGTGACGAATCCATATATGTACATGTAACTGGGTCACCACGCGGTGCAGTTGGAAAATCTGACAGAAATCTGTAAACCAGCTATAATGCAAAAAAATAAATTATATAAAAAAAACAAAGTAAAATATTCAGTGAAAAAAATAAAAAAAAATAAATCAACTATACTTCAATAAAAAAAAAAGAAAGAAAGTCAATGCCGTCAAAGGAGTTGTCTGGCTTCACAGCGCGGCTCGCTCTGGAAGAAATCAGATTGGAGCATTTTCCTAAGAAAAACGAAGGATGTGGATAACTGTCGTGTTATCATGTGAAAGGAGGCTGTTCAAAAACGCAAGGCTTTCTTTGGGAAACGCTTTCTGACAGCAGAAAGGGACGGGATGTAACACTGGAGGCCACGGATCAGATTCCTTCAGGGTTCAGTTCAACTTCTGACAGTTCTCAACAAAGACGACAATGTGGACAAAGCAGCGATATGCCGTCAACTCACGCTATATCGTGCATCCTTTTTGTTATGAGAGATACTGTACTTCAAAGCGAAGTGTGTAAAAGGTATGAAGAATACCTGAACACCTAGAGAACGAAAGAATCAGAACATTACTGAGACTTTTGAGGTCCCACACAGCTACTTATTGCCCAAACCCCCCAGAATTAATCTCTAACCGGAATCTCTGCCTTTCTTTAAGTCTTAACACACATAGATTTGCATTGATAAACTGTGCATTCTAGTTTTGTATGTCTTTGGACTCTATGTAGTTGTCATACATCTGTATATGGCACATGGAATATGCATCCGATGACTTTATCCATTTTGAGAGCGTAATCCACTTTGATCCAGGCAGCTGAAATTCCTCTATTTTCACTGCTGCATAATGTTTGATTCTATGAATATAATCACATCTGTTTATCCACCTTTCTGTCAATTGTGTGCAATTGTTTTGCTATAAAAAAAACCCCACCAAGATGGCATTATGTATTAGGGTTCTCCAGAGAAACAGAAACAATAGGAAATATAAATATATAATATTTATTATATATACTTATTTCATGTGCAATAAATATATAAATATTATATATAAAATAAATAATATCTAATAAATGCATTCATAATATATAATGTATAATAATACATATAAATAAAAATATAAATATATTTAGGTATTAAATAATATATATTTTATTAGTATATACAAATTCATATGAAAATATAAAATATATAGTATAAACAAACATAAATATAGATAGTTATTATATATATTCATTCTGTATATGTATGTATCCCTTCTATTCCTATATGTGTATACACACACACACACACACACATACATATATATGTGTATAGAGAGAGACAGACAGAGAGGTCTATTTTAGCAGCTGGCTCACGAAATTATGTAGGGTGAGAAGTCTCATGATCTAGTGTCTGCAAGCTGGAGAATGAGGAAAGCCAGTGGTAGAGTTTGGTCCGAGTCCAAAAGCCTGAGAAGCAGGTGAGCCGATGGGGAAAGTCACAGTCCAAGTCTGAAGAAATTCAGAGCGCTGATGTCCAAGGGAGGAAAAAGACAGATGTGCCAGCTCAAGCAAAGAGAGCAAATTCTCCCTTCCTCTGCTTGGATGGTGCTTTCCAGCACCGGTGAAGGTGACCTTCTCTACTCCATCTCCTGATTCAAAGGGTCATCTCTTATGCAACCTTTTGCATTTGGAGGGGGATAAGCAATGAGATCCTGCTGTATAGCAGAGGAAACTGTATTTAGTCACTTGCGACGGAACATGATGGAGGATAATGTGAGAAAAAGAATGTGTGTATATATATATATGTATGCCTGGGTCACTTTGCTGTATAGCAGAAATTGATCGAACACTGTAAATCAACTATAATGGAAGAAATGCTCATGTCTTATGGAAATACCTTCATAGGCACACCCGGAAGTCATGTTTTCCTGGCTATCTGGGCATCCTTTTGCACCGTCAAGCTGACACATGATATGAACATTACACATTCCTAACTATGTCTCCTGGAAAGTGAGAGGCCTGATCAGGGATATTTAGTTCTGAGAATAGAACCGCTGGGTCACAGGCTGTTTCACAGTCACTGTCACAAAATAACATCAAGCTGCTGTGCAGACTCTTAGTGCCTCCACTAGTATCTGGGCCCCTTGGCTCCCCTTGGTAACATCTAACCATAAGATTTTGGCCAGTTTGCTTGGTGTGAAATGTGTCTTGCTGTGATTTTAATTTACTTTTCTTTGACTACTAATCAAGTGGAACATCCTTTCATATGTTTATTGGACATTTATTCATATTTCCTCTTTTGTGAAATGTCTGATTATCTAGCTTGCTTGCTCAGTTTTAAAATTGTGTTCTCTTTTTAAATTGATTTATTATTTTTATTTGAGAACAAACTCTTTCTGTTATGTGTTTTGTGAACACTTTCTTATTTGTGACTTAAAAAATTTATCTCATGATGTCTTTGGTAAAGAGAAGTTTTAAATTTTAATGTCACTGCATTTTCAATCTTGTTTAAAAATGGGACCATCTAAAAAACCCAAAGGGCTTTTTCTGAGATAACCATATCATTTATAAATAATGATGATTTATTTTCTTTTTTTCTCATCCTTATCCTCTATCTTCCTATATGGTCAGCACATTTTTTTGAGTGACGGGTGTTCTATTTTTCCCTCATTCTGAAGAAAATGTTCTTAAGTTTTCTCATCAATGGTAATATTCACTATAGGCTTTCGTTTTGGATATTTTGGTGCATGGTTATCATCCAGGTAAGGAATTCCTTCTAATTCTAAATTACTAACTGAGTGCATGCGTGTGTGCATGCATTTGCGTGTGTGTGTGTGTTGCCTTTAGACCAGGACTTCATGTTTAATTTTATTTAATAACTTTTCTTCTGCATTAATTGAAATGATTGGCAGCCATGCTGTTCCTTGGGAATGAGTTCTGCCAGTGTTGTATAAGTAAATGCAATGGGGTGCCTGGCTTTGGGAAACATTCTTAAAGGGTAGATGTGTGTTATCCTTCCACTTCCTCCTTGGTGTGGGCTGGAATAGAGATACGATGGCTGGAATCATGGCAGGCATTTTGAACCACAAGGAGACCTTGGGAGTGGAGGCCGTGCCCTTCAGGACATAAGAGAGGAGACTGGATTTCTGCCCCAACCAGCACTGTGTCAGTTTCTGACCATCTCTCTCCATTTCTTGAGAAAGAAACAAACTGTTTCTCTCTTTAAGGTAGTTTGTTTTTGTTTATTCTTTTCCTTGCCTCAGGCAAACTTAATCCTAACTAAGAGTAAAACCTTACAAGAGAAGAATTTGAAATAGTGATTCCAAATCCTTTTTATTTTTCCGGTGGGGAAAAATAAATGTTTGCTAAAACTAAAGCTATTTCTTCATGATGCTGTCTCGTGGGGAGTGGAGAGGCTGGAACCGGGCCTGGAAATGATGTCTTGGAGTTTTAACATTCCCATATGGTATATGTAATAAAAATCAGAGCTTCTGGATAGCTTTTTAGAAATTCAAGATGAATGAACTATAAAACCAAAATGTGATGTAATACTCCAAGCATAAAAGGCCCACACTCTGTCCCCGACCTCAACCTGAGGGCTACATTTACCTTTTTTTCAAGCTACTCACCAGCTTAAAGTACCCAGACTGCCCGGTGACAATCAAATTGACTCTTACCATTGCACACAGAAAATAGAAAAGGCTTTTTCACAATCATGTTTGCCTTTTTTCCTAGTGACTTCAGAGCTTGTCAGATACGCGCATCCCTGTTTAATAGGGTAATATTTATGCACTGCTGACAGAAGGATGGATTCTACAACGTATTATGCAGTGATCTGATAAACACTCTTAGCCATGTGCGACTGCTTTTGTGAAATATACAATTAACTATTTTCAGTAACTTAGTTCTTCTACAAAGGATATAGCAACATTTCAGTGCGATCATTCAGGGACTCCAACCCAGATAAATAACCTTGTCATCTTTCACGATGGAGACTCTTCTTATGGATAATTGATGCTCAAGGCAAAAATCTATATGAGAACAAGAAGAAAGTAAACATCTACAATAACTCCATTGCCTGAGAGCAACAGTTCTCATATTTGACCCTGTACCGGAATCTGTGGTTCTTCTTAAAACAGAGTCGGAGGCTCCACCCTCAGACTTTTGATTCAGTAGATCTGGGCGGGGCCCAGGAATCTGCATATTTAACAAGGTCCATGGTGATGTTGATGCTGTTGGTCCTTGAAACTCTTTTCCTTTTCTTTTCTTCTTTTTCTTTTTTTGTCTTTTTAGGGCCGCACCTGCTGCGTAGGGAAGTTCCCAGGCTAGGGGTGCAATCAGAGCTGTAGCTGCAGGCCTACACCACAGCCACAGCAATGCAAGATCCGAGCCCCATCTGTGACCTACACTATAGCTCATGACAACGCTGGATCCTTAACCCACTGAGCGAGGCCAGGGATGAACCTGTGTCCTCAAGGATGCTAGTCAGATTCATTTCCGCCGAGCCACGATGGGAACTCCTGGTCCTTGAATTCTACTTTGAGAATCATGGATTTAGAGTAACGGCTTTTGTCCTAATGAGGTCAGTCTTTTCCTTCTTCTGCTTAGTAACACGTAAGTATTCTTGCCAAAGTCATCAATAATGTCCGCATTGCTAATACCAGGGTCACTTTGTGGTTCTTCTCTTTTCGACTTAGCAGAATTAGATACAAATTAATCATCTCTTCCTCATGATACACTGTCCCCACTTGGCTTCTGAGTTCCTCTCCTTCCTTTTTCCTTATCTCCTGACCCCAGATAAGGGAGTGCTTCAGGGCCGAGTCCTTTGACCTCTATTTTACCCCATCTACAGCATACTTTGATGATCTCTTCCAGTCTGTTGCATGAAATTCAAATACCATCTCTATGCAGAAAATTTGGGTGCCCAGGCTGGTCCCATTCCCTGGAAATGTATATACAGACTCCCATCGCCAAGTTCCAGTTCAGTGTTTCTTCTTGATATCTAACAAACATCTCAAACCTAACTTGCCCAACCCCGAACACCTGATGGTCCCTCATCTGATTTCTGCAGGTGTCCCCATCACGGTAAATGGTAACCTCAATCCACCAGTGGGCCAAACCAAAAATTTGTAGTCGTGTTAAATCTTCTCATTTTTTTTTCCAGCAAATTAAGTCAATTCTTCCTTCAAAATGCATCCAATATTCTACCACTTTTCTGGCTGCTACCCTAACCCAAGCCACTAATATTTCGCAGCTATAAACTGCATTAGGCTTCCAGGTGGTCTCCTTATTTTCACCTTGATCCCTCCCACGGTGGCAAGAGGGAGCCTTTGAGAACGTATATCAGATGACTTCTTTTTAAAAAAATTTAGTTTAATTATAAAATTCAAGCACAGTTGATTCACAGTGTCGTACTGGTTTTTGGTGTACAGCAGTGATTCATTTATAAATATGTATTCATAGATAAATGCACATATAAAACACACACACACATATATATATATGTATGTATTTTCCATTATAGATTATTAGAAAATATTGACTATAGTTCCCTGTGCTAGGCAGTAGGACCTTATTGTTTATCTATTTTATATGTAGCTGTTTGTATCTGCCAATCCCAAACTCCTAATTTATCCTTCCCCCCACTTTCCTCTTTGGTAGCCCATAAGTTTGTTTTCTATGTGAGTCTGTTTCTGTTTTGCAAATACGTTCGTTTGTATCATGCTTTAGATTCCATGCATAAGTAATATCTATCATATGGTATTTGTCTTTGTCTGACTTACTTCATTTAGTATGATCATCTCTAACGTCATCCATGTTCCTGCAAATGGCATTATTTCATTCCTTTTTATAATTGAATAGTATTCCATTGTATATAGGTACCACATCTTCTTAATCCATTCATCTGTCAGTGGACATTTAAGTTGTTTCCATGTCTTGGCTGCTGTAAATGGTGCTGCTATCAACCTTGAGGTGCATGTAAATTTTTGACTCAGAGTTTTCTCCAGATATATGCCCAGGAGTGGGATTGCTGGATCATAGGTTTAATTCAATTTTTAGGTGTTTTTTTTTTTTAAAGTAACTTCCATAATGTTTTCCACAGTGGCTGCATCAATTTGCATTCCCACCAACAGTATAGGAGGGTTCTCTTTTCTCTACACCCTCTCCAGCATTTATTATTTGCAGACTTTTAAATGATGGCCATTCAGTATATTACTTCTCTGCTCAAATATCTTACCATTGCTCTCAGAGGAAAAAAGCAAAGACTTTCCAATGACCCACAAGACCCTAAGGTGTTTCAAACTTCACTTCTACCCGACACCTCCCTCCCTCTTGCTTAAAAAGCGGTAGGTAGTCACATTGACATGCCCATTGTTTCAAACATGTCAAACACACTTACATGTGTTCTCTCTGCATGATTGGCTCTTCAACACTTTCAGATTTTTACTTTTTTTTCAAGGGTGGGGCCTCTATAAAGTAGAAAGGCCTTCCTCCAATTCTCTTACCCTGCTTTATTTTTCTCCATAGTTTTGTTTCTGACAAAAAAAAAATCACCTTGTTTACTGGCTTATGATGGAACTCCATGCAGCTTCCATGAGGACTCGGACTTTGGTTTACTCTTATACTGTCGGGGCCTGGGAACGTGCCTGCAGTAGGCTCCGTGAATGCATGAATGAACGGCTTTTATTAAATGCAACCTCTGTGCCGCATACAATGTGGCCACCTGAACGTGATCGTGATGATAATGATAATAAGGCAAATAATAATGATGCTTAAAGTTTCCAGGGCACTGTGGTATGTTTATGTACAGTGCTCATTTAATCATCACAGTCTTTCAACCCACATGCTGTCATTTTGCTCATTTTACAGATGAAGAAAGGGAAATTTAGTGAGATGGAAAATGGACTTGAGGCTCCTGAAGCTGAAGTCTGCATGCTTTTTTTTTTTTTTTGTCTTTTTGTGCCGCAACCATGGGATATGGAAGCTCCCTCCCAGGGTAGAGGTCAAATTGGAGCTACAGCTGCCAGCCTACACCACAGCCACAGCAATGCAGGATCTGAGCTGTGTCTGCTACCTACACCATAGCTCACAGCAATGCCAGATCTTTAACCCACTAAGGCCAGGGATCGAACCCGCATCCTCATGGATACTAGTTGGGTTCATTATGCTGAGCCACAGTGGGAACTTCTGAAGACTGCATTCTTAGCATCTCAGTGTGTGGCCCCAAGGAGAGCTCTTTGTGTACATTTGCAAATATTTTCACAAAATTAAAAAGTCTAACTAGTGCCTCCAAAGTTATACAAACAGACACATTTTCTTATCAGAAATTTTAATAGTTATGTATCTATGAACAAGAATGTTAATAAAAAATTAAGTTAGGAAATTCCTCTGTAGCATAATAGGCTAAGGATCTGGGGTCACTGCAGCCCTGGTGCAGGTCGCAACTGTGGTGTGAGTTTAATCCCTGGCCTGGGAACTTCCACATGCCAAAGGTGCAGCCAAAAAAATATCGAGTTACCTAAACCCATACCAGCTGAGTAATTGTCAACTTGATTAGCGAAGAATGATGCCTTATTGTTGCTTTAGTTTGCATATCTGTTTTTTTGTTTAAGTTGAATATTTGCTTGGATTTGTATAGATGGTCCCTAGCTTAAGAAAGTTTGGCTGGAGACTTTACAACTTCACAATGATGCAAAAGCAATAGGCACTCAGTAGAAACCACACTTGGAATTGTGAATTTTGATCTTTTCTCAAGCTAGTGATATGCAGATACTCTCGCGTGATGCTGGGCAGTGGCAGTGAGCCCTAGCTCCCAGCCAACCATGTGATCTCGAGGGTAAACAATCAATATACTCAACCTCTCTGGACCTATGCAGTCATTCCATTTTTCACTTTCAGTACAGTCTCAATAAATTACAATTGAGCCTTGAACATCACAGGTTTGAACTGAAGGTCCACTTACATTCAGATTCTTTTCAAGAGTAAATGCTACAGTACTGCTTCGTCCGCGGTTGGCTGAAATCCCAGGCTGTGGAACCACAGATACAGAGGAACTTGCTGTAAAGTTACACTGGGATTTTCCACTGCACAAGGGTCATCTTGAGACATTCAACATTTTATTATACAATAGGCTTTGTGTTAGATGATTTTTCCCACCTGTAGGCTAATGCGAGTGGCTTTTTTTTCTTTTTTCTTTTTGTCTTTTCTAGGGCCACACTTGCAGCATATGGAGGTTCCCAGGCTAGGGGTCTAATCAGAGCTGTAGCTGCTGGCCTACACCACAGCCACAGCAACGCGGGAAGAGCCGTTCCTTCAACTCATGGCAACGCCGGATCCTTAACCCACTGAGCAAGGCCAGGGATCAAGTCCTCAACCTCATCGTTCCTAGTCGGATTCGTTAACCACTGCGCCAAGACGGGAACTCCTAATGCGAGTGTTCTGAGTGCTTTTAAGGTAGGCTAGGCCAAGCTATCATGTTTGGTAGGCTAGGTGTATTCGGGGCATTTCTGACTTAAGATTTTCAGCTTATGATGGGTTAATCAGGACACATCCCATTGTAAGTCGACGAAGATCTGTATTCATCATTATTGATTTCTCCTTGTCCAAATTTCATGTTTATGACTCTTTTCAAAAAGATGCTGATGTTTTCCACGGTTTTAGAAATTTTCTTACACTTTTAAAAAAACAGCCACTTATTGCACGTATTTATAATCTTTCAGTTTCTGTTTGCCTTTGAATTGTGTTTGTGACATTTTAAATATATGCACGTTTGAGGTTTGTATATAATCTAGTCAATCAGAGTTTTTAGAAATGCTTCCCAATATTAGTGTCAGAAAGTCTTCCTCATATAACCGGAGGCTTAAAATTTCTTCTCATTTGTTTAAGGTTCCTTTTCAACATTTACCTCTAAACCATTTGAAATTTGTTTTAGTAATTGAGTTGAGGTCCAGATCAAACTTGTGTGAATAATTGTGGTGACCCAATTATCTCCAAATTATTTATTTGAAAATCTAGGAGATCAAGTCTATGCCATGCTGAGAGAGAGCGAGAGAGAGGGAGATTATTGTATAAGCATCATACCAGATGAGCTTTATTATCCTTTTCTTCCTGAGACTAATTCAATTTGGTTTTTAATACAATCACTTTTTTTTAGTTGAGTATTTTGGCTTTCTCAGGTACAGACCCCCGTGATCTGTATTAATAATAACATATCTTTAGTATATTTATTTTTTATTCATTGTCTTTGCTAGAGCCTTCAGTAAAATGGTAATTATTTTTAGTCACAGCAGAAAGTATATAAAAAGAAAATCACTGGTAGGGTTTATTTCAGGAATGCAACCATTAATGAGATGTCATAAAATTTATTAACACATTTGATCACATTAGTAGCTCACAGAAAAATAGCCATTGACAAAAAAGCCTTTAATAAGATTCCACCTCTTCCGAAATATAAAACCAAGATTGAAATATATTTCTACTATATTTAATTTGAAAACCATCAGCCCAGAGGGTGATATTCTATGTAAAAAAATACAAAAGCTTAACTGAGGAAAAAGACAAGAATCGTTGCCTTCTAATGTATTCGTTTTCACAACATTTTATTTTTGCTCAATTTCTCTGTTTTCTTCTTCCCACATTAGAAATGCTGTATTTTGTTTCTATTTTAAATTAGATACCGCTAGTAAATGAAAATTTCTAAAAGGGTTTTTAAAATTAATGTCAACAATGAATACAACAATTAGTATATTTTGATCCTCCCTTAAAAACGAGGCATTAGCAGGATTAGGCTCCCTTCTTCCTGGCCTCTGCTTTACAGAGCAGTTTTTGTGGCCACGGTAACACTAGATCTCTATGATTAATATCGGTTTCATTTTTGACTTCTGAACCTTTCGTTCCATGGCCTTCAACCTACCTCCACTTCTGCCGCATCTGCTCCACTCTGCCCTCAGCCCTCTCTCTCCAGCTGGCTCTGGAGAGCACCGCCCTCCCCACCTCTGGGCCTTGCACAAGCAGCTCCCTCTGTTTGGGACATTCTTCCTTTCATCCTCGTCTCCTAATTAATTCCTATTCATCCCCTTCTATCTCAAATCAAACATCACTCCTGCATAGACTCTGATAACATGTCGTCCCTTTGCAGTTACAGTGTTTACCAGAATTGGTAATTACATACTCGTGTGTGCATAAGTATATGCTATCTCTTTTCTCCACTAGCCTATAAATTCCAAGTGGGCAGAGACTCTGTTTGGATGACGATACTACCTCCGCAACTGTTTCGTAATTGAATGAATTAAATATTAAATAATTCATATATATACCATATAATGTTATAGTTTAAATATTAATTTATATAATCATGCTAGCAGTGATTAGAACCTACCTGTATGTTATCAATTTCATTGTGTATTAGCTGGAAGAAGTTCTTTTTTTTTAAGGGTTTACAATATATGTTTATTTCTTTATTTGTCTTTTTAGGGCTACACCTGCAGCGTATGGAGATTCCCAGGCTAGGGGCTGAATGGGAGCTGTAGGCTCTGGTCTACACCACAACTGCAGAATGCACGATCTGAGTTGCATCTGCAACCTACACCACAGCTCACCAACCATGCCAGATCCTTAACCCACTGAGCGAGGCCAGATATCGAACCTGTGTCCTCATGGATGATAGTCAGATTCGTTTCCGCTGAGCCACGATGGGAGCCCCTGAAGTTCTTGGTTTAAATGGGTGGCTGTAAGAATTATGAAGCCAAGATCTGGTCACATCTGCTCCTCCCGATGAGGTGGAACCCTTTCCCGGGGATTCAGGTATATTCTGTGAGACACAAAGGTTTTTATCCCAAGACAAGAAGGGTTGGTGAAATCAACTTACAGGGTAAGGGACAGGTCAGAAACTGTGCTTTAGATTTTCTAAGCCTGGGGTCATTTTTCAGTTGGTGTCAGTGACTTTCAAATTTGTCCCCAAAGCACATCGCTATGGGCTTTCAGAGAAAATTATTTTCCGATTGTTTTATAATGAGCGTGCCATTTCTTTCATGATTAAAAATGAGATGTTAAGCAAATCAAAATAGAGTGACTCCTCGCAGACTTTGGGCTTTTTGTGAAATCCAGTTCTGCAAAAGGCTGTATAAGTTTTGGACCTAAAACTCCAGCTCTCAAAGGATGTTTATTTCTTGTTGCATTTTGTGAATTGGAATGCCCTTAGAATCTACTGCCATTATTTGGCAATCATTTGGAAACCCATCGGAGTGGTGTCCTGGGGCTGCCTCGTGCCCGTTTGCAAGAGTTCAATGTTGCATTTTCAGGAATTTTGCAAGCCGGTTGTGAAGCCCTCAATAGCTCGAAGTCAGCCATCGTGGAAGTTTTACACTATGGAAATTGGTGTATGCTACAAATTGGGGCATTTTTTCCCCCCTTGAGAGCTGACTGTTAAACATTTGCCAGTATACCCCGAAGCAGGCTTGAACGATGGAGTATTCCCCTGGGCAGTTTAAAGGCATAGCCTTTAACTCTGAGTAGCATAATCCTTCACATGTTTGGTTAACCAAGAGGGAATCTGGAAGGCTGCCCTACTCTATGAATGCTTTATTATATTAGGTGCTTGACAAAGTCAGGGGGGACTTCATTCTGTGGACTAGACATATTTGAATATTTTAATGAGCAATGAGGCAGACTTTCAAGATGCCAAGAAGCTGAGAGACCAGTCAAATGGTTAAACAACTGCTCATTTATTTTCTGCATGCACACACACATACACACACCCCCCTTATAGTGTGCTAAAACATAGTCAAATGCTGTCTGCCTGAGTATTACAGCCCTCGGCTTTTAAGGTTCTTATTTCTTATATCTGAGCACAGCTAAAACCTCCTCTTTTTGTGTGTGGGACACATACTGAGGACTTAGGTCATTTTGATTCAAATAAGAGAGGGGTGCTTTTCGTCCTTCCACCCTTCTGAAGGCAAAAATAATGGGCGTGGGTACCAATCAATGAGAACACCGTCACCAATCGTCACCAATGATACCATTCAATCAGAACATTATTCAGTCAGTTGAAATGAGATGAATGGGCGGGTCCTTTTCTCCTCTTTCGTGGTTACAGTAAAGAGCAAGCTAGTGTATATTTTGAACAGAGTTTCCTTCCAGAGACTTAGTCAGCCATTTCATGTCCATTTGTTCCTAAAACGTAACATTGATCTTTCTGAGAACAAGGCACACAGATCCTTATGGGTCTCAAGTTGAGAATAATAGTTAACAGTTACAATTTGTTTTGTTTTGTTTTCCTTTCCGTGTGCATGTGCATGCGTGCGCGCACACGGAATATACGATGAACGTCAGTGGGGCTCTAAGCCTATAAAGAGGCATTTGACCATGGGTGTCCGGGGCCATTTGTATAGCATAAACATTTGTTCAGTTTGGCACCAATGGTAAATTGGCCCAATTGGGCGCCCATGATTTAGTATTAGTCATGAGAGAAACAGGTTGCACTGCATAGCCAGGCGGTTAACTCTGCTGTCATCGACACTGCTGTTCAGTTCTCATCTAGGATTTTACTGCATATCCCTCAGAGCCTCTTCAATTATTCTAGTATTCCAAATCTCAATCTGATTTTTTTTTCAAAATAGGGAAGCTATCTAAAGTAAAAGGCAGAAAAATAAAAGAGACCCAAGGATGTTCACAGCCGCCTTCCTTAGAAAAGAGACTTAGCTGAATCTGAGATCTTCAATACCTAGATCATGATGTTCATTTCTTTTCAGCTCTCTTTTTGTGTCTGTAGTTCACGTTTTTCTATTTTGGAAATACATGTCTTTCTTTAATGAGTAAATAGTGACCTTGGAGGAATGGCTTGAAAGTTTTCATCTCATAGCTGTCTTTGCTCCATTGAGATCAGAGTCAGGATGGACCCTGTTTCAAGATTCTTTGTTTTAGGATCCTCAGTTTTGACATGTTTGCTGCAGGCTTTCTGTATATGGAGCCCACATCTGTTTATAACACGACAGGAAATGCACATCTGGGGCAATCCCTGGGCAAAGGTTGTGTCATTGTTCTCTCCTGACTCCAATCCAATGCACTTGCTTTGGCTTCCTGCCAAAGCACAGAATCTCCAAGGAAACCTGGGGCTGGTTGCCATGGACACTTCCTTTGCGGCTAAGTCACATCACACCTCTCCACTTCTAAACACACCCACGAAGCCGGTCCTTTGGGTGATCAGACGATTCTATTCATTGACATTTACAAACCTCACAAGCTCACTTTCATTTCATGGGCGAGGAAACGAGGAGCCTCTCAAATATTCGTACCTGTCCAGACTGGCAAGTCATGAAGCCATCTCTCGGTGGTTTAGTTTTGTGCTACAGAGAATAAGTAAAAGCTTGAGCAAATATCAGGCCTGAATTGGAGTGATTCCACTGAAATAATCAGAGCACCAAAGATGAGGTCTGCTGTGGAATCTGGTCCTTGTGACCAGATTTTATGTGATTCTGTTCTACTTGATGGAGGATTGCATGACTCTATGTTTTCCCTGGGGATTTAGGATGAGACTGGATGACCTGTAGGGGACATTCATGGTAGCAGGGCAAATGTTCAAAAAGTGACCACTTAAAAAAAAAAAACAGTGATTATTTTGCTCATAATTTCACAGTGAATGGAAGCCAGATGTCTGTCACTTTGTTAGGATCGCCTGAAAAGTGTTGCTCTTAAATCTGGAGAGCTGTTGGTAGTGGAAAAGTGCTTTCTACTCAAAAGTCTTCTGAATTTTACGAGCATTTTCTAGTACAGAATGTTTTGAGTCGCCAGTCTGGTTAACTCTGCTCACTAATCAGAAATTCCATGTTAAAACCAAAGAGAATGATCTCCTTGGGACATGGTCCCATGGTTATATTGGTTGTCTGGCCACTCTTTTGGGTCTTTACTCATTCCTTGACCACTAAAATAAACTGTGAAACAAAGGGATACCAGACAGGAGCTGTGGTTTCCATCAATCCACAAAGATGAGGTCATATATATTTAAATGTTTAACACAAGCCAACAGTGTATGTGAACAGAGAGAGAGGAAACTATGAAAGCATATACTTCAAATTATTAACGTTTGCTATGATCTATAGGGGAGAGGAGTGGGTGAAATTGGCGAGTAGGTGGAGGAAGATGACTCTTTCCCCTTAATATCTAATATCAGCTACAGAGTGTTGGCTTTTTAAAATGAGCATGCATTCACGAACAAAAGAAAATGAGGCTGAGTTGTTTTTTGCAGTTCAATAGGTAAATTACTATTTAAAAAAACAATGGCAATTTTTCTTTTTCTTCTTGAATGTACATTCTATGCTGTGAACATAAAAAAGTGGATGCAGACAAGCTGTAGGAGGAGGGACGTTGTGTCTTTCCCAAGAGCACAGGCTAAAGATGACTTTACAGAAAGTTAGAAGAATTTAAGAGTGTGACGGTGACTCCACCTGAGGGATCTAATTTCCCTCGCCCTTCCCACTGATGGGAGTGACGGCAGTCCTGCATACAGAGAGGGAAATCTGCACCGAAAAGTAGGGACGAATGTCATTCATACGTATGTCCTCCAGGAAAGCCAGCTGTACCCTGGCCGTGGGGCCAGGATGAAGGACAGCTCCACGTTGTTGTCCTGAGCAAGTGGGGCTCTAACACCCCATCAGGTTGAGAGGCTCTATGAGTGGCTATGCACACAGGGATCATTTCACTCTGAAACAATAGCTAGAAGCCAAAGGGAGCAGGGCAAACAAAACCACTTGTAGAAAGCTAGCTGGCCTGGGGGGGTCTCTCTGTCCAGGGCAGGGAAGCTGGAAGAAGCTTTAGGGAAGAAGTGAGGCTGGACAGAGGACCAAGCACATGGAGCTGGGGTTTGACTCAGTGGCCCAACCAGATTCAGAGAAGCCATGGAAGACCCGATTTCCTGCACGGAGTCTGATCACCGCTCCTTCATACCGTCCTTCCCACTGCCAGGCGCTGATCTTGAGCATGAAACCTTCCATTCTCCCAGCCTTCCTCCTTAAGGTGGGAAAAAGCTATGTCTCCAGGTGGACAGGTTAGAAAAATATTTTTCTTTGTGTTACTGCTGACCACATCTGCCAGGATATGTCTGTTATTTTCTTTCCTTCCTCTTCTTCTTTAAAAAAAAATTCTAAAAAGCCAGTTCTTTTCTGTTTTCTGATACTTTCATATTAAATTGTCATCATCGATTCCTTCCTCCTGCTTTTCTTGGGTTTATTTTGATGTTCTTTACCTAAGAGTTTGAGGTGATTCTTTAGGTCATATATTTATATTCTTTCTAGTTTAATAACAAAAGCTGTAGAGGCTTTATGAATTTTATACTGAATAAAACTTTGAGTACATCTAGTAAGTTTTGAGGCAAAATTGCCTTTGTCCTTAGGGTCTATGCAGTCTGTGATCGCTTTTGGTTTTCATTTTGGCCCAAGAATTGTTTGAGAATGTTTTTAATTTAAAAGCAAATGGGATTTCTATTTAAGCTATTTTAAAAAATTCTTAACTTAATTTCTGATTTTTGAAATGTGTTAAGGTTGTTTTCTTGGTATAACCCATCACCAATTTTTTATGAATGTTTTATGGGCTCCTTAAAAAAAGATATTCTGTAGAGAAAAAAAAATCTGTTAAAATATATATTGGTTCTTTGTTTGTTTTACCTCTGCTTTAGGTGGTGAATTAGCCACATCCCTCCATTCATGACACACTAGCATCATTATATCAAGTCAGGATTCTCTCCTCTTTAATTTTCTTTAATCTACTTTATTTTCTCCCACACCATTCTTCTCTTGCTCCAGAAGGACTCTCCCTAACACATTTGCTGATGTCCTTTGAAATGACATATCTCTGTACAATATGATGTTGCTTTGTGTAGGTTTATCTTAAATTTATATAAATCTTACTAAAGCTATAGATTTAATTGCAGTTCTTCCCTTTTCTCAGTCAACACTGTCTTTTAAGATCCTTCCAAATTAATGTGTTCTTTTTTTCTTTTTTTTCTTTTTTTGCTTTTTAGGGCCACAGCCCCTGGCATATGGAAGTTCCCCAGGTAGGGGCTGATTCAGAGCTACAGCTGCCAGCCTACACCACAGCCACAGCAACGCGGGGTCTGAGCCGAGTCTCCAACCTCTACCACCGCTCAAGGCAATGCCAGGTCCTTGACCCACAAAGTGAGGCCATGATCGAACCCGCATCCTCATGGATACTAGTCAGATTCATTTCTGCTGCGGCACAAAGGGAACTCCCTAATGCGTTCTTTTTGCACCGCTTCTTTTTCCACCGCATATTTTAGTTATTTACATTTTATTTGATTTCCTGTTAGATCCTTGTGTTTCCCGACTCCCAGTTTGTACCAACACCACCCTGTGATGACCTACTTCATAGGAGCCCTTTTCCACACCCAGATGTAAGCCTTTTTTAGGGCAGGCTTTCTCAGCCTCAGAATGGTGATGCTTGGGAGAGATTCCTCCTAGTCATTGGGAGCTGCCCTGGGCTTTGCAGGATGTTTAGCCGCATCCTTGACCTTGACACGCTAGAAGTCCATAACAGGCCCCTAATTTTGACAACCCCAGATATCGCCCAACGTTGCTAAGTGTTCCCTGGGGAACAAAATTGCTCTAGCTGCTCTAGGGTAAAATACTCAGGAAAGAGATTGGTGGGTTACTGTGTCTGTGAAATTTCACTTAGTAAGACCGACTTGCTCCCGCCAGCAAGGAGAGGTTCTTGTTTTCAGCTTTTCTGCCAATGACAACAGAATATCATTCAACTTTCATATCTGACTAATCTGGTGACTACAAAGTAGCCTCTCATTGATCAACACAATTTGGGTGATATTGAATATTTCTTCATATACTTATTAGCCATTTAAGTTTCCCTTCTTGAATATCTCGTCATATCTGTCACCCGTTTTCCAATGGGGTATCCTTCATTTCTCTTACCGAGTAAACATATTCTCCCAGTCTGTCAGCTTTCTGTTAACTTTATAATATCCTTTATTAGACAGAAATCCTTCGTTTTGACTTTGTCATGTGTAAAATTATGACTTTTAAAAGTTTTGTGCTTTTGGAAGCTTAAGAAGAGCTTTGACATCCAAAGATTCCAGAAAAATCAATCTTTATAGTTTGTATTAATCCACTTATAGTTGAAATTTGAATATAATGTGTGATAGAAATCCAAAATGATTTTCCTTCCTTAAGTGAGACATTTCTCACCCCCCACCTCCCGCAGTAGTTGTTGAACAGTCTAGCTTTTTCTAAATGTATATGGCAAATATCTTCTCCCAGCTTGTAACATCTTTTCATTTTTGTAAAATTAAATCTAGATTAATTTAGGGAAAACTAATGTCATTCTGACATAAAACCTTCCTAACCACGAGCATGGGATATTTCTCCACTTACATAGGTCTTTATGTTTTTCAGTGAACTTTTATAATTGATATGTGCAAATCCTTTAATGTGTATTAGAGTCATTACTAAGAATTTTATTGTTTGGTTGTTCTTATAAATAGCATTCTATATAAATTACATTTTCCCTTTGTGGTTGCCATTGTACTTAATCAAATACATCCTTTTTTCTCTTGTTATTTCCTATTGCTCTATCTTTTCCTAATGCCTTTGAAACAGGGTCTTCACCTGCTCTGCTCACTGATTTGTTCCCTGGCTGTACCTGCTTTGCTATTCAACTCACCCATTATGTTTTTTATCCCAATTACTCTATTTTTTCATATCCCGCATTTGTAATTGTTCTAGCATACAACTGCTTGTTTCTATTTCATGCTACCAAAATTCTCTCATTAGTTAAGACTGATTTCTGTATTTATTTTACATACTTGCCTTTTCTTCTCCACAAAACTCAACAGTTTATGATCTTCCTTGTATGCAGACTGTCTTAGGCATCTTGACATTTCTTTCCCTGAGGAAAGTTTAGGTGATGTGCGTCAGAGAAAAGAATCCCTGAACTTGACCATGGCCTCATTCTGTGCCTTCCCCACCCCACGGCCCCCATCAGGTGCCTTCCCATCTCCGTCTGCACTTCCTCAGACTTTGAAATGCTTTTAGATTTGTTTCCTCTGCTGGTGATCACATAGCTTTATAGGATACTGGCTTTGTGCTGCTATTTTCCTGTCTCTCAAGAGCAATGGTTTGCTCATGAGTAAGTCTGAAGGAAAAAAGACTCCCCCAATTCTCCTCCAGCGAAACCCTCTGCCCATAGGCCTGTTCTGTATCTCCAGGCATTCTGCTCCAAGTCATTCTTCCTTCTGCTTGGGTCTCCCCTGGGGTTTTTCTTTTATTTATTTATTTTTTCTTTTTATGGCTGCCCCTGCGGCACATGGAAATTCTTGGGCCAGGGGTCAAATTGAAGCCGCAGCTGCAGCCTATGCTGCAGGCAACACCAGATCTGAGCTGCCTCAATGCCTAATTCTTAACCCATTGAGCAAGACTAGGGATCAAACCTGCAACCTCACAGAGACAATGCTGTGTTCTTAACCTACTGAGCCACAACAGGAACTCCTCCTCTGGGGGTTTTCATAGGTTATCAGTCTGCATCCACTTTCTTTTTCCTTTTATGGGGTGAACGAACCTATATCAATATAAAATGATCATCTTTGTCTTTTATGCTTTTTGTTTTAAATTCTACACTACTCTGGTTTCAAGTTTATTCCTTTTGTATTCATACCTTTATCTAGCCTTGTATTTTACTTCCATTGCCTCTTTGTGTTAGGTGTCATATTATAAAGTGCATATTAGATATTTTTTTCTATTGCATCTGAAAGATTTTTTTTAATGGGAAATGCTAGCCCATTTTAAGTAATTACATAATTAAGGTATAGTGTTTTCAAGCATATCACCTATTCATATATTGACTTTTGTTATCTGGCTCTATTTTTTTCCCTAGGTATTTAAAATATGTTTTTAACCTTCTAAAAGAATTTTTTTCTTTGTCAATGTTTAAAAAATTATATATCCTAGTTTTATATTTACTAATGATTTTAAATTTCTGAAATTATATTTAGCTGATTTATCTATGTTTTGTCTTTCTCTTATTTAAGGGTGGTGATTGATCATGCTTCTGTTTTCCCATTTGTCTGTTTCCTACCCCTGTCTTTGCTTATATAACCTGAAGTTTAAAATTCTAATCATTGTAAGTAAATTATAGCTCAAATGCAGTAGGTTCTCTGTTTTAAGAGTTATTTTAAAATTATATATATATAACTGAATTCAGCATTCAGTCTGCTTTACTACTATTTTGATTTATACTCGGTTGAACTAGCTTCAATTCTCACCCTAGGTTCTATCTTACCATGACTTCCTCATTCTTGAGCTCTTAATTTTGCCTCATAGATTTTGGTGTCCTATCTGAGGTCTTTTTCAAACAAAAATATATGGATGCTATGTTTCTGAACTTTAGAGAGTGTTTCTCAGCTTCCTTCACCCCTGGAAGATGAACTTCATGGAAAGTAATATCTGAATTACATCCTCTTTCCTACAAAATTCAGCAATTATTACTTTATTGACCTTTAGTGTTCTGTTGATAAATAAATCTGTAACTGTAACATAATCACAATCGAAAGTCACATAATTAGTCTTGACGAAAGAACCCTACCATTTGTGTGGAAGAAATGAATGTGGAAGAAAGGTCAAGACATTTTTTTGAGTAAACTTTTTGAATAAAATGTATAATGAGGGGAGACTTGGCTATTCGAATATGAAAATATGTTACAAAGTTCTAGAGCTTAAAAGAGCACTGGCTCAAGAACAAACACATAGACCACTGAAAAAGATTTAGTATAAGATTAAGCATAAAGATGACATTACAAATAAGGGGTAGAAGAGATAGAATTTTTAACCTATGATACTTTGCAAGAAAAACTTGTTGGTATCTTTAAATTGACTAATATATTTTATAATGTTTGAAAAGAGCTTAATGTAGAAAAACTGGAAATAAATGTAACTATGTATTAGATAAATTTGCAGTAAAGGTGGCCTAACTATGACCATCCTATTGATCAGCCCTATGTGCAAAGTAATATTTCAGGAGCAAGGAATATAATGATGAACAAGGCAGTTATGATCTCTGCCTGGGAAGAGCTTACACTGTATTATATATCATTAAAATCTCTAAGAATAACCCAACAGGGGAAAAGAATCACACAGTGTATGAAAAGGCTCAGTGGTTGAGAAAAGGGAGGTGGTGATGGCTTTGTGAATAATCATGCAATTTATTCATATGAAACAGATACACTGTAAGAATTTTTAAAAGTGGGAGAAATTATCCTAGTTTCAAAGGGATTCAAGTCTAAATGAGTAGGAACTGAGATTAGAAAAGCCACCCTTCAAATAAATACTAAAATATGAACATCGGGTTAAATAATGCAGAAAACAGATCAATTAGAACATTATTTTAAGAAACACTTCCAGAAATCAAAAGAAAAAGAGAACTGAAGATGAAGGAAAAGATGTGCACGAGTGGAAAACAAGACCAGGAGACCCAAAGGTGGCCGTGACACCTCAGCGTCCAGCAACCTCCCTGGCATTCTCTGTGTGTCCTTGTAACTGCCATGCAGGGAGGGGATGGGTGGACGTTGATCCAGCGTTCAGAGGTGACCTGGGACTCAACATCGTGCCATCCCTTTCATTAGCCTCATTTTTTCCCGACTCTTTCTCCAAGCTTCAAACCACCCAAAGGCTTCAAATCAACTTACTCCACAAATTTAATTGCATTTTAACTGATTTGCAATGAGCCCACTAAAAATATAATAGAAATCCCAAAAGGAGATCATGGAGCAGATGGAGAAGAAATAATTAAGGAATTCACAGAAGAACTTTTCTCTAAAAATTAGAAAATTTTTTCATGTAAAGATCTATCAGCATTGGAGTTATTAGGGTGTGCCCGAGGTCAATCTTAAGCTATCTTATAATGTGTGAGGACTTAGATATTATCCCCTCCATGAATTTATTCTTCATAAACCAATCATGCAAGGAAGTACCACAACCTACTGAGCAATAATAACAGTTAAGGAGTCAGATATGGGAAGGACGGGGACTGAGAGCAATGGTACTAAGCAATAAGAGAGAAAAATATATTTGTTTAAATATTTATTTATTGCTAATACGACATGGGATTTAACACAATTATTCAGATGTTAGAAATAATATTATTGACATTGCTGTTAAATTCTCTAGAAGAAACAGAACCAATAAATTATTCGTGTGTGTGTGTGTGTGTTTGTGTGTGTGTGAGAAGATGTTCGATGGGACATTAAATGTATAAGACAATAATAGGCAGACACTTCTATCCATGGAACTAAGTCATGCACCACATTAAAATCATGTTTCTGAAGATTACTTAACAGCACAGAAAAATCTTATATAATTTAAAGAAAGTAAGAAAGCCACACAATTGTATCTGCACTACATATGTGTTTTGTGGAAACTTTATGATTTACATGATATCTATCTATGCTTTTACAAAGCACACACGTAGATTTCTTTTGCATAGAAAAACAAATACCGAATTGAAATGCATCTAACAGTTAACAGTGGTTAAATACGGACAGCAGGGTTAAATATTCATCTTTTCTTCTTAATATTTCATTTTTCAAATAGCCTCCTATGGACACATCCTACTCTAATGACTGTTACAGAATGTTATTTTTAAAAGGGAATCAACTGGTTTGATAGTTTCTCTGACAGATGGTATGCCAGCCTGAACACTTCCACTATGTGGGGGTCTCGACGGTCCCCAGATTATTCATTCCGTTGTGTGACAGTTACAGTTACTAGAAAATGTCCCTTACATTGAGCCAGAATCTATCTCTCTGCTAATTCTATCCCTTGGTCAGAAGTGCCTCTTCTCTTCCATATGGCAAGTTCTCAGATACTTGAAGACAGATGTTATTTAGTTTTTCCTGCTTAAAGCTCCTTAGCTTCTTTAACCATCCCCAGTATGGACAACCTCTAGCTCACTGGCTTCTGATTGCGGAATTATACGTTAGGTAAGAAAAACATAATTATTAGAGTCAGTTCTGCTTTGCTGAAAGGGGAACACCAAGCCTGCTTGTGGCTGTTTCTCCAAGCCCCAACCTGGTCTTCATTGTACTGGTAGGCAATAACCTTATCTCGGAGCACTTCCAAAGACAGCAGTCTCTCACCTCCCTTCATCGCTTCTTTCTCCATTACCCAGCCAGGTCTCAGCTTCTTCCTCATGATCAGAATGAAATGCAGTGTGGCAAGATATCTATTCTTGCTCTGCTATTCTCTCTAGAGGTGGCATTTTTTTTTTTTTTTTTTTTTTTGTCTTTTTGGGGCTGCACCACGGCATACGGAGGTTCCCAGGCTAGGGGTTGAATCGGAGATACAACTGCTGGCCTACGCCACAGCCACAGCAATGCGGGATCCGAGCTGCATCTGCGACCTACACCACAGCTCACAGCAACGCCGGATCCTTAACCCATTGAGCGAGGCCAGGGATGGAACCCGCAACCTCAGGGATGCTAGTCGGGTTCGTTAACTGCTGAGCCACGACGGGAACTCTTCCAGAGTTCTTAATTTTCTCTCTCAATTCCCTATTTCTTTAAACTCTTAACCCATGTCGTCTGCCTCTCCTCCCACCATGTCCCCACCCTCACGCTGATCTTCAGATATCAAGAAGTCCTTGACGAACAGTCTGTTTCTTCCATCTTCATCGCACTTAATCTCATCAGATCATTATATTTCATTTCTTCTTACTTTAAAACTGCAATTACATTTAATAACTTATTATCGGAAGGAGCAAAGTAAATCGGGAAAAAAAGGAAATCAAAAAGCACTGCATTATGATACTATGTTGTGTTCTAATATAGAACTTCTAAACTAAATCCCATTGGAGGCTAGAAGCCACAAAAGACTCTTCTCTTTATGCAAGAGAATAGTCACCTTCCCATCCCATGCTATTCCCAACCAAGAAGAGAAAAACTGTTTTCGAATTCTCAAGAGCAGCGAATAGCATTTTCCTGGTTTTCTAAAAAGTCTGCTTCTAGGGGTCACCTGTGTGTTAGCGAGGATTTTCCAGAGAAATATAAGCAACAGGATGTGTACATAGAGGAAGAGATTTGTCATAAGGAATCTGTTCATGTGATCATGGAGGCTGGCATATCCCCAAATCTGCCGGATGGGAGGCACAGCTTGGAGACCCAGGAAAGCAGCTGATGCTGTTTCAGTCCAAAGGGCCAGTGGGCTGGAAACCCAGGAAGAGCTGATAATTCAGCTGGAGTCCGAAGGCAGGTAAAGTGGACCCTCTAGTTCCAGTTCAAAGGCTTCTGCTGCGGGAAATATTTCTCTTTCGGAGAAGGCTCAGTCTTTAGTTCTACTCACATTTCCAACCGACTGGATGAGACCTAATTGTGTTATAGAAGGTAATCCACCGCTGGAGTTCCCATCATGGCTCAGTGGTTAATGAAACCGACTAGTATCCATGAGGACATGGGTTTGATCCCTAGTCTCGCTTGGTGGGTTAAGGATCTGGCGTGGCCATCAACTGCAGTGTAGTTTGCAGATGCAGCTCAGATCCTGCGTGGCTGTAGCTGTGGTGTAGGCTGGCAGCTACAGCTCTGATTCGACCCTTAGCCTGGGAACTTCCATATGCTGCTGGTATGGCCCCAAAACAAAACAAAACAAAACAAAACACTGCTTTAAACGTTGATTCCATCCCAAAGACACCTACAGAGAAACACTCATAATGTTTGACCAAGTATCTGAATATCCCAGGTGACCCAGCTAAGTCCACACATAAAATCAACCCGCATATTGGAAACAGTCTAAATACCTATGGATGGGCATTCACTGAGCAAATAACAATACCAGGTAGAATATTTATGTAGCTGCTAAAAATCACAAGTAAATGATATCAAAAAACTGCCTAGGAAGTAGGATTCCAAGAAGAAAAATGGAAGGAACAGAAATTCATATATCCGCAAAGGTGGCCTCCAGTCTACCCAAAATAAATCTGCTCACCAGCAATGACTAGAAGAAAACCTAGAAGAAAAATTGAGGTCGGTGGAGATGAAAGTATGCAGTTTCTGAAATTCACAGTAAAATAGTTTTTCTGCAGTTATGACACATCCAAATTGATGTCTCGACATGTTCATACTTTCTTTCATGCCCTGTGAAATTATCATTAAGGACTTGAAAAATATCTGAGGGCTTTTACTCTAAGATTTGAGTTAACATCACTGGAATTCCCTTAGTTAAATTAGTGAGAGATGTTTCTTTGCTTCAAACTTTCTTACTTTCTCTTAGACCTAAGTGTCAAATCAAAGAGAATAAGTTCTTGCGATGGGGTCTTAAGGATGTCAGAAATGACAAGAGCAAAGATAGGAGTTCTCGCTGTGGCTCGGTGGGTTAAGAACCTGACATAGTCTCCGTGAAGATGCAGGTTTGATTCTTGGCCTCGCTCAGTGGGCTAAGGCTTTAGCGCAGCTGCAAGCTACACGGCAGGTCACAGATGCAGCTCCATCTGGTGTTGCCATGGCTGTGCTGTAGGCCTGGTAGCTGCAGCTCTGATTAGACCCCATCCCCGGGCTTTAAAAAAAAAAAAAAGTCCTCAGCATAACCTGCCCTCCACTTTGTAAGAAATCCCAAGCCTGATAGTCATGTAATATTCAGAAAAAAATCCCCTGAAGTTCTCCATCTCTGTTTCTAGCCACAGAAAGTACGGAGCATCCACTTTAGAAAATAAAAAATAACACAGGTTTTAAGAAAAACTCTTTGCAAGAATAGCATCTCCACTGCAGGCGACGGTGTTATTCCTGCTTACTTCCCCTTCACTGGGCAGGGGGTGGGCGGGCAGGAGCCGGCGAACCAGCGGCCACAGCAGCAACACCAGACTGGCTCTAAAATGCTCAGTGTGTGGGGAAAGAACCAACAAGGAATCTTGGGGCACCTGGAAACTAACAAGAAGGGGAAACCGTTCTCACAGCCCTCCCCACCCCCACCGACGCCCCGTCCCCCTGCCCGGGTCCAAAGGAGCACAGGGTTAGGGTAGGGTTGGATAACGTTATCAGAGCCCACTGGGAACAAAAAACTGAGGAGGATGGAGCGCAACAGGACCAGGAGTCACCGAGGGACACAGCCACCTCCAGAACCCCTGCGCCTCGGTAGGAAGCAGGTGCAGGAGGAATGCCCTGGTCCCTCATCCTCCAGCGCTTTTGTCCCTTGAGGAGTCTCCCATTGGTGGGACCACCAGAAACCGGCGAACTAGGAAACCCGGAGAATGTGGTTCTTCAGGTTCAGTCTAGAGTCACAAAGCAGGTGGAGAGTAGCGCTCAGGGATGGGGAGAAGGACAAATAGAAAATAGGTGGCACCAGCACCGTGTGCTCTTTGCTGAGATGCAAGGACGAGGTAAAAGGTCTCTCCAGGGCTTCACTTGACTTTTGTTAGCAAATAATGGA
Source organism: Catagonus wagneri (assembly GCA_004024745.2). Taxonomy (NCBI): domain Eukaryota; kingdom Metazoa; phylum Chordata; class Mammalia; order Artiodactyla; family Tayassuidae; genus Catagonus; species Catagonus wagneri. Next base: position 23,386,212 of record PVHT021183629.1, read on the forward strand.
CTTTCAGACTCTCCCAAGTGCAATCTGATTGGAGCACCCACAGAGCGCCTGCAGCCTCAATTGTGTAAAGGTCAGCTGGGGTTTAACGGTGAACTTGGTCACCATCCTTAGCTCGGAGGCACCTTCAGGGCAGGCGGGCCGGAGGTGATATTATATTTGAGAGCCTGGTACTTAACACCCATCAGGAGCAGGGCAGGAACCCTCAGGCAAAACAGACTGACTCTGAGCGGAACCGAGAGGAGCAAAGGTCTGTGGGCAGCGTGTCATGAGTCAGCAGTTGTAATGAGCCGCATTTTCTGCAAAGGAAAAGCCCTCTAAGGTTTTCTTAGGCTGAAGCCCATCTCCCGTTTCCGGGTTTGGCCCCCTTAAGGAAAAAGGAGGCAGTGTTTATCCTTTGGGTCAGACCTACGATGAGGGCGGGTACCTGAGGTTCGAGAGTTCAGTCTGTGTCACAGACAACTCTCAGAACTAAGGGAGGAGGCTGTTTCCGTTTGTGATGTGTACAACCCCAAAGATGTCACCAACACCCGTATGTAAGTGAATTTCTTACCCTTGGTGGCCTTAGAGGTTTTAGCCGTCACCCTGGTCCGGTTCAGGTCACGGTCTAAAAGATGTCGGTGGTACCTCTGGAGAGACAGAGTGGCAGTGGAATGTCATTTACATCATTCTGGGTTGGCCTGTGAGCCGCTTGCTCTGCACCTATCCCAGAAAGAACCGTATGCCCCAGGGGTTAGCAGATCCTCCTCAAAGAGGAAATACACATCCACACATCCTTCGCCAGCAACTGTTTATTAAGAAATACCCTCAGGTTCACCTCTGGCCCCGCCCCACTGCCAGTGCCCTCCTCATTTCGTGACCGTGGGCATTTCTCGTTGTTCAGCCTGCCGCTCTACATTTTTAGTCTTGCCTTTGATTAAAATTACCGTGGTTAATAATTTTCTTTGGAATCTCTGTCATCATTCAAGTCTGTGCCAAGTGGACAACTGCTTGTTCACCAAATTTGTCACCCATGTTTCCTTCCATTCACTTCCAACTGTAGCCAATTTTTTTCCCCAGTCACTTTAAATTTCTCCCCAGTATCGGCCAGCCTAGCTCCCTTCATCCTTTCCGGTCTCTGCTAAGCGTGTACCTGAACTTTTGGTTGAATGACGTTAGATTTATCGGTGGTTCTGACCTAGTTCTATATCACACCGCCATTTATTTCCCTGTCCAGTCTTGTTTTGTTTTTCTTTTTTCTTTTTACAGCGACACCAGTGACATACCGAAGTTCCTAGGCTAGGGATTGAATCAAGCCGCACCCTCTGGCCTATACCACAGTCACAGCAACACCAGATCAAACTCACATCTGGGACCTACACCACAGCATGCAGCAACGCCAGATCTGTAACCCACTGAACGAGGCCAGGGATTGAATCCATATCCTCATGGACACTATTTTGGATTCTTAATCCACTGAGCTACAGTGGGAACTCCCATTTTTATTTTTTTAAATTTTTTCTATTCATTCATTTATTTATGTTTATTATAGTTGATTTATAATGTTCCTTCAATTTCTGCTTTACAGCAAAGTGACCCAATCATACATATACATACATTCTTTTTAAAATTTTTATTTATTCATTTATTTTTGTCTCTTTAAGGTTACACCCACGGCATATGGAGGTTCCCGGGCTAGGGGTCCAGTCGGAGCTGCAGCTGTTTGCTCTGCACCACAGCCACAGTAATTCCAGATCTAAGCCATGTCTGTGACCTACACCACAACTCTTGGCAACGCTAGATCCTTAACGCACTAAGCGAGGCCAGGGATCGAACCTGCGTCCTTATGGATGCTGGTCACATTCGTTTCTGCTGAGCCATGACGGAAACTACCCCCCCCCCTTTTTTTTAAACACTATTTCCCATCATGTTCTAACCCAAGAGATTGGACAAAGTTCATGGATAAGTAATGGAGTCCTACTGTTTTTATTTTTCAAGAAAAATTTCATCAGAATGTTTTGATGAATTGCTTGTGTTTAAGACCTCATTGCACCTTTCTCTCTCTCTCTTCTTTTGAATCTCTCTTAAATTTGGCAGCTATCAGCCTGCCACCTCCTCCAATACCAGCCAACATTCCCATTGTGTCTTAACAGGAGAATATTTTTTTTGTTGTCCATTGCTAACATTTCTTGCACTTGGAGGCCATGGACAATATAGTAAAATTCTAGAAAAAGGAAATTTCTTCAGCCAAGAGTGAGACCTAGTCTCGCATTCAACACTCCCTCTACAGGACAGTTATAGTTCCAAGATTCTGGCCATGTTCTGGGTGCTGCTGCCAATTTGGATGGGTTTTCTCTGGATGGAGAAGATTCTGGAAGACAGAACCCTTGGAAGTTGCAAATGGTTTTTCATCTCTTCAAGGGCACTTTCCTGTTTTTTTTTTTTTTTTGCCACTCTCTGTGAGTTTTCCAAATTTCTCGTTCCTTTTTCCAGTCTCTAGATATTCGAGTGAGTTTCTTATATGTATTTAAAATTTTGGTTACTGGAACAACAGCAGAGGCTCCTGTTTTTCAAAGACTTAAGCCCACGGGACTGCCCTGTCTCAGCCAGATTTCCCCCAAAGAACTCAAGTGTACCGTGCACCTTTTAGATGGCTTCTTTCACTTAATAAATGCATTTTAGATTCCTTCATGTTTTTAATGGCTTGATAGCACATTTCTTTTTTTAACACTGAATAAAATCCCATTGCCTGCAAGTATTATAGTTTATTAACCCATTCACCTATAGAAGGGCATCTTGGTTGCTTCCAGATTTTAGCAATTATGAATAAAGCTGCTATAACCATCAGGTTGTTGTATGGAATAAGTTTTCAACTCATTTGGGCAAATAATAAGGAAAGCAATGGATAGACTTTATGGTAAGAGTGTGTTTAATTTTGTAAAAAAAAAAAAAACCTGCCACGCTGACTTCTAAAGTGGCTATGCCATTTTGCCTTCTCCCACCACTGTATGAGCATTCCCAGTGCTCCACAGCCTCACCAGCATTTGATGTTGTCAGTGCGCTAGATTTTGGCCATTATAATAGGTGTATAGTAACATCTTGTTGTTTTAACTTGCAGACTCCTAATGATATATGACATTTTTTTTCATGCTTGTCATCTGTGTATTTTCTTTGGTGGGGTGTCTCTTCAAGTCTTTTGTCCATTTTTTAAAACTGAAATGTTCCTTAAGTTGAGTTTTAAGAGTTCTCTGCATATTTGGAATAAAAGTTTTTTCATTAGGTGCGTCTTTTGCAAATATTCTCTTCTAGTTTGTGGCTTGTGGTCTCATTTTCTTGACAGAGTGGTTTGCAGAGCGGGTGTTTTAATTCTAATGAAGTCCAATTTATTGATTATTTCTTTCATGGACTGTGCTTTTGGTGTTGTATCTAAAAAAAAACATAGCTATACCCAAGGTCATGTAGATTTTGTCCTGCAGTATAAGAGTTTTATAGTTCTGCCTTTTACATTTAGGTCTGTGATCCATTTTGAGTTAGTTTTTGTTAGGGCTATAAGGTCTGTGTCTGGAGTCCTTTTTGTGCATGCTAGATGTCCAGTTGTTCTAGCACCGTTTGTTGAGAAGACAATGTTTTTTTTCCTTGTATTGACTTTGCTCCTTTGTCAGAGATCTGCTGACTATATTTATGTGGGTCTATTTCTGGGTTCTCTATTCTGTTTCATTAATCTTTTGGTCTATAGCATTCACTTTTGATGTACACCCTCTGCTATGACCTCTAATAATGCCCAGTGGCATGCACACTGTGGCCTTGACCTTACCTCAATGGGTCGCTTTGATTCAGTCCTGGATATTTAGGACTCTGGAGGTGCTTCTGCCCTTATTCCCAGAGCACCTTACTCAGTGATGACTAATCTACTCCTCTGGTTTCATGAGGAATGCACAAATGTCACCCCAAGAAGCAAAGCATAAATCACCTCCGCTCTCGGGTTCTCCCTAAAACCCTCTGAATTTCCTGCCAAACCTATCTGGGAGGCGGTGTGTCCTTCTCCTGCCAGAGTGTTGAATTTTTATTTCCTTTTGGGCAGGAACTAGATCTTATAACAGTATGCAGCCTCCTTCCAAACTATGTTTTGTTTTTAGAAATTTTATGCCTTCCTCCTTTAGAGCTCTTGGTCCTTTTACTCTCAGAAGACCTCCTTTCTCTCTCAAAACCAAACAATCAAACAAAAGACTTATATTCTGCAATGGAAAACCTTGGCTTTAAAAACTATTATTTATGTGCTTAACAAATCCATTCAGCAACTTCATTGATGTCTGTTGTTGTTGTTATTCTAGGACCCGAGTTCTAACCCTCTGCTCTGAGACCAGTCCATGCAGCAGGTTTTCCTGACCCCCTGCCTAGTGGGGAAAAGAAAATAGTCTTAAAAGCATAAGAAAAAAAATAGTCTAGTCAATATCTCAGAATACCTCACAAGCAGACACACATGTGGCTTTTAAAGAGGCAAATAAAAAACCTTGCAGAACAAAAGAAATGGAACACTACATACACACTGGGACATTTCTCACTAACCTTTAAGTGACAGGCAGTTTTGCATAGTAAAAAGATCTGGGTTCCACATCTGCTTATTCCATTAATTAGTTGTGGAGCACTCAGCTTGTTTCAGTTTTACCCGACCAAATACAATATTTAACAAAATATTTATTTAAATATTTAATAGCTACTATTAAGGATGGAGCTTGGGTTATTTCACTTTTCCCTGCTTACTTGCATTTTCAAAATTTTTAATGGACGCGAATTATTTAACCAGATGTTTTTTCCCCCCAACTTTTTAAAAAATGTAAAATGCAGGAATTTCTATGAGATCTTGTTTTCACCCATCGTACTGGCTAAACACTTCACAGTATCCCGAAACACTTCATCAGAGCAGGCAAGAGTCCTTTCCTGTCTGCCGAACCTCTGTACAGTGACATGCTGCTTCTCCTTCAATGCAATACTGACAACTAAACTCCATCCAACTGATCCTTATTTGTTTGAACATCTGTGGCACAGCGGTCTCTTCTATCTGGGTGGTACAAAAATAAGATGACTCAAACCCTGCCCTCAGAAAGCTCACAGCCTAGAGGGAAAGGAAGATGTGAATGAATGCTGGAACGTGCCCAAGGGGCTCCAAATAAATGCCTGGCTGCTCCCTGGTCTTCAGTTTCAGTGTTTCCCTTCTCCTAGCAACCTGGGCACCGCTTAGCTTGGTTTCTCCCTTTCCGCTCCCCTCATACACAGGCAAACCTGGGCTAAGTGATTGAAGTTTCATGATCTCTTTTCAATCTCCTGGCTGCCACTGGCCCTTTTTCACGCCTTTGTGATGGTTCCACATCAGCGTTTGAAATGGGTTTTTCGGATGCCGGCCTTTGGCTTCCCACCCATTTTATACACAAGACCCAAGTCAGCATTCAAAAACACAGCCCAGGGTTTCTGTCGTGGCTCAGGGGAGACGAACCTGACTACTAGCCCTGCGGATGCTGGTTCGATCCATGGCCCTGCTCAGTGGGTTAAGAATCCCGTGTTGCCATGAGTGAGCTGCGGTGTAGCTTGCAGACTTGGCTTGGATCCCGCGTTGCTGTGGCTGTGGTGTAGGCCTGTAGCTGCAGCTCTGATTTGACCCCCCTAGCCTGGGAACCTCCATCTGCTGCACTCGTGGCCCTAAAACATACAAACAGCAGCAACAAAAATCACAGCCCAAGGCTGTCACCCTGGACCAAAATGATTCATCAGCACCCACGGACAAGAGGATCAAGAGAATCCAGTCCCGATTCTCAGCTTGAGAGTGAAGGATGGCACCTTCCCACTGGGTTCCCACTGACACCCCACCCCTCATATCCACACGCCCTTTCCCATATTCCCATTAGTCAGGCACCCCCGGTCAGACCATCCTTGATTGACAGATGTGACGACTAACTCACCTACTGGAGAATGATTCTGGGTCCTGCAAGGAACGCATCTCCTGCTCTCCCACACCCTTTCCCTGCCTTCTCTGCCACTCACGGTAGGCATAGCAGAGCTCAGCATTTGTGTGTTTGCCCAGTAAATGCATTTTCGAATGGACAGAAGTGCCTTAGGAGTTGCATGGGAAATCAGCGCAGTGAAGGGAAATCAAGACCCTCATTAAACAGAGGCAGCGGTGCGTAGCCCGTGGAAGCCCTGGGTTCAGCAAAGGGCATCACAGCGCGCATCGTCAGCCAGCCTGGCAGAACCCGAATCCCGGAGCATCCTCCCCCGAGAAGTAAGAAAACCGAGGTTCTACAGAGGGGAAGGGAAGGGACAGACTCCCTGTGACAAGAGGCTACAGCAGGGCAGGACTGGACCTCAGGTCTCTGGAGCCCCAGACTCACCATTCTCGCCCACACATCACGAGCCTCCAAAGTGTTCTGTTTCAGCGACAGGCGATTTCATGGTTCTGTCATTTTGACTCTGCTTTGGCATGGCCTCTGTTTCCAGGAAGCGAACAAACGCATTTACAACATTTTCTTTTCTTTTTTTTATTTTATTTTTGTCTTTTTGCCTTTATCTAGGGCCGTACCCATGGCATATGGAGGTTCCCAGGCTAGGGGTCTAACAGGAGCTGTAGCCACCGGCCTTTGCCACAGCCACAGCAACGCGGGATCCGAGCCGTGTCTGCAACCTACACCACAGCTCACGGCAACGCTGGATCCTTAACCCACTGAGCAAGGCCAGGGATCGAACCTGTAACCTCATGGTTCCTAGTTGGGTTCGTTAACCACTGAGCCACGAAGGGAACTCCGCATTTACAACATTTTCATACCATCCCAGAACTGTTATCCAAAGGCCATTCGGCCGTTCAGGAGGGAGCATGTAGGTTTGGGGAACTGTAATGTTGGAAGGGGCCTCACTGGAAGCCCAGCCCACCTTCCAGGGAAAGGAAGCCCATCAGGCGTTGCACTTGCTCCACAGGAAGGACATCTGGTGGCTGCAGAGAGCAGGGTCTCCGTTTCAGCTCCACAAAGGACTGCAGCATCAGCTACAACAAGCGATTTATCTCCTCCGACTCAGTTTCCTCATTTACAAAACAAGGGGGATGACAGTTGGAACTAAATGTTCTATCAGTGGGAGTTCCCGTCATGGCTCAGCGGTGACAAACCCAACTAGGATCCACGAGGATACAGGTTCCATCCCTGGCCTCACTCAGTGGGTTAAGGATCCCGCCTTGCCGTGAGCTGTGGTGTTGGTCTTAGACATGGCTCGGATCTGGGGCTGCTGTGGCTGTGGCTGTGGTGTAGGCCAGCAGTTACAGCTCTGATTCGACCCCTAGCTTGGAAATGTGGCTGCAGATGTGACCGTATAAAGCCAAAATTACTAAATAAATATTCTCTCAGCTTCCATACCGCCCTGAGTTGCGCGTTGAAGCCCTAGCATTCCCGCATCTGTGACAAAGACACACCTGAGGATCCACCCCCTTGCTGAGCAGGTCTAATTTTGCGGTCAGAAAGGGCATCTGTCCCCTGACGACGGAATATACAATCTTCCTCTCACAATGAGATGGGTGCTCGGTGGGCGTGGGGGGAGGGGTCCTCTCTCTGGAGATCGGCCTGTCCCACGGCCCCGGCCCAAGACAGGGTCTCTTCACCCTTGGCTGCCCTTGACGAAATGAGTTTTTTTCGCTCCGAGTTTCCCCAGTTTTCCTACGGAGACTGGCAAGCCCCCTAATTACATCCTGTCACAGACGCGGATGCAGTGGGAGAGAAACAATGCCCAGCAGGCTGCTCGGGCCCTTCAGACTCTATTTCTTGCTGGTGGGGGACTCCCCTCCACACCAGCAACGGTGCATTCCCGGGTCCTGGCTCCGGACGGTCCCCACACCCAAGGGCAGCGTCGGCAGCGGCAGCGTAGGCAGCGGGAAGACGCGGAGAGGCAGGGGGCGGGGCCTCGGAACTTTGATGCTTAAGTGTGTCAGGCGGAGATGGAAAAGCCTCCCGCCTGCCTGGGTTTCTCACTTCTCGATTCTCTTGATAAGAGTCCACAGAAAGGACTGTGATCTCGGCCCAGACCCGCGAGTCTCAGGTGACCTGCATGGCTCGATCGTGGTGCCTCGGAGTTGGCGCCTTTAATGAGAAACAGGTCACGGAGGTGAGTGACCTAAATTTAATTCCAAAGCGAGCAGTACCTTTCAGGCCTTCCTACCTGGATGATCAGAAGACTACTTTGCAGAAAGGACCTTATCCTTTGGAAAATATTCTGTGTTGACAATGGAAGGGCACCTGGCCATCACCTAGTCTGGCCATTTCCACTCTTAATACATATGACAATATATATCAGTCATTATAAAGGTCACCGCCTCCATTATAATGACAGTTATTTACTTGCAAGTGTTTCCACTCTGCTAAATGCTTTGCCTGTACTGTTTCACTTCCTCTTCATGACAATTTTATGATGGAGGACATATAATGATTCTTAATCTACAGTGGAGGAAACCGAGGTTTAGAAAGTCTGAACCACTCGCCTCTGGTCTCACAGCTAGGAAACTGTGCCGCCTGTAACCGGTAAGCCCAGACTTGGTATTAGGACACCCCTCCATGAGAGAAAAACGACTTACAGGCAGTAACACAAAAGTGTGACACAACCCAGGTCTTCTGATCCCTAGGGCTGCTCTCTGAGAGGTCAGGAAGCTGAGCTTCGCAGAGATTGAGGCTATAAGTTTCAGCATCAGACCAGATCAAGATATTTGATCTTCCTAACTGTGACCTTGAATAAATTAGTTGACATCTTTGAGTCCCATTTTTCTATACAATGGAGCTAACGACACCAACCCATGGGGTCCTGATGAGTGTTCGACAAGACCGTTGGAAGGCTCTTTGGAGCTGGAGGAATTGGTAAAGTGGACAAGGAACAGCCAGGACTGAGTGGTGCCATGGCGGAGCGCTGGCTCTGAACCCTGGGAAGAGACTGTTTCAAGAGGAAGGAAGTTGACTTAGGTTGACTAAGCCTAAATGCACCGGTTTAAGCCACACTGCAACGTGTGCCAAGAGGGAGAACGAAAATCACGCACCAGATTAGTAAAATGGTGTGAGAGTGACCTTGGCAAAACACCTTCCTTCCATCCCTCCCTCTCTCCCTCCCTCCGCTTTCTCTCTTTCATTCTTACAGAGGCAGAAAAACATCTGAGTGACTAAGAGGTGAGGCCGTGGATCATTCATCTGTGAAAGGACAGAGTTAGGAAAGAGAGTGAGGGAGAAGGAAATGAAACCTGGGGTGGGAATCGCCTGTTTGTTAAAGAGAGGAGAAACCGGGTCATGTTTCCATGCTGATGGAAAGACAAATGCTTCTTTGGGGGGCGGGGGGAGCAGCAGTGTGAATCAGAGTACAGGTGAAAGGCGGCTGGCCTTTTGTAAAAAGAGAGTCATTTCCTCAAAAGGCCTCTAATGGAGAGAGACCATAAGCATTCTCTCTCTGGGGAGTGTTCACTTATGAGCGCCTTGAAATGCCAGCCATCGAAAGGCATCTGTGCTTACAAATCTGTGTTTTAAAGGGAAATGCATCTCCGAGGCAGGATAACGGAACAGTACCGGACTGCCCGCAGGAAGATAGAACCTCTCAACCTAAACGGTTCAATATCTTGAAACAGACAGTCAGGGGATGGGAAGGGGGAGAGCAGCGTGCTATGAAAAAAACAAGGACTGTGGGCGACAGGGGTTCGGATACTGCCTCTCCATATGCTGCACCTGCGGCACTAAAACAAACAAACAAACAAACAAACAAACAAACAACAACAACAAACACAGCCCCAAGGCTGTCACCCTGGACAGAAATGATTTATCAGCACCCAATGAATGGGCCAGTGTTCTCAATCTGTCAGAGCCTCGGTTTTCTCACTGCAAAATGGGAACAAGAACAAGTCTTGTTTAATACGTTCTCTGGGGACTAAATAAAACCCCTGTAATGCACCTCACAGGTAATGGGCACTTCACAAACATCAGGTTTCATTAAAAAAAAGGGAGTTCCCATCATGGCTCAGCGGAAACAAATCCGACTAGTATCCATGAGGATGCAGGTTCCATCTCTGGCCTCGCTCAGCTGGTTAAGGTTCTGGCGTTGCTGTGAGCTGCAGCGTAGGCTGCAGATGCGGCTTGGCTCTAGCATTGATGTGGCTGTGGTGTAGGCTGGCTGCTGGAGCTCCAATTTGAACCCAGGCCTGGGAACCCTGGCCATGGGTACAGCCCTAAAAAAACCACCTAACTAAATAAATATCTTTCACAGCATTACTATTTGATGTTGAGCAGACAAAACTGGGATGAACACACAACTGGCAATAATAGAGCACGCCAGGGTGTTGTCATACTGTGGCTGGGAATTCCTGTGTTAAATATTAGTCTAGTGGCTCCAAGTTTCCTTTAAAGCTTTTCTCAGTCCCACTACATTTTAATCACTGTGTAATGTGGGTATTTGTTGAAACTGAGGATGCCTATTCTCGCAGAGAAATCTTTTAGAAAGGCCATTATACTAAATGGGTTGAACAAAGGCTGGTACCCCTGCTGAGAGTAAGAAGTGGTTCCTGGGGTTCAGAGGAATCATTAAATTCTTTCCCTCCCCTCCTCTATAGTTCAGTTACCATTTGAAAAAAAAAAAACATGATACAGGAGTCAGAAAGATAGAGATTACAAATGAGCAGTTTTATGAGTGTAAAACTGCTCATTTGCCGGATCAGAACACTGGGTCTTATGGCTGCCGTACAATGGAGCCTCAAGACAGCCTCCCACAACTTCAGGCTCCCCTCCACTGCCTGCCTCCCTTCTCAGGGGCAACACCTGCCTTGGTGAGTCAACATCACGGAAAGGCAGAGAATGGCATTGTCCTGCAGACAGGCTGAGCCAAGATCAAAGATGACTGAAGAGCTGTGCAGCGCACGCACGGACACACGCACACACACACTAGTTTCTTCCATTTTCATCATTGGAAGGGAGTGAAGGAGGCAGAAAAGGAAAATGTGATAACTGTTCCTTCAAACAGCTTCATCCTGGGAGGCCAAGTTCTCCTTTGCAAACATGGCAATGAGGAATCAAGGATCTCACCTCCCTCAATAAGGCCAGGAGTGAAACTAAATGCCTTGCTTTGTGGGCCCATCCGTTGTGTGGTCTGGATGGCAAATGATTCTGGACAAACTGTGACATGGCCTAAAACAGCCATCAGAGTAATTGCAACATACTATGGATATTTGTAGAGAGATGTGGACACACGGTTATACTACAGTGGGGGTTAATAATCACCGCTGTTTGGTGCTGTTTTGATTTTTCATCTATTCCTCAGCGCCGCCCCAAGTTCTTTTGTTTATTTTGCAAATGAGGAAATTCAAGAAGGATCAGAAAGAGGAAGAGCAAGGACTCAAGTGTGGGTCTTGGAATACCCAGACCAGAGTCTTCAGAAAGAAAAGTGAAATGAGTGAGGAAAGTTAAAGGCATGGAGACGTGACCGATAAACTGCAGCATTAAGGAGTTCCCCATGGCTCCCACCTTAGGAAGCTCCAGCCCCACAAGCCTGGAGGGACGAGTACAGCCGTCAGTCAACCGCAGAACACGATTTGAAGACCAGCCCCCTGGAGAGAGAAGAGCATATTAACGATGGGATTTGCATATTCTTAAAAAGGCAGCCTTGGAGAAATTAACTGTAAAGGAGTGGCATGCTCCTCAGAACTAATTTACAAACTATTCATGGAGAAAGGCTCTTAAAGATAATGAGGAGGAAAGTTCATATTTGCCAGAAAGTTTTCATGTGCCAGGAAGTGCGCTACTGGCTTTGCATGGATTGTACTGTTTCATCTTCATAAAGGAGTTTGGGCTTCACAGTATCCACATCTTTACAAACAAGGAAACGGAGGCTGGGAGTTTCAAACCATTCCCCAAACACATCGTGCGTTTGCTCCCACCTGCTGGCCCGTCTCGTTCGCTTTGTCTGAAACATCTGTTCCCGGATCCTCACACGGATGACCTTTAAAACGCTTTGGATGTGTGCTCAAATATCATCTCAGAGAGGTTTTCCTAACATTGTTCTCAGTGGTGAAAATGTGAAAGAATTCCTGCCAAGGTCAGGAAAAATACAAGGATCTCTGCTCTCGCCAGTTTAATTCAACATAGTTTTGAAAGTAAGAGCCACAGCAATCAAAGAAGAAAAAGAAATAAAAGCAAACCAAATTGGAAAGGAAGAAGTAAAACTATCAAATGATTGCAGATGACATGATACTATACATATAAAATACTAAAGCTGCTACCAGGAAACTGTTAGAGCTCACCAATGAATCTGATGCAGTTGCAGGATATAAAATTAATATGCAGAAATCAGTTGTATTTCTATATACTAACAATGAAAGATCAGAAAGAGGAATTAGGGAAACAATTCCATTTAGCATCACATCAAAAGAATAAAATACCTCGGATAAACCTACCTAAGGAGGCAAAAGTCTGTTTCTCTGGAGGGCAATCATTCTTTTTGTCAGCTTTGTTAATCCTCTTGTAGGAACCCATTTGCTCCCACCCTGGGTGGTGCTTGTGCGCGCCTGTCTCTTGGAATTTGAGAATCTTCATCCAGCTGCGAGTCCTGGCATGGCTTCCTCAAGCCGGCCTCCAGTGATCGCAGGAAGGATGGGGCGGGCTGCTGGCAGGTGTGCCACTAGAAGCTCCCCCGGGCCATTCAAGGGGTCATTGCCTGCTTCTCCTGCCCAGTCCCTGCAATTCACTGGCCTGGACTTAAAGTAACCCCCACTGCTGTCTACTGTTTGGTACAAGAGGGCTCTCCTGCATCTCCCATGGACACGACTGTCTCCGGATGGTGGCCTGAGGGCTCCCTCAGGCTGGCAGCTTCCTGGGCTCCTCTAGAGCCAACACTGCTACTGGGGGTGACAGTCCTTTTCCACCCTGTGTCTTTCATGCTATGAGAAATCCCTATAATTTGGTCCCCACAGGCTGTCTATCCCAAAGGCTGTTTCTAATAACTGCCCCCCGGGGAAAACAGCTTTAATTCCAGGGCAACGAAGACTGAATGTGCATCTGCCAGGTCTTGCCCCAAGTGCTTTGCCCTGCCCTCCCCCTTCTTTTGCTTTTTAGGGCCACATCGGAAGCATATGGAAGCTCCCAGGCTAGGAGCTGAATCGGAGCTGTAGCTGTGTCTGTGACCTACACCACAGCTGACAGCAACGCTGGATCCTTAACCCACTGAGTAGGGCCATGGATCGAACCTGCATCCTCATGGATGCTAGTCAGATTTGTTACCGCTATACCACAGTGGGAACCCTATGCTTTGCACTCTTTACGCCTCCTTGGCATTGGATTGTTTCAAGGATTTAAAAAGAAGTCTCTTGTGCTGAGCCTACAAAACCCATCACACACACACACGCACACACACACACACACACACACACACACACACGATAAACACATAGACTCACAAAACCCTCACTCGTGGGAAAAACAGATACTATTGACTGAAGTATCTCTAACACTGGCCTCAGAGAGTTTACTGACAGGCCTTCTGACCAAAGGATGTCTGCACCACCTGCAGTGACCCCCCCACCTCATGAGCCTTAGCTCTTTTCCTTTTGGATAATCCCCTGAGGACAAAGGCCAGGTTACAGTCATCTGAGTATCACTCTGTACTAGAAATGGCCGTGCCTCAAATATTCTGTAGATATGAACTGCGGTTATTTCCTGAAATGAAAATGATCCCCGAATTATTTTTCCCAGATCAAGATAAGGATAGAATCGACTATGCTTTCTCAGACCTCGTTGGATTCAGTACGTTGTCAATACGTTGATGGTAAACCAAAGAGGATAGATGGTTTGAATTTTTGGTCGTTGGAGTTTTTAAACATTTATATTCCTTTAAAAATTAAAAAAAATATACTCCTTGGAAAAATAAAAAGTCAGTTAATAAGTACATAGCACATCAAGTGAACGCTCCCCCTGAGCTTATTAGTCATGGAAAACCATGTTAACAATTTCTGAGTGCATGAGGAAACAAGAAGAAATGCTCTGGTTGGGCCAAAAATTATATAGTCTCTGCAAGTAAAACAAAAAGAACATGAATTCGCATTAGCAGGAGAACCAAACAGAGGGTTAGCGTTTAAGCAACAAAAAATAGAGTGCAAATATTGAAAGCCATAATACCAGATAACAACGAAAGTTTATTTTAAACTTAGTACCTGCTTTACATGTGTGACCTTATTTCATTCTTACAACAACCCTATTAAGTATATAGTTACTGTCTCCGTTTTACAAAAGAGGAGACTGTGCCCCGGTTGCTTAAGTAGCTGGCCCAGAGTCACACAGCTGTAGATGGCTGTAGATGGTGAAGCTGGGATACGGCTCTACACTGTCTGGTTCCAGAACTCATGCCCTGTATTCTCTCCTGACATTCAGGAGAAAAGATTCGAATGGAGAATGACCGTTTCACATCTTTTCCAGTTCTTATCCCTTTCTCTCTTCTTTCTCTGCTAACCTGTACCTTAAATTCAGGGTTGAATAGAATCGGTAGTAATGGACCACTTTGTCTTGACTTATTCCTGTCTCCATTAGTGTTCTTCAGAGAAATAGAACATAAATAGGATATAAATATTGACGTATCTATAGATATAGATAGATAGATAGATAGATAGATAGATAGATAGATAGATAGATAGATAGACGATAGATGGATCGATCTAGAAAGAGCCTTATGACAATGTATTGACTCAGGTAATCACGGAAACTGAGATGTTCATGATCCGCCACCTGAAAACTGGTGGTTTAGTTCAACAGTCTAAGAGTCAAAGAGCCAGTGGTATAGATCCTAGTCTGGGTCTGAAGGCCTGGGTACCAGGAGCACTGAGGGCAGAAGGGTGATGTCTCAACTCAACAATCCACAGCGAGGGAGCTCCACCTTCTGTCTTTCTGTCCTCTTCAGGCCTTCAGTGGGTTGGATGACACCCCTTTGGGGCAAGGGCATCCGCTTTGCTCTGTCTGCCAATTCAGATGTTCATCTTTTCCAGAAACAACCTCACTGACACTCAGAGATCATGGCCCAGTCAAGGTGACACAAAAATTAACCATGACGGTACCTATGATGGGCAGGTGAGCACCACTTCCATTAAGGAAGATGTTTACTATGGATTGTAGTTAAGTCACTTATTGAGAGTTTCTTTCTTATCAACTTACTAAGATTTCATTTTGTTTGTTCTGGCTGTTAATATGCCTTGAGTTTAGCTAAATGAATTTCTACACCTACCAGATCACCTTTTTTTTTTCCCATTCAATCTTTAATGTATAAAATGAGACGATCACGTCCTTGAGATTATGAAACTCCCCTTAAAAGCTATCTAAACTTAATTTTTAACTTTTCAAAATTCTCTTATGGACATATACTGTGACTTCATAACAGTTCACAATAATTTCCACCATATCTCTGAATGTCTGTAGAGTGAAAACACCTCTGTTCTCAGCAGTCATGCAAAGATCAGGACCCTAGCAACATACCTCACTCTCTTTTCAGTGATTATCTCCTCCTCCTTCAAAAAGCAGAAGCTAGTTTACCTGCTTTTATACTGCCTAGAAGTTGGATAAGCAGGCACATTTTTTGTGTGTGTCTGGCTTCTCGCTCAATGTCATGTTTATTGTAAAATGCACTGACGATGTCCCGTTGGTGAGGGCCATTCATTCTCATTGCTGTAGAGTCTCCCTTTGTGTGAACAGCATGATTGATGTTTCTGTTTTACTGTCCGTGGAATACAGAAGGGTTCCCAGTTTGGAGTTCTTACAAATGGTGCTATTTTGAACAATCTAGTACATGGCCTTCAGCTTTGTACCAAGAAGGGAAGTATATAGGGGAAAATGAGTATTTTTTTAATATGGATTAAAGTTTTTAAATGATTTTCTATTTATTCAGTTTTTCTAATTTTCTTGGGTCAATTTTTGTTACATTATTTTTTTTCATTAACATTGCCTGTGTTATCTAAGCTTATATTGGAGTAAAATTCATAATATTTTTGCAAATGATTTTTAGTCTTGAATGCGTGTGGAACTAAGTTTTTAGCTTCGGTCTAAATAGTATAGACTTTGTTTCTCTGGCTATTTTAAAAATTTTAGTATGTTTTGGTTTTCTATTTTTTTTACATATCCATCTCCATATTTTCCTTTCTCCTACTTTCTTTAGGGTTAACCAATTGTTTTTGCTTAAGTGTAATATTTGATGCATTTTAGCCTTCCCTGTGTTTGTGTGGGTCTATTTTAATAAGGGTAATTAATGCCCTGCATGCCTTTAAGTACCATTTAGATGTCTCCCAAACTGTTTTGTTGACATTTTTATATATTTTATAGTATCTATTATAATTCCTTCATTATTAACTAACAATTATTATGACAAGGATAAGATAGCTGCTGATGAAAATCTTCGCCTTTTCTTCATGAAAGCAAATTTAGCCTTTATTTCCCATATTCAGTGAAGTTAGGGGTGGTCATGTGACTGCGTCATAGCCAGTGGGATGTAGTCAGATGTAGTGTGCGCTATACCAGGCAAGGTCCCTAAAAATTCCCACTTTTGATCTTCTGTGCTCTTTTTTTTTTTTCTTTTTGGTTGTGCCCATGGTATGTGGAAGTTCCCAGGCTAGGGAATCAAACCTGTGCTGCAACGGTGACGTGAGCCACTGCAGTGACAGTGCTGGATCCTTAACCTGCTGTGCCACAAGAGTACTACGATTCTCCGTGCTCTTGAATTGAGTAAGCAGTATGCCTCTGTAATTTTTTTTTTAGGGTTACACCATGTCATATGGAAGTTCCCAAGCAAGGGGCTGAATCGGGGCTACAGCTGCCGGTCACAGCCACAGCCACAGCAATACAGGATCCGAGATGCATCTGCGATCTATACCACAGGTCATGGCAACACTGGATCCTTAACCCTGAGCGAGGTCAAGGCTTGAACCCGCATCCTGATGGATTCTAGTCAGTGTCATTAACCGCTGAGCCACGAAAGGAACTCATGCCTCTGTAATGTTTTGAGCCACTATAGATTGGGTTTAATACAACAGTCAGAGGTATGTTGGTTAACAGAGGTATAGAGGATTATATTTTGTTAGTTTTAAAACAATATTCAGTTTTTCCCTAATTTAATTGCTTTATGGTCAGAGAATGTTGTCTGCTTGATATCAGTTCTTTGGTTTTTGTTGGAACATCTTTGTGGTTTGGTATGCAGAGAATTGTTGCAAATGTTTCATGTAAGTTTTAAAAGTATGTTTTCTTTGAAGCAAAGTCTTATACATACACAAAGCTTGAATATGTATTCAAGCCTGTTAATTATGCCATTCAACTTTTCTCTCACCTTGACAATTTTTAGCTGCTTGATTACTCTAGAGAGGATTTTTAAAAAATTGTTTCCACCTTAATTGTAAAATTGGGTATTTATCCTTTTGATACATTAAATTTTGATCTATAGATTTTGAGGCTATGTGATTAGGTATTTTATTTTCCTGTCTTTATGAAAGCTCTCTTAGTGCTCTTGTTTCAGAGTTTATTTTATCTGATATCACCATTTCCAGGTTAACATTTTCCATTTCATTACAGACATATTTGGCTTTCCTGCATTTTGTTTTCTTGAGCTTTGCAGATATTCTGAATTTTACAAATTAGTGGTCTATGGCAACCC
This sequence comes from Catagonus wagneri, assembly GCA_004024745.2. Taxonomy (NCBI): domain Eukaryota; kingdom Metazoa; phylum Chordata; class Mammalia; order Artiodactyla; family Tayassuidae; genus Catagonus; species Catagonus wagneri. The sequence goes on from PVHT021183629.1 coordinate 23,403,852, forward strand.
TGCATGGAACAAGTCTATTGGTGATGTTTTTTTCCAATAGCATTTGCTCATTTCATCTCTGTGTCACATTATAGTAATTCTCCCTGTATTTCAAACTTTTTCATTATTATTATATTGTGGTGACCTGTGATTAATGATCTCTGATGTTACTACTGTAATTAATTTATGGCTCCATGAACTGCACCCATATAGGATGGTGAACTCAACTGATAAATGTTGTGTGTGTTCCAACTGCTCCATCAATAAGTTGTTCCCTCCATCTCTCCCTGTCTCCCTGGGCCCCCCATATTCCCCAATACACAGCAATATTGAAATTAAGCCTAGCAACACTACAATGACCCTAAAATAAGTGTTCAAGTGAAAGGAAATGTTGTACACTTCTCACTTTAAATTAAAAGCTAGAAATGATTAAACTTAGTGAGAAAGGCAAGTTGAAAGCCAGGATAGTTCAAAAGCTAGGCTTCTTGGACCAAACAGGCAGCCAAGCTGTGAATCTAAAGGAACATTTCTTGAAGAAAATTACAAGTGCTACGCCAATGAACACACAAATGATAAGAAAGTGAAACAGCCTTATTGCCTATATGGGGAAAGTTATGGTGATCTGAATAGAATATCAGGGCGGCCACAATGTTCCTTTAAGCCAAGGCCTAATCCAGAGCAAGATCCTGACTCTTTTCAAGTCTATGAAGTTGAGAGAGGTGAGGAAACTGCAGAAGAAAAGTTGGAAGCTGGCAGAGGTTGGTTTGTGAGGTTTAAGGAAAGAGGCTGTCTCCGTAATATAACACATGTGCAAGGTAAGGTGGCAAGTGTGCTGATACAGAAACTGCAGCAAGTTATCCAGAAGATCTAGCTCAGGTAATTAATAAAGGTGGCTACACAAAACCACTGATTTTCAATGTAGATCAAACAGCCTTATATTAAAAGATGCCATCTAGTACTTTCACAGCTAGAGAGAAGTCAACGCCTGGCTTCAAAGCATCAAGGGACAGGAGCAAAAGCAGCTGGTGACTTTCAGTTGAAGCCAATGCTCACTGACCATTTCAAAAATCCTAGTGCCCTTAAAAATTATGCTATATTTGATCCTGCCTGTGCTCTAGAAATGGAACGGCAAAGCTTGGATGACAGTACCTTTGTTTACAACATGGTTTACTGAGTATTTTAGGGTGATGGTTGAAAGCTATGCTCAGATAAAAAAGAGATTCCTTTCGATATGATACAGGGTATTGACCATGCTCTTGGTCATGCAAGGGATCTGATGGGATTGCACAACGAGATCAATGTTGTTTACATATCTGCTAACACAACGCCCCTCTGCAGCCCACGGATGAAGGAATAATTTTGACCTTTAGGTCTAATTATTTAAGAAATACTTCTTGTAAAGCTATTGCTGCTGAAGATAGAGGAAAAAAAGTAAGTCGAAAAACTTCTGGAAAGGATTCGTTGTAGATGACATTCATGGAGCTCCCACTGTAGCCTAGTGGTAACGAGCCCAACTAGTATCCATGAGGATGCGGGTTCAATCCCTGGGCCCACTCAGTGGGTTAAGGATCTGGCGTTGTTTTGAACAGCGGTTAGGCCGCAGACACAGCTCAGATCTGGTGTTGCTGTGGCTGTGGAGTAGGCCGGCAGCTGCAGCTCTGATTTAACCCCTAGCCTGGGAACTTCCATATGCCGCAGGCGTGGCCTAAAAAGAAACAAACAAACACATTTGCAATTCATGAAAAGGGGTCAGAATATCAACATTAGCATAAGTTTCAAAAAAGCTGATTTCAACTCTCATTGATGACTTGGTGGGATTCAAGGCTTCAACAGAGGAAGTAACTGCAGATGTGGTGAAAATAGCAAGAAAACTAGAACTAGAAGTGGAGCCCGAAGATGTGAATGAATTGCTGCAATCTTGTAAAATTTGATCGGATGAGGAATTACTTCTTATGGGTGAGCAAAGAAAGTGGATTCCTGAGATGGAACCTACTCCTAAAGAAGATGCAGTCAAGATTTTGAAATGGCAACGAAGGATTTAGACTACTGTGTAAATTCAGTTGATAAACAGTGGAAGGATCGACTTCAATTTAGAAAGCAGTTCTACCGTAGGTAAAATGTAATTGAACAGCACTGCCTGCTACAGAGAAAAAATCAATCAATACAGCAAACTATTGTCTTCCTAAGATGTTGCCACAGCCACCCGAACCTTCAGCAACCCTAAACTTGATCAGTCAATGGCCATCAATGCCAAATTAAGACCCTCCACCAGGAGTACCCACTGTGGCACAACGGGATCGATGACATCTCTACAGCACCAGTACACAGGTTCAATCCCCGGGCCTGGCAAGGTGGGTTAAAGGATCTGGCATTGCCGCAGCTATGGCTTTGGTCACAACTGTGACTCAGATATGATCCCTGACCTGGGGGGGAACTCCATATGCTGTGGGGTAGCCAAAAAAGAAAAATAAAAGACCCTTCACCAGCAAAAAGATTGACTCACAGAAGACTCCGGTGATGGGTAGCATTTTTTAGCAATAAAGTATTTTTTATTTAAGTTAGTACTTAGTTTTTTTAGACAGAATGCTATTGCAGACTTAATAGACTACAGCGCAGCGTAAACATAACTTTTATATGCACTGGGAAACCAAAAAATTCATGTGATTCATTTTATTGTGATAGTTGCTGGAACCAAATTCACATATCACTGAGGAATGCCTATATTTTAAAGCTTTTTTTGACATTTTGCCTTAGGTTATATATATTTTTTTAAATCATATGTCTGAATTCTTTTTCTTATCCAGTTGAGAATCTGTACCTTTTAAATTCAATCTTTGTATTTCTTGTGTTTCCTGACATAGACTTATTTTTGCCATCTTCTTTTGTTTTGTAATTATCATATTTTGGCTGTGTATTATTTTTTCTTTTTGTCCTCTATTACATTAATTAAATATATACACAACACAGACACACACATACACACGCATTAGGAATTAGGTATGAACCTGGTCCACAGTAGTATGATATAAGTATAACTATTATATTTACCATTATTATTATTAATCATTTTTGCTTTATTCCATTTTCTTTCCTCTGACTAGTTTGGTAGTTATTAGTCCTAGTCTCTTCTTTAGTGATGATTCTTTCTTTTTAACAGAAATTTTTGATATAATAAAGTCTAAAGTTAAAAATTAATCAATAAATCCCCCCCTCACCAGACGATACAAAAGGAAGCTTTAGCTGTGGTTTCTCTTTACTCCTTCCATGTTATTGCTGTTTAGCACTTAGCTTTAAATTAGTAAAATAAGTTGCACAAAATTAGCACTTTCTATAGCATTTGATAGAGCCATTTTAAATGAAACAAACAGTAACCAATTTCTTGAAAAGTTTCTTTTTCTCAATCTGTTCTTTCCTGTGGGATTCCATTTCCTTTTTGCTGAAGGATATTCCGTACTTTTTCTTTTTTTTTTGCCTTTTGTCATTTTATGGCCGTACCCGCGGCATGTGGAGGTTCCCAGGCTAGGGGTCTAATCGGAGCTGTGGCCACTGGCCTGCGCCGCAGCCACAGCAATGCAGGATCCGAGCCGCGTCTGCAACCTACACCACGGCTCACAGCAACGCTGGATCGTTAACCCACTGAGCAAGGCCAGGGATCGAACCCACAACCTCATGGTTCCTAGTCGGATTCGTTAACCACTGTGCCACGACGGGAACTCCCTGTACTTTTTCTTGAAGTGATGTTCATCAAGAGGCAACAGTCCCTCAAGTCTTGTAGCTCATAAATGCCTTCCTCATACACTTCTTTAAAACTTACACATTAGGAGTTCCCGTCGGGGCACAGCAGGAACGAATCCAACTAGGAACCATGAGGTTGCGTGTTCGATCCCTGGCCTTGCTCAGTGGGTTAAGGATCCAGTGTTGTCGTGAGCTGTGGTTGCAGATGCAGCTCAGATCTGATGTTGCTGTGGCTGTGGTGTAGGCCAGCAGATGTAGCTCCGATTAGACCCCTAGCTTGGGAATCTCCATATGCTGCAGGTGCGGCCCTACAAAGCAAAAAATTAAAAAATTTATAGACTAATTTTCCATGTGTTTACAAAGTTCCAGGACACAGACTAATGACTAGAGAGATTATTATTTTCTTTTTAGGGCCACGCCCAAGGCATATGGAGATTTCCAGGCTAGGAGTTGAATCAGAACTGCAGCTTCTGACCTACATCACAGCTACAGCAATGCCGGATCCTTAACCCACTGAGTGAGACCAGGGATCGAACCTGAGTCCTCATGGATGCTAGCCAGATTCCTTAACCACTGAGCCACGATGAGGAACTCCAAGGGAGATTATAATATGGATAATAAATTTAAATTGGCTTAAAGCTTGGCACTTTTTAACTCACCTTTTAAAAATAAACTTTATCTTTTAAAACAGATCTAAATTTACAAAAAAATTTTGAACATAGTACAGAGAGTTTCCTTAGGACCCCCTCTTTCAATTACATTTATTTTGGCGGACAGTCTGTTTATATCCATTCCTATGTTTAACTGAGATTTCGGTTCGTTTATTGTGAATTTGTAAGATCTAGTTATGTGTTGGTTGTGTGTGTGTCATTTATTGTGAATTTGTAAGATTTAGTCATGTGTTGGTTGTGTGTATGTGTGTGTGAGATATGATTTGTGAGAGATATGATTTGCAAAATTAATTCCCTAGTTTTATCTATCTTCTAATTTGGCTTCTAGTGGTTTTTATTGTGCAGAAATTTTGCATTTACTATGTAGCTAAATTTATCAGGACTTTATGGTTTCTATATTCTATATCATAGCTAAAAACTATTTTTTATTCTGAATGCATAAATTAACTCCCATTTTTTCCTTATTAAGCAGTCTTTTCCCCTAATGATTTTAGACTCCACCCCCCTGTACACAACATTAAAGTCTGTCCCATTTTTGAGGTCCATAACGGAATTTCTATTCTGTCTTACTGACCTGTTTCTTTATGTGTCAATACCATATTGTTTTCTGAATGTTTTCACATTTGGTACAGATTAAGGATGCCACATATGTGTAGTATGTGTGGTTCCAAAAGATAGATGTGATAACTACTGATGCTGGTGATACTGAAGTGACATTGATGCATGTCCACTGCTGACGTTTTACATTGGAATTTTAGAGCTCAGCCAAAAATATATATACAGCCCAAACTGTACAAAGTGTCTTATCCTTTGACTTGGTAATAGCAATCCTATCAAGAGAAATAATTCAAATACATGAACATGCGAAATCAGGCTCTGTTACATTACTTATTACGGAGAAAAAATGGTGAGATCCTAAATGGTCAGTAATAAGGAAACTGGTAATTAATTTTGGGAAATGATCTAAATGAAATAATATGTAGTCATTAAAATAAGAATTATGAAAACTATGTGGCATGACAGAAAAAATATGAATGAAAATAACTATAAAGCCAAATAAAACACTGTAACGTGCATAGGAAGCATACACACCTCTGGACAGTTAGCAATAATTAATTTTTGTTTCTTTCTAAGTGATCACTTTAGTAAGAGATTTTTCAAAGTCTTAAACCGTGTATATAAAATATTTTCAAGACCCAAAGTGCTTTTTATTTGGAAGTTTTCTAAGGGTTATTATTTTATCACTTATTTACCCATTATATTTTACTGTGTTTTTATCCTTAAGCCACTAGTCACTTTGAAACACTTAAAAGGAACACTTTAATAACGTACTAATTATTTTGCTAAGAAATGGCTAATTCAGAGATTACCATGGCAGAATGACATTAAAATTGGAGTCATTAAAAATCACCTTTCTAGAGCTGTCTTATTGTCAAGTAGACTTACAAAACTTGCACCGCACTCACACGAGTATTATAAGAAGGATGAGGAGGAGGGAAAAGGGAAGCACAATAAAAGGAGAAAAGAGGAGCTTATATAATTCTGTGTTTCCGATTTTTCTTTTCTTCCTATCAGATGCAAACAGTGATACTTGTCCCGCCAACCTCACAGGATTGTTCTAAGGCGCGAATGAAAGAAACCATGAAATTAAGTGGAAAGTTATTGTGATAATTGTAAAGTACTTATTAATGCCATTTGCCTTCTAAATGTGCTGTGTTCTACCTGCTTTGTGAGAATAATGCCACTGGTCCCCACTAGTGCATGTAGAGGTTGCTAATATTTCATAGAGATTTGGTTTAAAGAGAAGCCAGCTATGTCTAGCTCCACACTTTGCAGCGAGCTGATTCTTTTTATTTTATTTTTTTTTCCTTTGGGGAGAGCATTGCTTCATGAATCTTGACCTCACTAGAGACTGAATGAGAAAATGCACAGGCTGACATTGACTTTGAAATATCTGACAGGACACAGGGCTGAAAGCATCTATCAATAATTCATTTCAGGTTATGGGGCAGAACAGGATCCCCGCTGGTTTTAAAGCCATTAATTGGTTGTTAGACTCCATTAAGTCACTATAGATGTGAAAAGCGTGTCTGAAGTTTTAAAAGACACAGATAATAAAAGCAGCTCTTTTTTCCCCCTTTATTTCTTTTCTTTATTTCTTATTCTTTTACTTTTCTTCTTCTTCCTTTTTTCCTTTCTTTTCTTTTTTTTTTTTTTTTTTTTTTTTTTTTTTTTTTTTTTTTTTTTTTTTTTTTTTTTTTTTTTTTTTTTTTTTTTTTTTTTTTTTTTTTTTTTTTTTTGCCGTAACTAGTGTGACTTCTTTGCCAGTGGGAAAAAAAGCCTAGGTCAAAAAGGGCTGAAAATTGAGAACTGACAAGTATGTGTCTTTGGGCTTTTTATCTAGGAACCAATAAAAGAGAGCACATCTTTCTCAAGCTATTGCTCTTTTTCTCTATATAGCCCATTTTTTAAATCTTTCTCTATATAGCACATTTTTTTTATCTTTCTCTATATAGCCCATTTTTTAAAAATCTTTCTCTATATAGCCTATTTTTAAAATCTTTTTAGTGTCCTGATGGTTGCCTCCTAATTTTGTAATAAATACCTAGTTTTGTAATAAATACAATTTTAATTGTATATTTTAAGGATAAAAGGAACTCAGGCTCGAAATCAATCCTCAAAAAAAAAAGGATACATTTGCTAAAAATAGCCTGTTCACCAAAAACTAAGACAGATTCCTTTAATAAAGTCTAGGACAGTTTGTTGTAGTCATTTAGACCTTCAAAGCCAAAGCAAAGGCTGAGGCCAGGCACCTAAAGGGACAGGGATAGAGATCAATGCAGAATGACAGTGGACAAAGGAAATTCAGGGGTTGGGTTGATTAATTTGGTAAAATAATGATGAAGTGAACTGGTCATTCAATAAACGTATCTTCCATCAACTGAATTTTAGAGAATTGATTTTCGGGGCTTTGGCCTGTGTCTGAGTCTTGGCCATCAGCAGGTGGCATTTTCCCTCTGGACTGCTGTCATTACCATGATGAGCACACATGCAGCGGAAGAGGTCTCTGATGGACTAGTTCAACTCTGTTTTCAGAGGGGAAAACATAGGCCCAGAGAACTTCGGTGCATTACCCAAGGCCCCCACTTGCAGGCAGCAAAATTTCAAAGTGTTCTCACTATTAATGTCTTTTTTTTTTTGGCCATACCCAAGGCATGCGGAGTTTCCCAGGCCAGGTACTGAACCTGAGTCACAGCTGTAACCACAGCCCTACAGCAGAGACAATGCTGGATCCTTGACCCGCTAGGCCACCAGGGAACTCCACTATTGTGTTCTTTATACAAATTGTCCTTCTACTTTTTAAAAAGTGTTTTGGAGGAAACCCACTGTACTAATCCCATTAACATTTTAGTACATTCCCTTTTATTCTTTGGTTCCATGTGCATATGCATTATATAGACACAGCCCATACACACTATACACATTAATATGTACTACTGTATATATTATATATACACACCACATACACACACACAGCACATAATCACATATATATATAATCCATACCAATTAGATCATTCTGTATCTTGTTTTGAAGTTTCTTTTTGTATGTACAGAAATACATCATGATATTATTCTCCACTACATTCCACTGTATCCTCCACTATATCATTGAGTGGATATCTTACTGTTTAGACAAAACTGCTGTCCACCGTTAGACATTTGGGTTTCCCTTCAGTTTTACTTTGAAAAATAATCGAACTATGGGGAGTTCCCACCATGGCTCAGCGGAAATGAATCTGACTAGGATCCATGAGGATGCAGGTTCGATCCCTGGCCTTGCTCAGTGGGTTAAGGATCCGGCATTGCCATGAGCTGTGGTGTAGGTTGCCGACGCGGCTCAGATCTGGCATTGCTGTAGCTGTGGTGTAGGCCAGCAGCTGCAACTCTGATTAGACCCCTAGCCTGGGAACCTCCATATGCTGCAGGTGCAGCCCTAAAAAGACAAAAAATAAAAATAATCGAAAACTACTGTTACTTTTGTCTATACATGTCTAAAATATCTCTGCTTATGTTCTTAGGGTACATGGCTGGATCTAGGGGTATGTATATTTTAGGGTTTTGATCAATGTTTCCCAAATGCCTTCTGGGACAGCTTTATAAATGTCTCTATGCGTACTTCTATCAGCAGTATAACAGTTCTCTTTTTGTATACCATTGCCAACCTTGGATATTTAATTAAAAATAAAATCTTTGATGATCACAAAAGCAAAGGAAACGGTATTTTAAAATTATGAGTACTTGTGGGATTAACAGTTGTATGAGGTGTTCGCTGGCCCTGCCTTCCTCCACCTTATCTCCTTCATTTGCTACAATGATTCCGTTCTTTTTGATACTTCCACACTATTTGAATTGTTAATACTCTATAATGTAAATACTGTGGGTTGAATGGTGCCCCATTAAAAGATATGTCCATTTCCCAATCCTTGGAATCTGTGACTATTACCTTATTGATAAGGTAAATCTCATCTTATATGGGCAAAAACTATGATTAAGTTAAAGATTTTGAGAGGAAAAGTTCACCCTGGGTTATCCCTGCAGATTATAAATCCAACCACAAGTATCATAAGAGAGGTCCAGAGGGAGACTGGAGACGTACAAAAAGGAAAAGGCAGGAGTTCCCATTGTGGCTCAGGGAGTTAAGGACCCAATGTTGTCTCTGAGGATGAAGGTTCAATCCCTGGCCTCACTCAGCGGGTTAAAGATCTGGTGTTGCTGTGAGCTGTGGTGTAGGTTGCAGACAGGGCTCGGATCCCACGTTGCTGTGGCTGTGGTGTAGGCTGGCTGCTGCAGCTCTGATTCAACCTCTAGCCTGGGAACCTCCATATGCCACAGGCATAGCTGTGAAAAGAAAAGACAAAAGAAAAAAGAAAAAGGCAGAGAATAGCTTGACAGGACAACAGCCAAGGAAACTGGAAGAGGCAAAGAATGGCTCCTCCCATCGAGGCCCATCTGCGCCCTGGAGGGAGCACAGCCCTGGCAGATTTTGGACCTTTAGCCTCCAGACCCGTGCGAAAATAAGTGTCTGCTGTTCTAAGTCATGAAGTTTGTGGTAATTTGCCATGGCAACCCTAAGAAACTAATGCAGCGCACTAAGGTCTAGATGTGAAAATATCCATTTATTCTTTACTCTTAATATTTTTTCCAACTCAGAGCCAGTCTAGAATTGCTTTTGTCAAACTGTGATGAGAAATAAAATTCAACTCTGATGTTAATTAGAATAATGTTAAATGTGTAAAGTAAATGGAGGACAGTAGATCCTTACATCGAGCAACATGAAACGACTTTTTATGTTTTTTTTTCATTTTTTAACGTTTTGGTGAAGTTTAGTTGATTTACAATGTTGCGATAATTTCTGCTGTACGATGAAGTGATTCAGTTTAATACCTGCACACACATTTTAGATATTCTTCTTTTATGCTGCTTAATAAGTGGAGTTTTTCTTCATATAGGTTTGTAGCTGAGTTTAAGTCTTTTTGGTAAGGATACCATGCATTATTGCTAACACAACTGAGTGTAATTTTATTTTTGCCATTCTATGTTCAGTCATTCTAAGTCAGTGCTGTCTAGTAGAACTTTTTGTGATGATGGAAATGTTTTACCTTTGCCGGGACCAATGAGGCTGCCACCAGCCACGTGGTTACTGAGCATTTGAAATGGGTTAGTGTCACTGAAGAATTTTTACACTTTATTTCATTTTAATACATGTACATTTAAATAGTCACTCCTGATCTGTGGCTGCAATATGGGAAAACATAGTGCTAAGTGACTGCTGATGCTTTGTAACAAGGCTATTTAAGGCGGTGTGGGAAATGGTTAAGAGCCTGGCTCTGGAGTTGTGTGGTCTGTGTTTACGTCTTAGCATTACCCTTCTTAGCTCAGTGGACTTATGCTGGGAAACAACCCGAAGGACTCATCCGTAGGTCAGAGGTGGAGGTGGAGAAATCCTGAAGAAGAGAAGCATGGTCATGTGGGGGACCTGCACCCTCCGAAGCTTCATCATAGTCTCCCTAAGGGTTTTCCTGTTTCTTTGTATGTCTAGTAATTTTGTATATTAAACCGACCATTGTGAAAGATGTATTTTAGAGAGGTAGACTCTGTTATATTCCCTTAAAGAGCTTCATTTTTTTTTTTTTTTGCCTTGTTTGTTTTAGCAGGCATTTAATCTGTCGGGGCTCAAACTCCAAACTGTCTCCCCTGGGTGAGAGGCAGTTACACATCTCTTTTTTGTGAATTTATTCTTTAGTGAGGCTATTTAGAGTCAGCCTATATATTTGTAGTTCAAAGTTTTATATAAAAAAAAAGCAAAAAACTCGTGACTCCTTTCCTCTGGCTGTTTCTTTGTTGGGATATCTCTGATTTGCCATCATACTCTGGTTCTTCCAGCCAGTGTGACTGAGAGTTTCTACTCTAAGCATGTGGGTTTCTCTCGACGTGTTAACAGCTTCCCATGATGCTGATGGGAGTTCTCCCACAAGCAAAGAGAAGTAAAAATAGCAGACATCTAGTCTGATCCCTTCCTTCAAGCATCCACTTCCCTACAGTCCCTCCCTGTTTGGAGTATCTCGCCAGTATCCTCTAGAAGTTGTTTTAAAAACGTTGTCCAGAGTTTACAGTGACCTGGAGGAGATTTTTGTTTCATAGGAGCCATTCTGCCATTCCTGAAAATGGAATCTGTTTCTTGAAATGTTAAAAATAGTTCATATGGAAAAACATCTTGTCCCAAAACCTAGGTTGGGAGTGAGGTATTTGGGAAAGAGGAAAGCAGACGGTGGAGACAAGAGTATAACTTTTGAATAACTGTCTGTTTCGTTCTCATGTATGACTATAGGCTTTTGTCTACTTTTTTTTTTTTTTTTCATTTTAGGGCCGCACCCCCGGCATATGGAGGTTCCCAGGCTAAGGGTCTAATTGGAGCTGTAGCCGCCGGCCTATGCCACAGCCACAGCAACGCGGGATCCTTAACCCACTGAGCAATGCCAGGGATCGAACCCACAACCTCATGGTTCCTAGTCGGATTTGTTAACCACTGAGCCACGATGGGAACTCCCTGTCTACTTCATTTTTGATGAATTATATCATCATGAATTTTTACCTAGATATAGGCACCTGGTAAATGTTTCCTTGGGCAAGTAATTTAACATCTCTGAGCTCTTCCATTTTTGTAACAGGGTCCGTCATGCTTCTGTGAGGAAGAGATGGAAATAATAGGCACACCCTATTTGTTCATTTCTCCATATCAACTCATCATCCCATGACTTATTCAAGGTAAGTCCTTGTTCAATAAAGGACTGCACTTTATTCACCCTTGAAGCCACCAGTCTAGATGATTTTTTGGCCCCACGAATGATTGTACAGAAAAAATAAATAGACTTGCTTGTGCATGTAGAAAGCATGAAGATAAAATTCACAAATATATTAAGCTCCTGATTCAGTGTAGGATATTTTATTACCCTGTCCGCAGACTGAAATCTACTATAGCAATACCTGCGTTCATAGAGATGGAGTGACAGCTGCTTAATTTTGATAGTAACTATTTAGCATTTGCCCTTTTATTTTTATGGCCTTTGTATACTCTTTCTTACTATAGAAATACATATGATTTTAGGTACTTATTGGATAATAGTTCTATTTAAAAGTTCTGGAGAAATACCTTGGTCTAAAGTCAGGTTTCTTTGCTAGGTAATACAAAGAGTTCCCCCTGAGCCATTTCTGGGAAAGTGTTAAAATAGTCTAAAATCTGACCATTGTATGGTATAATAGCATAACTAATAAAAGATTTTGTAATTGTAGGTCCTTATGAGTTAAGCAAATATTACTAAATATCGTGAAGAATATTTTCCTTGAGTAAATAAAACTCTTTGTAAAACTAAGGTGTCAACCAAGAGAGGGCTATGCATATCGCAGCTGATAGTGTCACGTGATGGTACCAACTGCATTCTCAGCGGCTGGAGGGGGTAAGTTTGCTCTCAGGTAAAATTTTTTCTTGTGGTTGCTTATTCAAATAATTCATTTGGTTCTGAACCCTCACTAACCTGAATGACAGATATTTCATTATTAGCTGAAACTGGGCTTTGTTCCAATTCCTCTTCAGTGTGAAACAAATCCAGGCTAGGATTTTGTCTGTCTTGGCAAATCCTGTCCCAATCCACCCATTTGGGCAGCCATTACTTTCCACACCCTCATCCAGGAAGACACACAGCAGTGCTGTAAATAAAACACCTACCGTGTGCCATGGCATGTGCTGGGCACTGTGGGAGATTTTGGCAAAAAAGAGGGCATCATCCTTGCTCTCAGTGAAGTCTAGGAAGAACCTCAAGGTCAAAAATGTACAATTTACAATCTTTTGGACCCAGATGCAACTTTTAGTATAGCTGCAACCAGTACCAAATGGGAAACTGTCTGTAAAAAGCAGAACCGTGGAACGTTTAGAAAAAAAGTAATAAAAATGGCAGAAAATTCCGTTCTCAGCAGAATCCTGTCAACAGGAGAAATGCTACTTCCACAAATTCCTGAGAGGAGGAAGGCGTGCAGAGAGCCTCCCAGGCCATCTATAAAACATGAAACCAAGAACAGAAGAGATGAAGAAAGGTTTCTATTTTCTTTCTGATTTACCCTTAACTTGTGGTTTATGTTAAAAAAAAAAATGGACTAAGCTCTTCTTGGGGCCATTACAGGGCCGTACAGCTATGTGCTTGCACTGACATTGTTTATTTCAGAACATCTGTGCCATAATCTTTGGTCATGCCTGTGGAATATATGAGGTCATCTCTTTGGATGTTTATATAGCTGAGAAATAATCAAAACCAATGCACCCTTTTTCAGGTTTTTAAGAACTTTTGCCCTTCTCATATCACCACTCAAGTTTGCTCAGCTCAGCAGCAAATTGGTTGTTGGCCTTATTAATGAGCATCATCTCTTTCCAAACCTTGCCAGTCTTGCCCCTTCTCTCTCAGTGCGCGCGCACACACACACACACACACACACACACACACACACACTGCAAAGCTTAAAAGAAAGATAGGCAATATGGCGTGACTTCTGGCACCTTTGACAGTCCATTTCCCTGTCTATCACCAGGGTGAATTCTTTGTTCATTTTCTCCTTAAAACCCTTCTTTGACTTCCCATCACGTGCAAGGCAAAGTCACAAGGTCCTGTAGGTTGTAGCCTCTGCCTACCTTTCTAGAATCATCTCTCACGATTCCGCCCAGAGAGACCCTGTTAGTAACCACTCTGCACTATCTACAACCAGGCATTTAGATGTCCTCTTACATCCGTGTCTTTTTTGCATGGCTGACTGAATGTCACTGCCATCTCTGTCCATTGCCCTTCTTAGCACATCAACCACATCCTTAATCCATTGAGTTGCAACCACACCTGACCCAAAGGCCGCTCAGGATCTAGAGGGGGTACAATACTGCTGCTAAGTGATTGTGGTTTTCTTTACACTGGGAGAAGCTCTGCTCTCAGATGGCAGGATCAGTGCATCCATTCAACATGAGGAATTAGAAGGTTTCTCCTTGGTACCTACAATCATTTCACATCATCAAGCTCTTCATCCACTTCCAGTTTGCTTCCCTTTTTTTTCCTTTCTCTCTCTCTCTCTCTCTCTGTTTCTACATTAAGAACATTAGCATACTTTTGGGAGTTTCAGCTGTGGTGCAGTGGGTTAAGGACCTAGTGTTGCCACAGCTGTGGTATAGGTTGCTGCTGCAGCTCAGATCCAATCCCTGACCCGGGAACTTCCATAAGCCTTAGGGCAGCTGGAAAAAAAGAAAAAAAGAAAAGAACATTAACCTGCTTTTATCTATTATAGATGTGGAAAATCTTCCCAGGTTTATTTGTCTTTTGTATTTAATTATATTATTAGACCTGCAAAAAGAGAATTTTATATATTCAAATATATTAATTTTTAGATTATGTCAGAAGACATGTCTACTTTAGGAATTATATTTTTTTCCTAATCTAAAATCACACAAATATTCACCTATTCTTTGGATGCTTTTATAGTTTTATCTCTTATTTCCAGCCATATGAAATTTATTTTGTGTTAGGGTAGAATCTAGGACTCTCAAATTATTATTTTCTTCATAAACCGTTATCCTGTTGTTTCAGCAATGTATATTAAATAAACTATACTCTGTCTCTATTGTTTTTCTTCCTATAGCCCCACCTACAGCATATGGAATATCCCAGGCTAGGAGCTGAATCAGAACTGCAGCCAAGGCCTACAACCAAGCCAGGTCAACACCAGATCTGAGCTGTATCTGTGACCTATGCTACAGCTTGTGGCAAAGCCATATCCTTAACCCACTGACCGAGGCCAAGGATGGAATTTGCATCCTCAAGGAGACTACATTGGGACTTTAATCCTCTGAGCCACAATAAAAGTCCTCCAATTTTTGAAATAACAAAATCAAACAACCCATTCAAAAAATGGATAAAAGACCTAAATAGACATTTCTCCAAAGAAGACATACAGATGGCCAGTAGGCACATGAAAACATGCTCAACATCACTAGTTTTTAGAGAAATGCAAGTCAAAACTACATTGAAGTACCACCTCACACAGGTCAGAATGGCCATCATTAACAAGTCAATAAATAACAAATGATGGAGAGGGTGTGGAGAAAAAGAAAACCCTCCTTCACTGCTGGGGATGTAAGTTGGTACAACCACTATGGAAACTAAATATAGAGCTACCATATGATCCAGCAATCCCACTCCTGTGCATATATCTGAACAAAATCACAATTCAAAAAATACATGCAGCCCTATGTTCATTGAAGCACTACTCAGAATAGCCAAGACATTGAAACAGCCTAAATGCCCATCAACAGATGAATGGATTAAGAAGATGTGGTACATATATGCAATGGAATACTACTCCGCCATAAAAAAGAAGAAAGCAATGCCACTTGCATCAACATGGATGCAATTAGAGACTCTTATATTAAGTGAAGTAAGTCAGAAAGAGAAAAACAAATATAATGTGATATCACGTATATGTGGAATCTAAAATATGGCACAAAGGATCCTATCTACAAAAGAAACAGACTCCTGGACATAAAGAAGAGAATTGTGATTACCAAGGGGGAGAGCGGAGGGTGTCAAATGGACCAAGAGTTTGGGGTTGGTAGATGCAAACTATTATATTTAGAATGGATAACTAATGAGGTACTGCTGTACAGCACAGGGAACTATATCCAATCTCTTGGGATAGAACATGATGGAAGATAGTATGAGAAAAAGAATATATATGTGTGTGTATATATATATATGTATATATATGTATATATATATATGACTGGGTCACTCTGCTGTACAGCAGAAATTTACACAACACTGTAAATCAACTATGCTCTACTAAAAATAAAATAAATCATTATATTCTGTATCACTATATATAATTGGAATTGTTTCTGGGATTTCTGTTTTGTTCTATTTGTTTGTATTTTCTGGTGACAGTTTCATTATTCTTTTATTGTTATAAATAACAATTGTGTCAAAGTTAAAGAAAAATCACATTAAGATTTTGATTAGGAAGACATTTGCTATGTTAATTTAGGAGAATTGATGTTTTTATAATGAGGCTTTTCATCCAGAAACATTGGATGCTTCTTCATTTATTCTTTTAATGTCTCAGTATAATTTAGTAGGTTTCTTTTTTTAAATGCATTCCAAAAGTTTCCTTTAAATGTATTGGTAGACATTTCATATTTTTGGTATTATTAAAATATTTCGCTCTTATGCTTTAATAGCTTATGCTTTATAAGAAAGTTATTGCTTTTTACAACTTCATTTTGTAACTGCCCTAAATTGCCACGGTTAGCAGTTTTTTAATCATTTCTTTGTTTATTTTCCAGGAATCATGTGAAATCACTATTCTTGGGCCTTTTTCTTTGCTGTTTCTGCTCTGGAGACCACCCTCCCTCTCAGGAATTAGAATTGCTTTGACATGTTGACCTAAGTCAGAAAAATCAGAGACTAGACATGTCTGGTAATACATGAAACTTGTGTATTGACTTGAGAATGTCTATTGCATCATTTGCTGAATTTCCTGAACATGGGATGTGCTGTATTTCCAGGGAACATTTTAAAATCAAGGTAAAATTAATACCTATTGAAATGCACAGAGCTCTTAATGGTATAATTCTACGAGTTCTAAATATTCATGTACCCACCACCCAAATCAAGATATAGAAAACTTCCCACCCCAGAAACTTCTCTCACTCTCCATCCCAACCTTTATTTCCCTACAGGCGACACCTATTCTAATTTCTATCGCTATTGATGAGTTTTGCCTGTTGTAGAACTTCATGTACGTGAAATCATACCATGTGTCATATTTTACACTTAACTTCTTTTAATAAACATACTTTTTTTTTCTTTTATTGGCCATGCCTGTGGCACATGAAAGTTCCTGGGCCAGGGATCAAACCTGCACCACAGCAGTGACCCAAACTGCTGCAGTGTTGCCATGGGATCCGGATCCTTAATCCATTGAGCGGGGCCAGGGATTGAACCCACGTCCTCATCGATAGTAGATTCATTACCACTGAGCCATGATGCGAATTCCTAACTTTATTTTTAAAACTCCAGTTTTCCAAAGTCTTTGTACCAATCTTTGTAAGTTTTATATCATTTAAAACACAGAAAAGTTGCAGAAAAAATACAGAGAACCCGTGCCCACCTTTTATGCCAATTATTCATGAACAATTTACAGTTTGCGCTATTTGCTTTTCCCTCTTTTCTATCTTCCTATTATTATTATTATCATACAAGTATGTATATGTGTTCACACATTCTTTTGTAAATTGTTAGTTAATTAGGACAATTTTGTCTATTTACCTCCGAATAGTTTAATAATCACCTAAAAATGGTCTCATCCAATGAGCGTGGTTCATTTATTTAAAGAGTTCCATCTACTCCAGTTTTCACTCACTTTTTGTTATGATCCCGTGTCTTCAAATAATTGCTTCCTAAAAAGATGTATTGTCCAGAGTTTAATCATTGTTATCTATTGGAAGGAAGGTTGGTCCAGAAAAGCTGTGCCACCCTTCTAGGAACAAAACATCTGCTTTTAATATTGCTTTTGACTAAATCTTATGAGCTGTACAACTAAAACCTTCTCCCAGTGAAGTGCAGTTAGTATGCCTTCCCTCCCTCATCATCTTAATACGTGCAGACACCATATGACAAAGGACACAGGCATTAGCAAGGGCGCTTAAGGAAATGGACCCCTGGGAGTTCCCATCATGGTGCAGCAGAAACGAATCCAACTAGTATCCATGAGGATCTGGGTTCAATCCCTGGCCTCCCTCAGTGGGTTAAGGATCCTGTGTTGCTGTGAGCTGCAGTGTAGGTCACAGATGAAGCTCTGATCCTATGTTGCTGTGGTTGTGGCCTAGGCAGCCAGCTGCTGCTCTGATTTGATCCCAGCCTAGGCTCTTCCATATGTCGCTGGTGCAACCCTAAAAAGGAAAAGAAAATGAAAATGTACCTTCAGAGAGTTTTGAAGAGTACATTTAATAATTTGTGTTTCTTCTTGTGGGATCTCAGTGTTTTGTGCCTATAGCGTTTTTACTATCTAGTCACTTGTGATGGATCGTGTTGGAGGATACTAAGCGAAAAAGTATATATATATATGTAGATGACCAGGCCACTTCATTGTACAGAAGAAATTGACAGAACATTGTAAATCAACTAAAATCTTAAAAAAAAAAACTTCCGTTTAAGTCCAGGATCATTCACCATCTTAGCATCATTGTTACTGCTATAATAATGTGAAATATTAGTAATTATTGCCGATAGTCCCTGTTGATTATATTTCATAATTTAGGATCCTCTTTCAAATCCAGGAATAAAACCTAGTTGGTCATCATGTGCTATTCTCTGAATCTGGGGTTTGAGTCCAAATAATATTTTATCCATAGTTCACGTGTTTCCAATCATAAAGTAAATGATCCATGTGGTTTTCTTCTTTACCTTTGTCAGACGTCTCTACGAGGTAGTGTTAGCTTCATAAAATGAGTATGTCAACGTATTTTAGTGTTTTCTGCAGGAGTTCATACAGCAGAGACATTGTTTATTTTTTTCAGGATTTGAAACACTGTACCTGTAAAACTATCTGCATTTGGCTTTTCAACATACTGACTTCTACGATGAGTTTTTCAAGTTCAAGGTTGTTGGTCTATTCAGGTTTTTCCTTCCTCATATATAAATTTTACCCCGTGATAATTTCCTCAAAGATCATGGGCCTCACCAAAATCATCCAGTGTATTACCATATGTTTCCACGTGTTAATCTCTTATAATTTTGTAATTTCATCTGCATGTGGTTATAGCCACTTTAATAATGCTGTATATTTGTTTACTTAAAAAATTCTTTTTTATTAGAACAGGGACTTTTGGGTAGTTGTATTCCAATTCTTCAGCTGGGGGTGGGGGCAGATTATCTGCCCGCCCCCACAAAGAACCAGCTCTTCTATTCTTATACTCCACATTAATTTCTCAATTTATTAAAATCTACCTTGCTATAATTCCTTGCTTCTTTTTCCACGTGTCTATTTAATGATGGATCCCCTGACTTCCTGTACTAAGTACTAACTTCAATTATCTTATTTTCATTTTAAAATAAATATATTAAATATTCATTTTTTTCAATGACTTCAGCTTTGGTGTATGTTTGTTATTTAATTATGCTGTTATTGTTATTTCCAAAATGACCCTATGTATACACATTATGGATTCTATTAACTCATTAAAAAATGTTAAAGGTGAAAATAACGAACATGAATTGCTGCTAAATTGATCACAATTTAGCATCTACATAATCACCCTATTTTTATTTACATATGGATTAATTCAACAAGTATTTATAAGTATCCACTACGCAGTAAATCTGTTGTAAAAAAACATTTTTGTGGGTAGAGATAAATGTAGAACTATATCAGATATAGCTACAGATTAATTGTGAGAAATATGATCTTAAGTGTATTTACAGGTAGTTAAATAGATATGCATTAAAAAGCTCTGAGGAAAAATTAGCCCAGACATAATTATGTGCATATGGTAGAACTATCATTGTTGTTTTAAATAGCTTCTTCTTGGTTATTTCTATTTGTTACTTATTTAGAATGAGCAAATATTAGATTTTCAACTATTTATTTTAAGTTTTTTAAAAAATTTTGCTCTCTTTGACCCAGTATTTGTGTTTCTAGGAATTTTGCCTGAGCAAATAATTCAGAATGTAGCAAAAATTTAAAAACACGATTTAATGAAAGAGCATAAATACATCAAAAATATGCAAACAATCTCTATGTCCAATAGTAGGAAATGGATAAAATGAATCATGGGGAAAAGATGAACCATGGGTTGTCCTTATACTGTATTATGTACCTAATAACATTATGTTACAAGATACACTTATGGTTATCAACGCATTGTCATGACAGGACACACTCTTAAGTGAAGAAGGCTGTTTGCGAAATATGTTATACTTTAAAATCAAACATATCATTAGACACTCATAAAAACATTTGGAATTTATACAGTTTCAAGGGCTTGTTTCCAAAATATAGTAATATGGGTTGTTCTTATTCCTTTATTAATACTTACTTTTGCTTTCTACAATAAACTTGTCTTCCTTATACTATTTTTTTTAAAGAGTTCAGAGAATATAGAAGTGGGGGCAAACATTGGGGCAGGTGGTCACTGACTTTTGAAAGCATGTTTCTCATTTAACCTCTGTTTTGAGGAAGCGTAATTTTTTTTTCTAGAGGCTCTCATAAAATGTAGATAAAATAGCAACAATTAAAATAGTTAGGGGAAAAATAACTTTCCATGGAACTTTTATTTCAAGTTTACCAAAATAATTTGTATGTGTAGGTGTAAGACCTTTCTTATCGATGGCTTGGGTAAAGTTTTAGCAGACCAGAAAACAGAGGTGAATATTATCAGCGAAGTGGAAGAAACACCTCTTTATTTTATTAGGGACCAAAAAGCAGGGGTCTTGCCGGTACCTAATTTATTGATGCAGACCCAATCTATTTCTTGTTAACTACCACACCTGCATACAGAGCCAAATATAGAACCACTGCCAAGGAAGCAACAGCAGTGAATTGGTCTGAATGTGGATCAGTCTTGATGAAAATTTGTGGTTTTGGTAAAATTACAAAATTATGGTAAGTGTATTGTGCCTTGAGCTTTAAAATTGTTTCAGAAAATTCTTTGTGTAACGTATATAATATAAATTAGTATAACCACCATGGAAAACGGTACAGAGGTACCTCAGAAAACTAAATATAGAACTACCATATGACCCAGCTATCCCACTCTTGGACATATATCCAGACAAAAATTTCATTGAAAAAGATGCATGCACCCACATGTTCATTGCAGCACTATTCACAATAACCAAGACATGGAAACAACCTAAATGTCCATTGACAGATGAATGGATTAAGAAGATGTGGTATATGTACACACAGAATACCACTCAGCCATAAAAAAGAACAAAATAATGCTATTTGCAGCAACACGGATGGAACTAGAGACCCTCACACTAAGTGAAGTAAGTCCGAAAGAGAGACAAATACCATGTGATATTACATATCTGGAATCTAATATACAGCACAAATGAGCTTTTCCATAGAAAAGAAACCACGGATTTGGAGAACAGACTTATGGTTGCCGAGGGGGAGGGGCACTGAGTGGGAGGGACTGGGAATCTGGGGTTAGTAGATGCATTTGGAGTGGATAAGCTGTGAGATCCTGCTGTATAGCCCTGGAAACTATATCCAGACACTTGTGATGGAACATGATGGAGGATAATATGAGAAAAAGAATGTATGTGTGTATATGTGTGTGTGTGTGTGTGTGTGTGTGTGTGTGTGTGTATTTGGGTCATTTTGCTGTACAGTAGAAATTGACAGAACACTAAAACCAACTATAGTGAAAAAATGAAAATCATTATAAAAATAATATAAATTAAAAAGAAAGTAATATATATTATATTGTTTATAATAGAAATAAAAATTCACATATACATGGCTTTTTTATTTAAATAGAGAAAAAATTACTCCTTGTGATGTACAGTTCTTGGGTTTGCACAAAATCCTGGAGTTGTGTGTCCACCACCACAGTCATAAGAGAGAAAAGTTCCTGCCAGATTTTAGAATGAACCCTTC
>PVHT021183629.1:23433575-23459155 GCA_004024745.2 Catagonus wagneri
TCCTATGTTCTTTTCCCTTTTCAGGAATCTTTAGATTCTATCTCTCTTTTCATTTTTTATTTGTTGACATTTCAACAGAGAACTATATAAATGGACGTGAAAGACAGAAATAGCAAGCTCAAAGGCCTTAAGGTGAGATCCGGGTGTACTTATCATTATTATTATTATTATTATTATTATTATTATTATTATTATTATTATTTTAGCTGTACGAGGTATGATGAACAGCCTTGTCTTGTTTTCCAGTGTGTGCATGGATGGCTGTGTTTGTTTGCATGTATTTCTTCTACAACCACTAGGTAAACTGGATATTCAAAATGTGTTTATTCTGATGGCCATCTTGAATGGAAAGTCTCGTGACGTAAAAATGTCATTAAAAGAAAGAAAGCACAAGCAAATACACAAAAATATTTTTCTGTCGCTCCTTAAAAATAAAACTATTTCATTAAAAAATATTTTTTAATCCAGCTATAGTGCTATACTTGGTCCTTTGCTTGGTCCTGAGGTTGGAAGAGGGACAAAGATCTGGCTGCCAATCTGTGGAAGTGCAGAGTCTAAAGAAGAACAGGAAGAAACATGTATCAACTAAATATACTTTAAATATATTGCATCAGGGGTATCACCCAGAGAAAGGTTCTGGCAAAAACTCTCGTCTAATTAGTAATTATAATCAGGTCTCTTCCACAATAATAACTAGAGCCATACATTATAATGAGCAAATTCATATTCATCAGCCCATTTATTCTGCAAAACAACCCTGTAAGGTAAGAGCTATTTTTGTCCCACTCTGCATATGGGAACTATTTTAATACTCTAAGCAGACAGTATTTATCCTTCCTGTGCGCAATATGCCACAAGAAAAGAACAGTTGGGTAACATTTTGCCATGGCTTCCACAGAGTGGTTAGGGGCCCTGAATAACTCTGGGAAAACCAACCAGGCTCGGACCCTCCTCCCAAACCTATCGATAAGAGTTAAGGCTTACATTTTGTTGATTATATCATTGCTCTCCTAAGTATTTCCTATGCATTAAATCAGTACATCCTCTGAGGGACGTGTTATTGGGACCGCCCATTTTCCTGAGGCACAGAGAGGTTAAGTAACTCACGGAAGGCAACACAGCTAGAAAGTGGAAGGGAGCACCAGGTTTTGAGTTCAGGCAGTCTTTCAGAACTGACACTGCCCACCCCAGGGAGGCAGACTCCGGCTGTTTTTGTCCCGTCCTCAAGCTAAGACTGGTTTGTGTCATTTTTCAAGGCTTGTGCAAACAAACAAAAGACTAGGACTAACGTGGGAAAGAGATTGTGTACGGCCCATACAGCTTAAGTAGTTACTCTCTGGCCCTTTACAGAAAAAAGCTGCCCATCTCTGCCGTGAACCACTGTATTGCAGTTGAAGGGGGGCTGTTGAGGGAGCACTGGGCCCACTTCTGATAACTCTCTAGCAAAGCGTAACCCAGAAGCACCTTTGACCGTGATAATAGTAACAGAGTATGATGGCCATTTCTGCATAAAAATACCAGGGACAGAAAAGACTTGAGTAGAGATCACCGTGTTGGCTCTCCAACTTCTTTTACGTCTTTGAATCTTGGGTTCAAAGAACTGCCTTTATTTGCTTGAGTCACCTATGAATACTTGGCCCCATCTGATCTTCCAGCTCCATTCCCAGAATTATCTGGAGGTTTTGATCTCAAGGGAAGATGGCGCGGGGTGGTTTGATATTCATTGCGCCTGATCACAGGGGGACGCTGTGACCCCTGAATTTATTACGGAGGAAGTACTGGGGCAGGAGGGGTGGATATTTCGATGACCACCTTGTGATGCGATCCTTGGCAAGGCCCTTAAAACTGCCGACTGGTCTCATCTGAGAAATGGGTGCACAAAGGAAAGGCAAAGGGAAATGGATGCGTGTCAACTCCCGGCTACTCGGAAGTCCCCCCTCTCCCTTCCCTCCAGTGGGGGTACCTGGCCAAAGCTTTGCAACCTGGGGCCTGTGGAAGATTCCAAGCACCTGGGAGTCGCCAGATACTATGCGCAGAATCCAGCATATGTGAGCAGGTAAGGGAAAGGGGTCATTTTTGACAGATTCTCAAGTAGGTTTGGGACTCCCAAGAAGCTGAAGAACCATAGGCTGCCCTAGGGGACTGGTTCCATGGCCTTGTTTTTGTTCTGCCCGAGCGAGAAGCTGGTCAATGAGTTCAGTTTCTAGGTTTGGGCATTTCTTTCTTTTCTTTTTCTTTTTTTGCTTTTTAAGGCCACACCTGCAGCACATGGAAGTTCCCAGGCTAGGGCTTGAATCAGAGCTACAGCTGCCAGCCTATGCCACAGCCACAGCAACGCGGGATCGAGCCACATCTTTGACTTACACCACAGCTGATGGCAACACCAGACCCCCGAACCACCGAGGAAGGCTGGGGATCGAACCCACATGCTCATGAATACTAATAGGGTTTGTTACCACTGAGCCACAACGGGAGCTCCCATGGTTTGGGCATTTCTTTTTGGCCTCTCCCAAGGCATGTGGAAGTTCCCAGGCCATGACTGAACTGGAGCCACCGCAGTGACCACAATGGATTCTGAACTGCTGGCCCACCAGGGAACTCTGCTTTGGCCATTTTTGACTCTGCCTTTCTTAGTATACAGCTTTCAAAAATCAAAGGAGTAACAGCTTTTACACTCTGCAACAGAATATCGGTGGGTTCTTACAGGGTCCCGAGAAGCCAAACATGCCACTGAGGATCCTGCAAAAGGAAAGCAGAAGAAGAACCAGCATTTATTGAGACTCTTCTGTACCCCACTGACTAAAGTGCATCTGAGGAAAGGATTGCTGTCCTCGGATGGCAGAGGCAGAAGCCAAATTGCTTAAATCAGTTCCTCGGTACTGGAATTCTGTTTTCTGACTCTAAAGCCACCATCTTTTTCTAAAAATTAAAGTTTATTGTATTTTGTTGGATCGTACATTTATTGCAGAGTTAATTAAAACCAAGACAAAGGAATCTCTGTTATCATCATTGTATGTTTCTTTCTAGTCATAGATACGGATTTTCCAAAGTAGTGATTATACGACATGTACATTTTTTATTCTAGTTCACTTCACTTAACAAGATAATAGGAGCATTTAACATTTACCGTAAACACCATTTAATGACTACACTCTATTCTAAGGTAAAAATCTAGTATTATTTACTAACCCATTCAATTACCATTGTAGAAGTGAATAGTTTTCAGTGTTGTAGGATTTTTAATAAGGTTTCAGTGAATAATTTAAGCATAAAAATTGTAAGATTGTTTTCTTATTCTAAAGTTTTAGAAATAGTCATAGGGCTTGAATCTTTTTGAGGCGCTCGTTTTATATTGCTGAAGTAACTCCTGGAAACGTGAAGTTCATTTACGCACTTATGTCTAAGAGTTTTCCCGTCTCACCTGTTTCATGAGTGTTTGTCAGTTTTGTGGACTAGCAAATGTATACATTTTGTTTATTTTATTTTTATAAGAGAGCTGGAGTAAGTATACAAATATTAGACTTTGTAATGTAGACTTCAAGACAAGTGTTACCAAATATGAAGAGGAACATTCATCTAGAAGATATAACAATCATACTTCTCTATGCAAGAAGTGACAGAATGGAGATTTGCAATTAGAGCTGCAAATTTCCATACTTATCTCAGTTCTTGGTAGACCAAATACCTTAGCCCATTTAGGCAGCTATAATTGACTATCCACTGTAGGTCATTTTTTTTTCTTTTGATGGCTGCACCTGCAGCATATGAAGTTCCCAGGCTAGGGGTGGAATCAGAGCTGCAGCTGCCAGCCTATACCAGGGCAACAGCAATGCAGATCAGAGCTGTATCTGCAACCTACGCTGCAGATTGTGGCAACATGGGGTACTTAACCCACTGAACGAGGCCAGGGATCAAACCTGCATCCTCATGGACACTGTGTTGGGTTCTCAACATGCTGAGTCGCAACGGAAACTCCACGTAGATCAGACCAGGGAGGTCAGGAGGTGAGAACGCTGAGCTCCTAGGCAGCTGTTTCTAGAAGATGTATGACTGGAACACACCTTCACACCACGCACAAAAATAAACACAAAATGGCTTAAGGGCTTAAATGTAAGACAAGACACCCTCAAACTCCTGGAAGAGAACATAGGCGAAACATTCTCTGATATCAACCTTAAAGTGTTTTCTCAGGTCAGTCCCACAAAGCAACAGAAATAAAAGCAAAAATAAACCAGTGGGACCTAATTGAACTGACAAGCTTTTGCACAGCAGAGGAAACCACAAAAAGAACAAAAAGACAGCTTACACAATGGGAGAAAGTAGTTTCAAATGATGCAACTGACAAGGGCTTAATCTGTAAAATATACAAACAACTTATAAAACTCAACAGAAAGAAGCCAACAACCGAATTGAAAAGTAGGCAAAAGACCTGAATAGACATTCCTCCAAAGAAGATATACAGATGGCCAACAAGCTCATGAAAAAATGCATGACATTACTGATTATTAGAGAAATGCAAATCAAAACTACTATTTACCCATCTCACACCAGTCAGAGTGGCCATAATTAATGTTTACAAATAACAAATGCTGGAGAGGGTGTGGAGGAAAGGGAACCCTCTTGCACTGTTGGTGGAAATGTATATTGGTACAACCACTATGGAAAACAGTATGAGGCTACCTCATAAAACTATATATAGAACTACCATATGAACCAGCAATCCAACTCTTGGGCATATATCTGGACAAAGCTTTCCTTGAAAAAGACACATGCACCCACATGTTCACTGAAGCACTATTCACAATAGCCAAGATATGGAAATAACCTAAATGTCCATTGACAGATGAATGGATTAAGAAGATGTGGTATATATACACATTGGAATACTACTCAGCTATAAAAAAGAACAAAATAATGCCATTTGCAGCAACATGGATGGAACTAGAGACTCTCATACTAAGTGAAGTAAGTCAGAAAGAGAAAGACAGATACCATATGATTTCACTTATATCTGGAATCTAATATACGGCACAAATGAACCTTTTCACAGAAAAGCAAATCATGGACATGGAGAACAGACTTGCGGTTGCCAAGAGGGAGGGGGAGGGAGTGGGAGGGACTGGGAATTTTGGGTTAATAGATGCAAACTATTGCCTTTGGAATGGATAAGCAGTGGGATCCTGCTGTATAGCACCGGGAACTATGTCTGGTCACTTGTTATGGAGCATGATAATGTGTGAAAAAAGAATGTATACATGTATGTGTGACTGGGTCACCTTGCTGTATGGTAGAAAATTGATAGGACACTGTAAATCAGCTACAATGGAAAAAAATCTTTATTAAAAAAAAAAGAAAGAAGGAAAGAAAAAAAAGAAATAGAAGATGTATGGCTTTGAGTCACTGAGACAAAAGGCCCTTTCAGAGAGGCCAAAGCAGTCTGACTCACAGCACAAAGGCCACCGTCTGCACAAAGTTCAATTAAGGCTGATGTGCAAATTGTTTTATATGACCTGATTACATATATAACTCTCATGATGGGATTATAAATATGTAATGAGGTATGTTTAGTGTGTGTATGTACATCATTTTGAAAGTTTATGTATCTATAGGGTGCATCTGAGATATACATGTCCCTAGAAAGTATTGTGTGTGCCTATGCACACGTGTTTTGTATGTGCACACATTTCTCAAAGTTGGACTCTGGAAGCCTTGTCAGAAAGGCAAATGAGCAAGGGCATGAGTTGTGAGTAGGAAACTAGGAAAATGTAAACAATGAATCATCTAGCAAAGGTACATCACACCCAGTGCCTCCTGCAATTAGGGCTTCTAGCACATTTTATTTTTTCCTGATTTCTCTAATCACATGCAGTTCTTCCATAATTAACTGCCTACTTACTGTTTTTGAATGAATAGAAAAACTATTTGCTGAAGGCAAAGACTTGATATTCCCACACAAATACATATGTCTCTCTGACATAGGCTCTTCTTAAAGTCAGCTGCTATTTTTGTATGAATCCCATATACCACGCCCCTGCAGGAAAAGTCTAAAGGTTTGCCTACTCTCTGTCTGTCGATTACCCTGTAGAATGTGTATTATTAATGGCAGCAATTGCTTTCTGACCTCCTCGCCATGAGCCATTTCCATCCATTAAGGCATTACATTATCCACTTTAGCAAAACATGAATCATAAATGAAATATTGATTGAAAAAAATCACAGACTGCTTTACATTAAAAAAATAAAACAACAATTCCTATAAAGCAAAACTTCTTCTAAACTGAAGAAAGGATTCATACTGTTTAAAAGGCACAATGCAGTTCAAGGACTTCACAGTGATCAAAAAATAGGTTCATGTGGAGTTTCTTTTTATGATAGCTTTATTTATAAGATCTTAAAATTATTTGTTCTTCAAATTTATTGTTATTTCTTGCACATCTTTGGAGAGATTTGTATCTTGTATTTAAGCAGCTTAGTGTATATTTTTAAAACTAGAAATCTTTTTTTCTTAGTGCTCAATGGAGAAATTAGGTTTCAGTTTCAGAAACAAAAGGGAGGACAATTCATCAGGAGTGTGATTCTAGGCTAAGGTGCTATTATCAACTATGATGTAGTGTCTTTCGATATTGTTAACGTTCTTCGCAGTATAATGAAAGAAATTTGATCTTCTGTGACAAGTGAGACACTGGATATTTATGGAAGTATAAACTCTCATCTCTAACTGGGATAATGTGAGACAAGTGGTTAAATCTATCATGAAAAATGATCAACTCTTTTGAACAAGACTTCACTCCCATCGCTTGAGAAGAATTATGGTTCAGACAGGGAGAAGTTCTGTTTTCATAAAAATAAAGTGTAGCGATGAGCAGCTACATCTCTGAATCGAACATCAGATTGAAATGATGCTAATTAAAACGACGGGGTATGCTGTTCTGACCTCACGCTAAGAGAGTGGAGCGATGCTCAAACACATAAGGTAAACGTGGTTCCCTCTGGCTTAGATTTTCTTATGAGAAAAAACAGACTTATATAACATTATCCATATCTATGCCTATGTTTATACATCACCGCACACAAAAGACGTACATCAGCCAACGCATGAGCTCACTCAATGCTGAGTCATCCAGGTGAATGTGTCATGCGTATAGATGTCATTCCTTATTGCAAAAGTCTCAGTAAATGCGAGGGAAATGAATGTTTTATTCATGGGCCGCTGCCCAGGGAGGAGCTCTGCATTGTGGTCCATCACTGACATTCCCATCCTCAGCCTCTGGCTTCCCAGAGAAGAAGCAAACTTGAGATTTGATTGTCCAGCACTGCAACATCCAGACTGAAATGCTCTGGGTCAGTTGTGCAAGGCACACCAATCGGAAAAGGGGTGGTGGTGGGGGGAATATTGGACCCTTTTTAAGGTCCTCTTAGGCTTAAAATCCTGACAGTTCTTATCTTTCCTCAATCAAGTATAGCCCATTAGGGAAGACCCCTGGGATAAATAATGACAAGGAAGATGACATCGTGATAAAGACAGAGTAACAGGTGAAAGAATGGAAAGAAAAAGAAAGACAGAGCGAACTCAGGGGATGAATGCAGACAGTCCAAAGAAAGCATGAATGTGAACAGCTCCCCCCCCCCCCGTGTGGAATGGACTGGTTGACCCAGATGCAGAGAAATATTTGTGGGTTTGAGGTTCAGAGGATTGAGAGCAGGCTTTAGCTAATACATGACCATATGGAAGGACCATCTCTTCTCCTAAAATCTTCATTCTTCAGAAGGACCAGGGGCTGGATCAAGGACTGACATTTTCCTGAAGGCAGAGAAGAATTTAGCCACAATTACAGGAGAACATGGTCTTTGAATTTGAGGAACATCCTCTCAGGCCACAGCCTGACCGCATCTAATCTTGTCTTAACTTTGTCCCATCCAACTGGGGGTGGGTTCCAGGCATTACTGGCCATGCTGGGCACATGGTCCATGCTCCAGGTAGCCAATGAATGGCTCACCTTCACAGTGATTGCCAGGGGCTGAGGGTGGAGGAAGGAATGCATACAGAGGGTGTTCAGGGCAGTCAGACTACTTTGCATGATACTGTAACAATGCATACATGTCATTACACATTTGCCCAAACCTACAGTATGTACAACACCCGGAGTGAACCTTAATGTAAACAATGAACTTTAGGTGATAATGATGTGTCAGTACAGGTTCATCCATTGTAAAAAATGTACCGCTGTGACGGGGAATGTTGATATCGGGGAGGCTATGCATGTGTACGGGCAGGAGGCATATGGGAAATCTCTACACTTTCCACTCAATTTTGCTATAAACCAAAAATTTCTCTAAAAAATAGTCTATTAAAAGTGGAAAAAAAAAAGTGGGAGTTCCCGTTGTGGCTCAGCGGGTTAGGGACCCAACGTAGTCTCCGTGAGGATGTGGGTTCAACCCCTGGCCTCACTCAGTGGGTTAAGGCAAGCGGAGGCATAGGTGTCAGATGTTGCTCGGATATGGTGTTGCCTTGGGCCTGGGCTGCGGCTCAGCCCCTAGTCTGGGAACTTCTATATGCTGCAGTTGCGAATATTTCAAAAAAAAAAAAAAAAAAAAAGGAAAGTGGAAAAAATGTCCAGGGCATTAGGAATCCCAATACAACACTGCCCCTGAAAGCTGAGGGTGTCTTATTATGATAAACGTTGCTGGGGCTCGTAAATTTCTCATTATTCTTCCCTTTTGTCCCCGCATAAAGATTGTGCTTCTCCGCCCTCGCCTTGAAGTTGAACATGGCCACGTGACTGACTTTGGCCAATGAAATGTGAGTTGAAGTAGGACAGCTTATGAGCGCTTGCCTTGCAAAGGGGGCGTAATCGAATTTAAAACTCGATAGATAGGCTTCTCAGTTACTTTCCCGGGAACCCAGAATAGTAAGTACTTGGGCTAAAGCGCAGCCGGAGGGCCTGAGGGATGACGCGTGCTTCTCGCAGAAGGCTGGGGCTTTAGGAATGGCTGGTTTTTCTTGTTAAAGGAGCTCTTAGGGAGTTAATCGCATAACTTAGAAGTGGTGAATCACTAGTCAAGATCCAAGTGTTCCTGTGGCCCTTTCTAGCAGCCAGTGTTCAACTGCAAGAACAATGTATCTCAGAGTAGAACTGGTTGTATCTAGAAGAGGTCAATCAAAGCTGAAAAGAGAGAATGCTTGATGTAAAGCCATCTAAAGTAAATGTCTTTTAACCCAAACTTTTCTTAGGGCTTGGATTGGCTCCTTAAAATACCTGAGGCTGGGAATATCATTATATTTTACAAGTAGCCCACCCCATGGGAATATCATTATATTTTACAAGTAGCCCACCCCATCCGGAGAGCATTCTAAGAGACAAATTGATTTTACTGTTGCCATCTGCCTGCTTTCTTGGGGGGGGAGGTATACAAAATAAGTGTGGGACTTTTTCACCTTGAGAGACACCTCAATATTTGATGACAGTTGTCATGAACACTTTCCTTATTATACAGCTTTCTTTCCCGCCTCAGGCTTCTCATTGCCTGTATTTATTTATTTATTTATTTTTTGCTTTTTGTCTTTTTAGAGCCACACCTGAGGTATATGGAGGTTTCCAGGCTAGGGGTCAAACTGGAGCTATAGCTGCCGGCCTTCGCCACAGCCACAGCAACGCCAGATCTGAGCCGCATCTAGGACCTACACCACAGCTCACTGCAACGCTGGATCCTTAATCCACTGAGCAAGGCTAGGGATCAAAACCATGTCCTAACGGATACTGGTCAGTTCGTTAACCACTGAGCCATGTCGGGAACTCCCTCATTGCCTTTAAATGTTCATCTTGCCATTTAGTTACACCCTGTGTTATTTATCCAATGATGAATTTACAAAAGTCACACAATCATGTATTTTTATAAAAGTTTAAACACTAGAGGAAAAATTTAGAATAAAATTTAGAATAAAAATAAATATTAGAATAAAAATAAAAAAATAAATATTAGAATAAAAATAAAAATAAAAATTTAGAATAAAATGTTAAAATCCCCTCCATCCCCTACTTCCTATGTTTCTCTTCAGAAGTAAAGAGTTTGGTGTGTATCTTTCCAGCTTTTATTCCGTACACTTAAATTCTATATGTGCATATACAAGTGCAGAATGTTGTGCTTTGTTTTGTTTGGTTTTGGTTTTGGTTTTTTGTTTTATTAGGGCTGAACTGGTGGCATATGGAAATTCCCAGGCTAGGGATTGAATTGGAGCTGCAGCCGCCGGCCTACACCATAGCCACAGCGACGCCAGATCCTTGCTGCATCTACAGTCTACACCACAGCTCACGGCAGCACTGGATCCTTAACCCACTGAGCGAGGCCTGGGATTGAACCAGCATCCTCATGGATATTAGTTGGGTTGTTTACTGCTGGGCCACGTCAGGAACTCCTGCTTTGTTCTTGTTTTTATTTAATGGAATTATATCACAGGTTTTATATGTTCACATTGATTTATATATTTCCATTGAACACTAGTTTTAGAGATGTCAGTGTAGCAGAACTTATAGTGATACCTCATCCTATTAAGGGCTACAGAAATTTTCCCTAGGATGATACATCATAACTTATTTAACCTTCCTTTATGATTAGCACTTTAAGTGCTTTATAGTTTTTTGCTATTGTAACCAATGCTAAAGTAAATATCATTGTCTGTGACTCTTTGTACATATATTCAGCTATTTCTTTTTTTCTTAATGAATTTTATTACAATTATAGGTGTACTAGAATTATCACAAGTCAATTTGATAGGATTTGCGTCCCAAACCCTCGGTGCATCCCCCCAACCCCCAGACTGTCTTGTTTGAAAAACCAAAGGTTTTCCAAAGTCTGTGAGTCATTGTCTGTTCTGCAAAGAAGTTCATTGTGTCTTTTTAGTTTCCACATGTAAGCAGTAGCATTGGGTGTTTATTCAGCTATTTCTTATGAGATAGCTTCTTGGTAGTAGACTTGCTTATTAGAATGATATAGAAACTTCGCTTTTTATGAAGTCTATCTTAGCCTCCTCCTATTATTTCTACAGTTTTTATGCTGTGCTAATTTGCAAACCTGCAAAGAACACAATCATCCCTTTTCACATGACAGCATATCTTAGGCTGAGGTGACTGATACAGATTACGGTAGGAGGAGTGAGTTGCTGCCAGTGCGATGGAACACAGAATGTATGGCATTGGCTTCAGGGCCAGACAGTGGTGTTTTCCACGTTAGGACTGAAGAGCTGGTAACCCACACTGTGCAGTGGTGAAACATGTGGGAAACTATTTCCTTGACAACCTGGAAAGCAGATAATATATCAGATGAGCTGATGACTTTAGGCAAAGATATTGGGAAACAGGATGCTCGTAGCAAGCCTTAGCGGTTATTGTATCCATTTGACAAGGTACTGGAATAAAGAGAGGAACGCATAAAAGGATTGCCAACTTAAAGAGATTAAAGGGACCGGAGTCTAGAAAGTCCAGGATTGCGAACAAAGATACAGCTCTTCTTCATCTTCAGTCCTTTGAACAACAAAGACCATTAACATCTAATCTTGTCCAAAAGCAATGCTCATGCTTAGCATCCTGAGGCAAGGCACTAAGAAGAACCCAACATTGTATGTGTAGCATTCGTAAAAAAACGCACAGACTGAATGTAGCATGACTAAACATTCAGACAAACCCAATCCAATTAATATGCAATGAAACAACTGACCCATACTCTTCAAAAATAATAATGGCATTAAAGACAATGAGAGGACACAAAAGGCACATGACAATGAAATGCAGTCTGTGGATCTGAATTAGAAAGATAAAGAACATGATTGGGATAATTGAATAAATTTGAATACGGAGTATACATAGAATAAGAACATTATGCCAATATTAAGTTATCTAAATTTGATTATTATACCATGGTTATGTAAAAGTATGTCCTTATTACATGCTGAAATATTTGAGTACAGTATCATCACTGCAACTTACTCTCAGATAGTTCAATAATAATGGTGTGTGTGTGTGTGTGTGTGTGTGTGTGTGTGTGTCTAAAGCTAGGAAGCAATCAAGAAAATTTTAAGAAGGAAAGAATGTAAATATGACAAAATATTAATATTTGGTGAATCTAGAATAAGGATAGATGGGAATTTTTATGCTATTCTTGCTACCTTTGTGTAAATTTGACTTTTTTGTAAAGAAAATTTAAAAAAATACTAAACCTTGGTACAAAGTCACAATATCTT
This sequence comes from Catagonus wagneri, assembly GCA_004024745.2. NCBI lineage: Eukaryota > Metazoa > Chordata > Mammalia > Artiodactyla > Tayassuidae > Catagonus > Catagonus wagneri. The sequence continues at coordinate 23,445,811 of PVHT021183629.1, forward strand.
AGATCTAATACTTTTTGTTTAACCTCTCTGAATAAGGCAGCACTCGATAAATCATTGAGTTTGACGTGATTTAATGAAATGAGAATAAGGGTGTGGTTCTTCCACAAAGGCTTAATGGCTTTCAGATATTCATGCGTAAAAATAATCGGGGCTGTCACTGTTGACATAAGGAACTGACTGAAATCAAATAGATAAAAAGCCAACTACATTTTTAGTGAGTACCGGTATCATGGAAACACCAGCCTGGACTAAAAAAATATGAAGAATGAACTCAGAACAGTCCTTGCTTCCAACCCTCCATGAGCAGGAAGCAGGCAGAGAAGGCTCCTCCTGCAAAGAGGGTGTCTTCTTCAATGCTCTTAAGACGTGGTCGAGGAGAGTAATGACAAAGCATGGACTTCCGGGAGTACAGAGCTCAAAGGTTTAGAAAACAATGAACCTTAACCCAAACAAGGAATAACCGCTCCCCCCCCCCAGAAGAGGGGGCACAATATTTGCACAGTGTGACTTCAGAATCACTATGGGGAGACTAGTTGCTATGAGTTTTGTTCTTTCTGAACATGGATATCTACGGTGGTTACTCAATTCTGGTCTCAACTATTGTTTGCTGGGTTTGGGGTATATAATATATCCTTTTTGTTTCACAGAGCTCCTGGCCAAGAGAAAGCACAAGAGGAAAAAAATACCTTGAGATTCTGAACTTTGAGCCTAATATAGATCCTGATATGACCGTTTGAGGTCATTTCTCTTGGGAAAGGGTTGAGGAGGAGGTTCTGTGTAAGGAGGAGGAGGGGACAGGTGAGACCGTTGGATTATATTATCTTGAGAATATTTGCAGAACCCACCTGTAATAAAATCATAGATCCAAGCCTATCAATGCCAGGCTTGGCCATTTGCTTTCCTTTGATAAGTGAAATATGAGCGTAAATGACATGTGCTGTTCCTGAATGGAAATTTTAACAGCCATCATCCACTTTTGCCAGTCTCTCTGCCCCCTCTTGTATGAGAGCAAAATTTCCCAGACTCAAGTTTTTCCATCAGTCTGAGTTGAAGTATAAAAACAAAACAAGGGATGGTCTTTAGCCAAATCAGGAAAGATATGCAATTTGAGAAAGAAATTTGGGGGAGTTCTTATCATGGCTCAGCAGATTAAGAACCCAGCACTATCTCTCTGAGGATGCAGATTCGATTCCTGACCTCATTCAGTGGGTTAAGGATCCAGCATTGCCACAAACTGTGGCAGAGGCCAGCAGCTGCAGCTCCAATATGACCCCTAGCCTGGGAACTTCCATATGCCACAGGTGTGGCTGTAAAAGGAAAAAAGGAAAAAAGAAAAAAACTTTGAAGATTATAAAACAAAGATTTCGAGATGGTTTGTTATCATAGAGTATCTTAGCCTGGGCTAATTGATACAGGAATAACAACAATTAAAGTGTTCAAATAATCTCAAATTATAAATTTTATATATAAATGTTAGACTTTATTATTCATAGTACATTCTTAAGGATCACCATTAAAAATAGAAGTAAAATACATTATACCTATTCCAATGAGACGAATAAGAAAATTTCAATAGATTTTTTTAAAAAGTCAAGAAAAAAGAAAAATCATAAAATAAAAATAAGAGAAATAAAAGGGACAACATAGCAGAACACGTACATCTTTGTAGAAAAAATAATGATAAATGTAATAGAATAATATTACCATTTTAAAGAAAAAGACTATAACATTGTGCTAAATAAAATTCCGCTAAAAGTTCTTTGCAAACAGCATACTTAAAACAGGAAAATTTGGGAGTCAAAGGACAAAAAAAAGTATACCAGACAATAATAAACCAAAAGAAAGTTGTGGTAACTGCATGTTAATGCAGATTTTAAAGCTTTACTAGGAAGAGAGAGTATACCGACATGATGATAAAAATTTTAATTCATGAGAAAACGCACCATATATCTAATAATGCAGCCTAAAACATAGAAAGCAAAGATTGGGATCTCCTGCAATGGCTCAGTGGGTTAAAAACCCAACTAGTATCCATACTTTGCTGTACAGCAGAAATTATCACAACCTTGTAAATTAACTTTAATAAAATTTTCAACAAGATAAGACAAAATGAAATGTATGCCAATAGATTTGAAACTTGGATAAAATGTGTAGATTAAAAAAAAAAGAAAGCATTAACTTACACAAGCTGAAACTGAAACCAGGAAGAACTAGAAAGATCGATAATTCCTAATGTGCTACAGAAATAGGAATGGTAGTTAACTGACCACAGACAAGGCCAGGCCCAGGTGTTTTCCAAGCAAGTCTGAACTTTTTAAGGAAAGCTCCTTTGACTTTATACAAACTGTTTTAGAGAACTGACAGAGAGCAAGTAGTCCCAGATCATTCTACGAGGCCAGTGTAATACTGAAACTGCAAAGAAGAATAACATTGGAAAGAAATACAGTTGGCCCTTCCTATTCACAGATTCCACCTCTCTGGATACAGAGTCCTGCACTGTATTATACCATTTTATGTGTATGCCTTCAGCATCGGCAGATTCTAGTATCCACGGGGGTCCTGGAACCAATACTCCCACAGATAGGAAGGCCAACTCCATCATGGGTCAATTTCATAGATAAATATAGATGCAGAAATTCTAAACAAAATACCAGCAAATTGAATTCAGTGACATATAAAAATGAGGGAGTTGGGATTATTCTAGTAATTTAAGTGGTTTCACATAGAAAAATCTATACATGTAACAAATGCAGAAGGAATGACACAATTAGAAACTTACCATCATGCAACTCTTAATAAAGTAATGGATCTCAGCAATGATCATCAGTAGATACTAAAACCTTTAGGTGAACTATTGATGGGAAGTATACAATAGAAGGATGAGAGTAACTCCATCTGAACCTCACTGGTCAGTCTTAGCTTGATCTAAAGTGAGACTACAGGAAGCAGTCGGACATTCACAACACTCCAGGGAGTATTCTTAACAAAACTGAACCTGAACCTAGAACCTTGTATCTTTTTTTTTTTTTTTTGTCTTTATAGGGCTGTACCTGAGGCATATGGAGGCTCCCAGGCTAAGGGTCTAATCAGAGCTGTAGCTGCCAGCCTACACCACAGCCACAGCAATGCGGGATCCGAGCTGCTTCTGCAACCTATACCACAGCTCACGGCAACACCAGATCCTTAACCCACTGAACGAGGCCAGGGATTGAACTGGCATCCTCGTGGATACTAGTCAGGTTCGTTTCTGCTGAGCCACAATGGGAACTCCTAGAACCTTGTAGCTTAACTATCAGAGTACAGCAATATGAGAGAGAAAAAGTTAAATGACAATACGAAGAAACAAAAAACGAAAAATACAAAATCCGTCAAAACCCTGATCTAGTTTCTACAAGTCAATGACATAAAGAGAGAAATATTTTTATAAAACTTAAAAAAGCAACAGAGCAAAACAAAAGTGTCCGTCAGATGCATTCTGAAATATGTAAAAGTGAAATGGCCTGACTTTTGTGTTAACACACCCAAATAGTGTGTAGGACTAGAATGTTGGAAAGAGTAATTATTTAAACAAAACTAAATGTTGATACTATTTGTCACTAGATGATGGGTACATGAGTGTTCATTTTACTATTCTACTTTCATACATATTTGAAAATTCTTATGATTAAAAATGAAAAACAAATTAAGTGTAATTAATCAGAGAAACATTAAATAAGGAGAAAAATATGATCACCGACCTACACCACAGTTCGTGGCAATGCCGGACCCTTAACCCACTGAGCGAGGCCAGAGATCGAACCCACAACCTCATGGTTCCTAGTCAGATTTGTTTCCACTGCGCCTCGACGGTAACTCCATCAGCAGTCAGTACTTTAACGAAAAGGCAAGGTAACATTTTGGCAGAAGATCTGAAGAGAATTTCATCGAAAAGGAATTGCAAATTGTCAATTAAAAAAAAAGAAATGGTGCTGAGTTTCATTAGTAATCAGAACGATGTTGCAAAAATGGAAAATTCTGACAATTCCAAGTGTTGGCAGGGATATATATTAACAGAAACTTGTGCAGTGATAGAGGAAGTTTGTTTTTGTTTAATTAGCATGGGCACTTTGTTTATAGAGCAATTGCATTGTTATATACTCATCTAGCAGAAGATTAGGCAGCAGTGAAACAAATTACAGATGCATGTAAGCATAGAGAAACATTTTAAAGTATATAATTTTCAGTGAAAATAATTACAGAAGAGCACAAAATCAGGTTACTTAAAAAGAAAAATAAATAATATATTGCGTGGGGATGTGTATATATGAGCTAGTATTACTTTAGAAAGGAAAGACACTGTTTTTAAAAATTTAGAATGATGACTAGCTCTGGGGAAGAGACAGAAAAAAATATACAGTGGGTTAATAATACTCTCATTTTATATGTGAGTCAATGAGGCATTCCGTCATGATTTCATGGGAAATCTTACAATTTATAATATATTATACAACATATATGTGTTGTGTATATATATATGTTTACATGCATCACATATTCACAATAACAAAGTACTTAAATAATATTATAAATATAAAATTTTGCTTACATTTAGATACAGATAGAGTCACACTGGTGTGTATTGTGTGCATCCATTTTGAGTAATTATTTAAAATTAATGTAAAAGGACTTCAAGAAACATTTATCTAATCTTACAGAGATTTAGATTAAAACACTTTTCATGCTCCCAGGAAGATATATTTACACATCACTATATAGATAAAATCATAAATTTATTTTCATGAACACTTAGTGCATAGACCTCTGTCTTATCCTCAAAGAGACAGAAATGGAAAGGGAAACTGGGCACATGACACTTGTATAATCACATACAGATATTGATATGCTTGCACATTGTTAGTGATAACAGATACCATGCATACAAAAATACAGATGTATTTACAGTTATAGATCTAGTGCAAAGAAATTTACATAATCCTGCATGACTAGATATGCAAATACATTTGAATAACATTAAAGTTCCAGATCCATACATACACACACAAATATATATATTTGTGATATATACGTTACGTTTTTGTTACAAATATGAGTACTGTGTGTATATATATTTGACACTATGTACCTAGTGTACATAGTACCTAGTGTCAAATATATGTACATGCAGATAAATGGGGGAGCTCTATTTACATAATCCTGTATCAAGGGTGACACACAGACATTTTCCTGATTCCAGGAGGGAACAGAAGCTAGTACTCAAAATAATACCATACTTAAATAGGTTATTGATTCTAAACATACAAAGTTATAGATACCAATTGATATACATAAACTTTTTTTTTTTAGGGCCCCACCTGTGGCATAGTCTAGGGGTCCAACTGGAGCTGCAGCTACTGGCCTATGCCACAGCCACAACAATGCCAAATCAGAGCCATGTCTGTGACCTACACCACAGCTTATGGCAACGCCAGATCCTTAACCCACTGAGCGAGGCCAGGGATCAAACCTGCATTCTCACGGTTACTAGTCAGGGTTGTTACTGTCGAACCACAACAGGAAATCCTGAGGTACGTAGACTTAAAAGATATATTTATGTACTCTAAATGGGTAAAATTACTGGTATAGCAATATTTTGTAATCCTAAGCAGACACCCATATATTTATAGAACACCATATAGAGACTATCCATTACTAGCATTTTACAGGTCAAGCTACATAATCTGGGATAGATATTACATAATCTGATGTGGAATCAGAGAAAGAAACATTTGAATCATCCTTTAAAGGCAGATATATTTACATAATCTTAACAAAATGTCCTTTTGCATAATTCATTTTGTAAATAGTTCATTTGCATAATCCTTTATAAAGATACAGATATATTTACATAATCCATTACAGCAGTAGACTCATGTATAAATGTCGATATGTTCCTATTTAGATAGATATGTGTTTATTTACACAAGTCTATACAATAATTTCTATTGTATAGAGATATATTTACAAACTACTAGATATTAAAAATATAGATGAGTTCCTGCTATGGCGCAATGGGATCTGTGGTGTCTCAGCAGAACCAGGATACAGATTTAACCTCCAGCCAATCACAGTGGGTTAAGGATCCAGCATTGCTAAAGCTGTGGTGTAGGTTGCTTGTGGCTCAGATCTGATCTCTGGCCTGGGAACTCCATCTGCCGTGGGGGGAGCCAAAAAGAGAAAAAGAATATAGAGAGATGCATTTGCATAACTGTATAATGCAAAGCACAGATACATTAATATGAATATTTGCATACATATATATACCCCTACACACATGTAGATTTATAGAGTTAAATATGTATCTAAGCATGATCTTAAACAGATGTGGAATAAAAATTCTACTCTGGTGCATATAAAAAATATGATGAATAGTCCTATATAGTCAGAAAATCTATATTCGTAGTCCTATGTATATAATCGTGTAGAAAATAGATCGCGATCTCATCCAGATCCAGACTTGAATCCAGATTCACGCCCTTAATTCTATCTATATCCAGGTCCACAACTTCATACAGATGTCCACCTTTAACTTCATTCCCATCCACAACCACAACTACAGCCTGAACCTCAGTTCTTTCCCAGCATTAGATGCCATCCGCATCTCAGTTCCATCCACATACTCGTGTACATACACACGCAATTATACCCATAGTGAGATCATATATTATTACTCCCATATAAATCAACATCTTCTTAATCTTATACATGGACATTCATTACTTAATTCTCTAGGTACATAAACATATGTTTATTTTACCATATGTCACACACTTTATTCTGGATACAGACACATACAGATACTTAGTCCTGTACATGCTTGATTTACTATAACAAAACTTAGATTTATTTATTTTCTTAATCGGGTATATATTTCTGTATATGTAATTCTGTTCATACACACAAACGTACATACAGTTTTTGGTTTGGAAGGAGCTATTTCTTGTTTTGTAATAATGGAATCATACTATGTATTTCCCTGCTTCCTTTCCTTATTCAGAACTACTTTCTGGATAGTTTTCCAAATCAATGGGTATGCGTCTAATTCATTCATTTCATGACCACTGCACTTGTTTCTCATTTTTGCCACAACTAACAATGCCATGATAAATATCTATTATGTATGGATTCTTAGGTACCGTGGCTTTTGCTTCTAGAGGAAGTTTCCCCAGGAGTGAATTTCTAGGTCAAAAGCTATACATTATTGTAATAGATGTTGTCAGCTTGCTTTCCAAAAAAGACTAACAATTTACCTTGCCATCAGCGATGTATAAAGGTACCTTTTCCCTAGATTTCTACCTCCAACAGGTATAGATCTCTTTATTCATTTTAAGTAGTCTGTGAGTATGAAATGCTACTTCACTGTTATTAATTCAATTTTGTTTCCCTGACTACTTGTAAATTTGAGCAGTTTTTCTTATTTTTGAGCCATTTGGAATTGTTGTACTGTGAATTATCATTGTATTCACTTTGCTCACTTTTCCTTTTGATTATTCACTTTTCTTCTCGATTTGCAGAAGTACTCTTTATATTTTAAGTATACCTTTACATCTGTCCTATGGATCTCAATTACTTTACCCAGATCTATTATTTATTTGTTGACTGATATGCGCTGTCTTTTGCCTCTAAAAATCACACTCTATATGTATTTGTAATGAAAAAATTCCTTTTGCTCATATTTATTGCAATTACTGAGCTATTCAATTTCACACCTTCCATTTTCTTGTGTGTTCTTCATTTTACAAATGTGTGTTTTCTTTTTCTTTTACTTATATTTGAGGGTTTGATCAAATAACTCTGGATTCTATTATTTCTACCTTTTTAATTAAAATGTGTGCTATATTTTCCATTACATTATTTACCTTTTCTTTCTCAGCCTTTCATAATCATATGTATAAGATTCTACTATTAAAACTGAAGTTTTAGAGTTTTTGGAAATATGGCCTTATATTTATGGGTTATGGACAAAATGATATTCATAGGTTGTTGCATTCTTAATATTTATGGAACACCTACATGCCAGAGACTTGTGACGTGCTGGAGAGACCTCAGTGTACCAGAGTAGAGAGAAGTCCCGCCCATGCTGCTGTTCCCAACTGAATGAATGGTGGTGTCATTCACTGAAAGGGTGGACATGGGGGAGGCTCATCAGTTTATAAATAAATATCAGAGCATGAGAATGAATATTGGTAATATCAGCTGCTATTTACAGAGCCTGAACTATAGTCCATTGTTCTAGATTTTTTGAATGCATTCACTCAATTCCTCTTCACACCAGTTCCCTGAAATAGATGTCATTACTGTTTCTTCAGAAACTCAAGGCACCGAAAAGTTTGTTTCCTTCCCTTTAGACAAATACACTATTACAAAGCTATGAAGTGACAGAATTGGGATTCGGTTCTAAGCACCGCAGATCCATATTCTGCACCTGGACCCACTCATACCCCCTAGATGAGGTCACCCAGAGAGCTCGTGGAGGTAAAGAAAATAGGTCTGCAGAGAAACCTTGAGGCATGGTGACATTCAGAATTGTAACGGGGTGGAGAAACCAGTTTTGGGAGCTGAAAAAAAAAAGTCTATTGAGTTGAAAGAAAGTCTGGAGACTAGTATCTGGGAAAGTAAGTGAAGTTAATGTTTCAGGAAGGATTGAGATATAGTCAGACATTAATATAATATAAACAAAAATCCTAGTAGATGTGATCCAAAAAGTAAAATCAATGTTTTTATCTAAAAGAGTTAAAATAGGCATATTCTGGTAAATATGGTTTTTTTAAAAAGTTGGAGAAAGCACAAGCATGCAGCACAAAGAATAAATATGATTGTGTATCTACAGATATGAAGGGTATTTATATATGGCATGAAAATATCATGCTCAAACTTATGAAATACATATGAAAATATAGATAAGTTAATTCTCATGAGTAGATAAATTACCAAAATCATCTCAGGAAGAAGTGAGAAGCTTAGACCCCCAAATCATACAAAAAATTGAGATACTACAATACCTCCTTCTGTAAAGCTACTAAAAGATCTACTCAGATCGTTTTACAGAGGAATTTTACCCAGTCTTCAGGGAAGAGAAAATTCCATTTTTAAGAAATAGTTCCAGAACAAGAGAAACACGAAAACTTCCCAATTCACCACAAGAAATCAGCATGACCACATATGCAAAAGAAGACAGGGAGTTCCCATTGCTGGGTAGCAGAAATGAACCCAAGTGGTATCCATGAGGATGCAAGTTTGATCCCTGGCCTCGCTCAGTGGGTCAAGGATCTGGCATTGCTGTGAGCTGTGGTTAGGTCGCAGACACGGCCTGGATTCCGCATTGCTGTAGCTGTGACATAGGCCAGCAGCTGTAGCTCCGATTTGACTCCTAGCCTGGGAACTTCATATGCTGTGTGTGGCCCTAAAAAAAAAAAAAAAAACAAGAAGATAGAGCCAAAAAGTAAAAATGAAAAATAAGTGTCCACATATATCACTTCTGAAAATAAATGCAAATATCACAAATAAAATATGTTAGTATTTGAGCCCAGTCAATTATCAAAATGAATACCACTTCATAACCAAGCTTGGTTTATCCCAAGAAGGCAAAGGCGTTTTCAACCTTAGGAACCACACTAATGGATTAAAGGAAGAAAATCATAACTCCATCTCCAAGGACGAGGAAAAATATTTGAGTCAGTTCCTGATTAGAAACAAAAAATACTAACAAGAGTTCCCTTGTGGCTCGATGGATTAAGGACCCAATGGACTCTCTGTGAGGTTGAGGGTTCTGTCCCTGGCCTCAGTGGGTTAAGGATCTGGGATTGCCACAAACTGTGGCATAGGCCACAGATGCAGCTTGGATCCGGTGTTGCTGTGGCTGTGGTGTAGCTCCGATTCAACCCTTGGCCCTGGAATTAACTACGTCTGGAGGCACTTTACCTAAAAAGAATATAAGAACGTGTTAACTGAGTCACTTTGCTGTAAGATATTAACACGATAATGCAAATCAATCACACTTCAATAAATTTTGTTTAAAAAGAGAAACACATATATTAAAAATTATACATACATTTTAAAAAAATTACAGGCTGTCATGGGGATTAGGAAAGGCTTTAGGAAATGAACAAGGAAAATGATAGAAATTCGGGAGGCTCAGAAAAGTCATAACAAGAACTATCCAAAAAAAGGGCTACTTTGGCGATGAGCCTGCTGCTCTGAAAATACTTAGTCAGAGACTGAGAGACAGAAGTGACGTTACTTTCTTTCTTTTTTTTTTTTTTTTTTGCTTTTTAGGGCTGCACCGCGGCATGTGGAGTTTCCCAGGCTAGGGGTCTAATCGGAGCTGTAGCCATCGGCCTACACCACAGCCACAGCAAAGCGGGATCCGAGCCGCGTCTGCAACCTACACCACAGCTCACGGCAACACTAGATCCTTAACCCACTGAGTGATGCCAGGGACCCAACCCACAACCTCATAGTTCCTAGTTGGATTCGTTAAGCGCTGCGCTACGACGGGAACTCCTGATGTTACTTTTTTAAAAGGAGAGGAGCTCTGCCCTGGAAGGCAATTGAGACTAGATGATGTCTTGGGCCGCTTCTAGTTCTGATTCAGTGATTCCAAGAAGGGTAGGGATTTGCTGTTATAACTTGGTGGCTTATGCAGTATCTTGTGGATTTTAAATGCTGATACAGGAAAACGTCTCCCAGGCCTGGCTGTCTGCTCCGTATTAGTGATTGCAGTATAAAAATACAACTTCCTGAAGACTCTCTAATTACTGAGTCTACCAAACCCAGTTTCTTGATACGATCACTGTCGTGTATTTGATTGTGCGCCAAGCACATGGATCAAGTCACCCTATTCTAGGCTAACCAAGAGAGAAATGAAATGACCTTCGCATCACTGCTAATGTGTATCAAATGTTCGCTTTTTTTAGCTTTGTTTCCCACATATGTTTCCATTTTCTGTTTAGACTCAAATTACTCTATGGCTGTTTTGTTCCCAGGTTTCATTACAGAACAAAGCCTTTGTCCCAAAGAGTATGTGAAATTGCCCTACACCTAGCATCTTGTAAAAGTTTGGTACAGGCTATGGTTCATGAGCTAGTCAACATTCGTAAAACCCTTCCAGACCTGCCTTGCAGTATTTCTTGCCAGGAAATTGCTCGATCTCAAGATACCTGATGTTTGTGATTAGCAAGAATAAGCTTTGTTAGAGTTGGGACATGTGCGTGTGGGTTTGGGTTCCTTTCTTTCTTTTTTTTTTCTTTTCGGGTTCAAGATATTTACGAAGCATTCTTAGTTTGCCTATAAAAATGCAAACTAAAGTTTCCTTCCTGACATGCTGTACAAGCTTATTAAAAAACTGTTATAGCCACACGAGCAGCCTGCAACTCCATTCTACAATTAGGGTTTGCAATATCTCAGGGAAGTCATGGGCCAAGAAAGGATTATGAGCTGATCTTCAGTGCTCTGACACTTCAGCAGGGAGAGGCATTTGCCTAAGTGCCAATTTGCAGAGTCCCCATCGAGCTCAAGCCAGACCATGAGCACTTTGAAAGAGTACCAGATTTCGGCAACCAGATGTGCAATTATTATTCGTCCCCATGATAACTGAATAGAGTAGTGTGTTGGCCTGTCTGGACCGCCATGTGCTGAAGCTAGGACAGGCTGGATTCACTCAGTCCCCATTCAGGTACCACTGGCCCCAGAATCCAGATCCAGAACTAGCCCTGAGAAGGCGGGGGAGGGGCCCTCTTCGAGACCTTTCCACCGGATCACGAGGTAAACATCCAAACGTGTGTCACCCAAATGTAGACACAAGGCCATTTCCTTAGACAGCGTGACCTTAGTTCGCCTCCGCATTGCTCCTTCCACCTGGACCCCTGGGCTGTCACCTGACTGTGTTAACCCTGTCTCCCTAAACATGTGTCATTCATCCCTCTGGGAGGTAATGCCATCCTCCCTTTATCTCCTCTTTCTCCGTATCAAGGCAAGAACCAGATGGACAAGTCTCTCCGGTTTCACACCAGATATTTAAAATAACAATACAAAACGGTGAACCAAATTAAGGGTTCCCCCCACTTACCAAATCTGCCTGCAAGTCAGGTCTCCCCCTGCTTCGTTCTTTGTCTAATCTTGGGTTAAAAGAGAAATAAGACACCACGACCTCTCAGCTAACACAGAGCTTCATCCCCGCTGACCTCACCACATCTTCAGCTTCTCCCACATCTCCACAAGCATCTTGTATGATCACTAGAACATCTCTGATTCTGTGGAGTTCCTACTGTGGCTCGGTGGGTTAAGAGTCCAACGAGTATCCATGAAATGTTACAGATTTGATCCCTGGTCTTGCTCAGCAGGTTAAGGATCCGGCGTTGCCGCAATCTGTGGTGTAGGTTGAGGATCTGGTGTGGCTGCGGCTGTGGCGTAGGCTGACAGCTGCAGTTCCGATTGGACCCCAGCCTGGGAACCTCCATATACTGTGGGCTTCGCCCTAAAAAAGAAAAAAACCTGCTGATTCTGGTCCTGTGTGTGTGTCCACATTTCAGAGTGGACCCAACAAAACAAATTCTGGGCCAAAACTTGCTCAGGGATAATCCCAGCTGCGCAGTCATATGCAAATGATATGTGATCCACATTGAAAAATTTCAGAATCCCTGATCTGGAAAGAAAAAAACCCAAGACACACTAACCAGGTAACTCACTCTCTAACTACTTTCCACATCAGGTAGGTCATTTCTTATAATTCAAGAAGCATAGATACCCATCGCACAGCTGTCATAAATGTCTTCTGTCCCACCATATCTATTTATTTCCCACTGACTCATGATTTACCCCCTCATTCATTCCTGCATTCATTTACTTAGGCAGTATTTACTGAATCCTTGCTACGACTCAAGCATTATTCTGAGGAATTGCAGATACTAAGAGAAAAAGGAGGCAGAAATTGCCCCTATGTGCTGTCTGGCTTCGAGGAAGTTCCCAAATTAGTTAATCGGCAACTGGAATCATTTTCAATCAAATTCAATTATCTCAGTGCCTCATCTGAAGAAGAAGTGTAAATTCCCATGGAGAGAAGTGGTTTTTTTTTTTTTTGTCTTTTTGCCTTTATGCAGAGCCGCACCCGCAGCATATGGAGGTTCCCAGGCTAGGGGTCTAACAGGAGCTGTAGCCGCCGGCCTTCGCCACAGCCACAGCAACGCGGGATCCGAGCCGCGTCTGCAACCTACACCACAGCTCACGGCAACGCCGGATCCTTAACCCACTGAGCAAGGCCAGGGATCGAACCCGCAACCTCATGGTTCTTAGTCAGATTCGTTAACCACTG
>PVHT021183629.1:23460155-23534804 GCA_004024745.2 Catagonus wagneri
GCTAGGGGTCTAACAGGAGCTGTAGCCGCCGGCCTTCGCCACAGCCACAGCAACGCGGGATCCGAGCCGCGTCTGCAACCTACACCACAGCTCACGGCAACGCCGGATCCTTAACCCACTGAGCAAGGCCAGGGATCGAACCCGCAACCTCATGGTTCTTAGTCAGATTCGTTAACCACTGAGCCACGAAGGGAACTCCCCCATGGAGAGAAGTGGTAAAAGATGCTCTCGAAGGATGGCTGTGGCAGACTGCTGCACGGAAGCCCGCAACTGAGCCCTGGCTGGCTCCAAAGCAAAGAAGAAAGATTCCAAATAAAGTCATTCTCCTTATAGATCTAATGTCACTTAATGAAGGTGTGGGTTTCAGAGACACTATTCTAAAACCTTACGAAAATTCTTCTAAGGAACTACGCTATTAGATGGCAGTCCATTGAGCCGTGCTGCTGAAACCATACAATTCAGATGGGGATTCGAACCCACTGTCTTTTAATTACAATCACACATCTGGTCTCGGGACTTACTAAAGTTCAGGTTCCTTATGTCTCAGCACAGAAGGAATTCAGCAAGAGACAGAATGACAGGTAAGAAGTAGATTTATTGAGAGAGACACACACACTCCGTAGACAAGAGTGTGAGCTGTCTCAGCAAGGGAGTGTCCCCGAGCTACGGCGTGGTGAGTTTTTATGAGCTGGGTAGTTTCATAGGCTGGTAGGTGGGAGAATTATTCCAACTATTTTGGGGAAGCAGTGGGGATTTCCAGGAACTGGGCCGCTGTCCATTTTTTAGCCTTTTATGGCTGGCTAAGGCACTGTCATGGTGCCCGTGGGCGTGTCCTTTAGCACATGCTAATGTATTATAATGAGCATATAATGAGGCTCAAGGGCCACTGGAAGTTGAACTTTCTGTCATTTGGACCTGGTTGGTGTGAACCAGTTTTTGGAATATCCTCTAAGGGCTGTGTCCTGCCCGCTTCCGTCCCGTTTGGGTACCTTCAGGGATGATGCAACCTGACAGGTGAGTCATTTTCCAGGCATCGAAAAACTAAGAAAGGAAGGAATGACAGCAAAATATACGTTTATCCCTGTTTAATGGAGTTCCTTCTTTTAAAGGGGAAATGAAATATTGGCGTGATCCTCTATGCTCACAAAATTGAGTAAGATATTTCTGTTGAAGGATAAAACCGCTATCTAAATATTCCGGCACTAAGGGTAAGCGCTACCTGAATCTGATATCCCGCCCCAGTGCGTTTTCTTCTGCACTCTGCACAGCCCTCTATTCTCTTCACTGCTCCCCTTAACCCTCACTCCACCAAGGGGTCTTTACTCGTTTAACACACCGATTGGCAAAACGTGACCCAGCCCCCTGCCTGCTTTGGAGCAGCCTGCAAGCTAAGGAGAGTGTTTACATTTTTAATGGCCAGGGGAGTATGGAATGATGTGAAATTTCGTAATGGAAATGCCAGAGAGGATCATCAACAAATGAGCAGCACTCTCTTCTAATACAACTGTGTTTCTTGGCTGTTTGGCACCACAATGGCTGAGTTGAATGGTGGTCCTAAGAGGTCTCATGGCTCTTAAAGCCCAAGCTGTGAGCTATCTAGCCCTTGAGAGAAAAAAGCTGGATGACTCCTCACTTAATCTAATCATATTCTTTTTCTTATACTTAGTCTCACATTTTGGCTCTGTTTTGTGTCTCTAGGAGGTCTGTTTCACTTCTTGGGCACAAAATGTGTTCATTCAGCACTTTTTCTTTCTCTTCCATCATTGAACTTGTACATCCAGCTACCTTCTCCCAAAGGTTAAGCAGCCAGTTGACTGTGCCTTGGCATTGAGGGGCCCAGCCCTCCCTACTGGCCTCACCTACACAATGTGTAGGCTTTTTCTTGTCTTGATGACCCTCATGGAGGCTATTTTCAGTCCTTTTATCTCTAGCACAACGTTTTTCCCCTCTAGAGCTCTGCTGCGCAGTCTTTCCACAGTCTTTTCTGCAAAAAGCATCGTGGGCTTGATCCCAGGGGCCCTGGGCTCCTGTGTCCTCTTTCTTCATCTTCCAGGGCTCACCCAAATGGAGACACATGGCCATTTCCCTTGGTAATGGGACTTAACCCCCTTCCTCCTTGGCCTTCCACCTGAAACTCTTGACTTCAGCCAAAAATCCTATGGGCTCCAAACCTCTTTTACTTTCTCTAAATATTTTAACACAACTAATCAAAACAAAACCATTTTTAGTGGCTGCAGGTTTTTTTCCTATGGTAAACAATTTGGAAGTGTTTGTCACAGTAGTTCTATTAAAGCCACATGGTTAAGACGCATCTATGACTAATGTTGTCAACATTCCTCCCGTCCCTCAAATTTGTTTTTTGCAAACAAGTTTTCATTTTCCATGGAAATGGATGAGCTGGGAGAGTGCAGAGGACCATGAATCAGGGCTATCTGCTGATAAGGCTTTCTGCAGTCCCTTACCCGGCTCTAGGACTGAGCAGCAAACTTGACTCCGTGGACTACTTCCTTCTCTCTTTGTCCCCACACTCTCTGTATAAATGGAGAAAGTACCAACTCACAAAGGACCTGAGTGCAATTACAGAAGTAGAAAAAACAGGAGTGAGAGACCCTGAGGATCTTTCAGGAAATAAAGTGAATTTCTGGTGTTTGAGGTGAGGAGATTAGATGTGCTCTGCATAGAGTTTTGCTGAGCTGCAATGCCCTTTATTACGTTTGCAATGAAAATATCACTTTAAAAAGCAAGAAACAATGTATTATATTTAACCCTCTTCAACCCGAATAGGAACAGAAATGTGACCCTAAATGATCAAGACCTAATCTTGATGCTCATTAATTCTAGGCAGTCATTAATTCTAGTCCCAATTACATCAGTAAAACTTGTTTGGATCTCAGTGTGTTAGGAGCAATGCTCCCCAATGATAGCAAGGCACTTGCCCTTCACAAGGGAGCAACAGGAAACTGAAACCTCAGCAAAGTCAGGGACGCCGTGTGGACAAGCAGACTCCATGAACTTCTCATCAGGACATGTTCTACATGCAAATTCTGCTGCAATCCTGCTCTATTGAACGGTTGGCTGAATTGCTGATTCTGAGAATGCCAAACATACCATCAGTAATTCCTAGGCATTTCTGAACCTGTGGGGTCCTCTTCTGGAAAACAGAAATCATTGAACCATGAGAGGTGATGCTCTTATGTCTCTGGGAACCATTGGACCCTGCAGACATATGCGTCTGTGTGATCTATATAACATTCATGCAAAAATACACAGCTAGGGTCCTGGGAGCCACCCAGATCTTGTCTTTCCACTGGTTATAATAGCCTATAAAAATTTTTGTTTCCTTTCTCAAATGACCACACATACACCAACGGGGATCACTAATTCTGAAAGAAACTGTAAACTCAGTATAAGGAAAATACGAATATGACAGCTTTCTCTCTACTTCTTCAAATGAACCATACTCTTCCCCCCAACAGAGTTAAAATGGAGAGAGGATCATTAAATTTAGAAGAAAGAAATTTTAGAAGGTCTATGCATTGCCAATCTAGATTGTGTTCGACTATAAATAATAATAACTATAGCCACTTAAGCAAATGAGGGTTTATTTTTCTTACACAGTAAGTAGTCCTATGTAGGCAATCTGTGTCCCAGGAATTATCTCTCGCTCCACTCTACCATTTTTAGTACGTGCTTTTATTCGATTACCTGTTGCCTCATGGTCACAAAAAGGCTGCTCCAATTCCAACCTCAAAACTGTGGTCCAGGCAGCAAATTTAAGTGCAGCATAGGGAAGAGAAACAGATACAAAATGAAATGAAAAAGAAAAAAACTAAAACGTTCACCAGAAATCCTTAGCCAACTTCTCTTTGTATTTCGTTGTCCACAGTTCTATCACGTAGTCATCTCTACCTTCAATGTAAATTGGAAAAATAAATATTTTATCTGGATGTATCCCAGAGCTGGCATTCTGTTAATGAGGCAGGAAAGGAGAGTAGAAGTTGGGTAGACAACTAGAGGTGTCTACTATATATACACATATGTGATTATATATATATATATGTATATATATATATGATTATATATATGATCATATATGTACATATATGATCATATATGTATATATATGTATACATATATATGATCATATATATATATATGATTTTCAATGCAGAGTTCAGAGACATGTTTATCTATAGCTATCAGCAAGGATACTGATCACAGAATGTTCCCCTTGTGGTATCAAATATCTAGCTATATTAAAACCATCTGAAATATGTTCACATTCAACAGATGTTTGGCATGTTGGAATCCCCATCTGCATGAGCTGATTTTGACCTAGCCATCCATAAGACAAGAGCTCTCCAAGTTATCGAATTAAAATGAATTGAAATGAAGTACAAGGCTCTCTCTGTATTAGAGCCAGCAAATGTTTTATTTTGTGATACAGTAAGAATTGTTCTGAGCTAGGTGCCAAAGCTGAAATTTTTGCAAGTGGAAGGTTGATCTATTAATTATTTTTGAAACCCCAGGGTTAGTCATGCTTGTCCAGCTCTACATATCTTGGGATCCTCAACTGCCACATCTCAAGGGAAGGGCTTTCAGATCCATATGGAAGCTGACTGAAAATCCAGCCTTCTCCAAGGATGAGGTTTGGCTGAGTTTGCTGTGCCTTTATGCAATTATTATTTTTTTTATGTCCAGATTTAGTTGAGACCCTGGAATTCTTATTGCATCTGAAGTTTACACAGCTGGCATTCATTTCCAGCTACTAAGATAAATGACACCACTACCTGCTACCTTTCCTTCTCTAAGAACAGAGCAAAATACATTTAGATGAGATGAAATTTTTTGTTATGGGTTTTCGAGAGGCAAACCAACTTTTACTGAATACCTACCATGAACGAGATCCTGTGCTAAACTCTTTGCATATTTGCAAAGTAAACTGATACCTTCGTTTGTGAGTCCTCTGGGAAGAGAAATTTTTCATGACAAGGTCAGCCATGCTTAAAAATTCTAAATCCATCTGAGAGCTTGAGTTGTACTCCCACCCAGCTGAACAGGGTTTCTGTACTATCTTTGTGACTAAAAGAGGTCAATGTCATCCAAAAACTCTGTGGTCAGCCCACTTCAGCTATTGCTCTCCAGGCCTTTCTGGTTTTTTCCCTCATGGTGAAGTTACTTCTCCAATTCCTTCTAATTGATCTGAAATGGAAAGATAGTATATATTGTTTTCTTGACAAGTGTATGACTGTGTTGGGATGGGTACCAATTTAGTTTGATATTTCCAGATGTTTTTATCCATAATTGTGGGATAAATCTTTGTCCTTGTTTCAACTTCTTAACCCTTAAGGCACAGAAGTCAGAAAGTCGGACCAGCAAGTTGCATAAAACTTTCTAGGTACAGAAAATTCTTACTTAATATAAAGGGCTTCAGAGCACAGAAAATAATGGAAAATTCCCCCAACTTATTTTACTGGCTTAGAAAAACCCCTATAACAAAGCCAGACAAGGATATTTAAAAAGGAAGACTATATATCACTCCCCTTACAACTATAAATAGTCCAAACAAAATGTAATCAAAGCAAATTAAAAGACTATGGCAACCAAAATGCCACCCCCAGTATCCACGAAAGATTCAGAACAAGGAAATCTAGTAATATCATTTAAATATAAATTTATGCAGGAGAATCATACCTGACTTTCTTTGGAGCAGAAGAGAAGAGGAACAGAAAGTTCATCATCCAGTTGGGAAACTGGAGAAAGAGTGGCCAGAGATAAAGAAGCCAAGTTGTTGATCTCCTTTTTCACCCATGTTGGCAAAATTTTAAGATTGATAATATCCAGTGTAACTAAGCATGTGGGGAAATGGGCGCCTTCACTCTCTGATCAGTGAGTGTATATTGGCACAATTTTCACAAAGGGCAATTCAGCAGCTATCTGTCAAAAAGTAAAATATATGTACCCTACAGCGATTCAACTGAGTAATCTATCCTATGGAAATACTTGCAAATGTATATAAAGATAAAGATTCCCATTTCCGTATTGAGGGAAAATAGAAAAAAACCTAAATGTCCATCAAAAAAGAAATTGCGGTATGAATATCGATGCACTCTAAAAGTGGAATGGTCCAGAGAGATTAAATAGACTGAGGTAGGTTTTTACAAATTGTCAGTGAGGTATCTGAGACATTTCATTGGGCGATGGAGAATTTGCAAAGCAACAGATACGAGTCCCGATTCTATATATAAAACCTCTCGTTGAGTGTGTGTACATGCACGCGCACGCTAAACCTTAAAAGTGGTCACTTGAGGATACAGCAATGGAATTTGTTGGGTCTATAAGGTATAAATGGAAACTTTCATATTTTACATCAGTATTGATTGAATTGTATTGCTCTAAGTATGCATTACGGTCGCGATGGAAAATAAAGCAGTACAAATGAACGTAGTACGAATTTTAAGTCAGTGAGAAGGACCTGTTCTTGGAAATTTTGCTTCTTGGTCTCAAGCTCATTCTAGACAGGCTAAGGGAAGGGTTTGGTAGAAGTACGTGATTCGCTGTTAACTTAGGGAAAGAGACTCTGTGCCTTCAGGAAAACCAGTCAGCTTCGTACCTTTCATTTTCTGTAGGCGTCAAAAAACAAACAAACGAAAAACAGCTTATCTCCTAAACAGATACCAGAGCAGACGAATTTGTGTATAGGGAAAGCCCCCTTGCTCAAGAAACAGCTCAAGATAGGGGGTTCCGGAGTTCCCATCATGGAGCAGTGGTTAATGAATCTGACTAGGAACCATGAAGTTGCAGGTTCGATCCCTGGCCTTGCTCAGTGGGTTAAGGATCCGGTGTTGCCGTGAGCTGTGGTGTAGGTTGCAGACATGGCTCGGATCTGGTGTTGCTGTGGCTGTGGCGTAGGCCGGCGGCTACAGCTCCAGTTGGACCCCTAACCTGGGAACCTCCATATGCCGCGGGTGTGGCCCTAAAAAAGCAAAAAAAAAAAAAAGATAGGGGGTTCCTAGAGACCTAATCTTGGAAGAGCCTGGGAGGCTGTCCTTTGGAGATAAGATCTCCCCTCCGCCCACCCCTGCACCCTGGAAAATGGGACTCGACGTGAACTGGATGGGCTCTCCTGAGTCCTTGGTGGCAAGTTCAGGGGTGTCTTTGAGTGTACCTTGCTGTCTTAACAACAGACATAAAGCCAGTCCCAAACATATGCGTGCCTCAGGGAAACTAATATGATTTCGCCCTTCAGAAATAATAATCTTTAAATATTTTTTTTTATATCCGTTTAGTTAGAGTCTGAGAACTACAGGGGAAATGTAGAGAAGTCTTTGCACGTGGTGAGCAACAAGCAAACTCTTTTCTACTGTTCTGAGTAATTTAGTTCCGACTTCAAAATTGCACAGACCACTGCAAAACCAAGGCCCCTCGGTGAGGAGGGCGGCCCTCCTTACAAGATGATAAAGGAACTTGCTTCCGAAGAGTCGAACCCCAAGCCTAAGTGGCTCAGGACATAAGTTTTTCCAACCACACATGTTACCCTCCTTGAATGAACTCTGGCACATAGAATTTTCTCTGTCTTTGGCACATATGACACCATTGCATTAGTTTTCCATGGCTGCGTCACAAATTACCACACACATTGGAAGCTTAAACAACATGCATTTACTAGCTCATGGTTTTCTGCAGGCTAGAATCCAGGCACAGCTTAATCGGATTCTTTACTCCAGGGTCTCTCTAGATGGAAAGCCGGGTGTCAGCCAGGCCTGGGATCTCATCAGAGGCCCGACTGGGGAAAGATCCACTTCAGAGCTCCCTCAGGTTGTTGCAAATTTCGTCTCATGGCTGTAGGACTGAGGTCCCTGCTTCCTTGCTAGCTGTTGCCTATGAGCCCCTCTCATGTCCTGGAGGCTGCCTGCAATTGCTTGCTACACAGGTCCTCTCCATTGCCTTTCTTAGTACATGGCGGCTTACTCAAAAAGAGTGATGTCTCCATATATTTGTACACACACATACACACACACTGTAGCATGATGGTAAGTGTAACATCTTGTCACTTCACCATTGTCTATTATTGCATATTAGTTTGAGGCAAGTCAAAGGTTTCACCCACTCAATGGGAGATGATTAGAGACTTGAACATCAACCCTTCAATAACTAGGACCACTCTAGAGATGATCTGCCGTGACGGGGTGCTTCGGGTACTCCTTATATCAGTGCCCTAGGAACCCATTGACTGGTCTACCCTTTCATCTGGTTCTGGAGGGATGATGAAAGTCAGGGCTAAATGATTCGCTCTCCCTAGATTCATGACAACTTCTTTCACTCCTTAAAGATTAATGTGCTCACTTAAAAATGAGAATGGATTGTCAAGCTTTACATAATTTAAGTCTTTCAGTAAAGACAAGTATCTGAGCATTTTTCTTGACCTTTGCTTCTGAGCAATTGCTCTTAATATTTACCTATAAGTCAACTTGGCTCTGCTTTTTCCAGTTTCCGTTGAAGGGTGGAACTCATTCATCTCAGCGCATTTGATACTATTGTAAATGAAACCTCTGGAAACACAGCATGATGTGGGAAGCCATCCATTAGGCCTCAATTTTACTGAAAAATCACAGGTTGCAAAGTATCATGCTTCAATTTAAAGAAATAATGGCTACAACAAACAATCCCGAGGGTGATCCCTGGAGAAATGAATGAGTATGGCCCCATGATATGGGCACCTTCTCGAGAGAAGCAAGTTTTTAAAATGAGGAGGCTAGGTACCTAATGTTTCCACTGGTTAAAAAAGATCACTTCTTTCTACAGAAAGAAAAAGCCTCTTGGCTCTCAGCACAGATCAGGAGATTGAAATTGAAGACAACAAAGTGAATAAACATGGAAAGGATATCTGGGGTCAAAAAGGATCAATCCATTCCCCACATCACAAATACCCTCAAAAATAGAAACAGGACACCACGTTAAGGAACAAATCTTGTTTATCCAAAGGAGACAAAGGCTCAATGGGGGAAGCCAAGAGAGGACATACTAGCATAGCATAGACCTCCCTGCTGTGCCCTTTTTACGTCTTTGGAGTGGCAGCCTAAGGTGGGTGGCAGCATTGCCCTGCCCTTTATTTATACACCATACCTACCCCTTGGATTCCAGGAGGAAGTGCCATGGTCAATAACTCTGTTCGCCCACATGGGTCCACACCCTAAGGTCACTCATGGCATCGACCCACCAAATGGCTACCACCTCAAGCTCTTGCCTCTCTTAGTGACCAATTTCTTTCTTTTTTTGGTAATTCTAATGGGGACATTGTCCACTTCACATTTGCTGGACCACAGTCTGGTTGGAATTTCTCGAAGGACTGGAGGAAGTGCCAGTCAAGAAGGTCCTCAAGGTGTCTGTACAGTTGTGGTTCCCCTTCCTACTCCCCAGCTTTCAAGTGGATTTTGCACATCTTTCTATTTTGGTGATTTCAATGGGAAAGTGAGAGGATAGGGAATAAAAGATTAGTCCAAATCATCATGTTGAACCAGACGCTGCAGATTCATTTTTACTTGGACACCCTATTTTTAACTGTTTGCTTACTCCTTTTTTTTTTTTTTGGCCACTTATTTGGCATGGGGAAGTTTCTGGGCCAGGGTTCGAACCTGCACCAGTGCAGTGACCCCAGCCGCCGGGGTGACAATGCCAGATCCTTAACCCACTACACCACAGGAGAACTCCTGTTTGTTTATTCTCGGATGAGAAAAGGGAAGGTATTTATTCTTGGACGAGAAAAGGGAAGGTCCGTCCTTGACCTCTATTTGCCCCCAGATCATGTAGAAGACACTTAGTGAGAAAAACCACACTGCACTGGCTTCCTGTGAGCATGCCCAGTGCGGCCACCTGAAATGTGTGGATGGGACCTGGCTGAGGAAGGACCTTAGTCGCCCAGCCACCTCACTTTGGTGTGTGTCGAGGGGCAGTGTTCTGTATCAGAATGTCTGCCTATCCGCGCCTCCACACTAGGTACGTGGCCTGGCCATAAGGAATCTCCTTCTCAGGGGTTACTGCTGCCAAGATGAATGATGTCCCGTAACCCTAGGTATCTCAGGTGCCCCTGACATTAGCTGATGGCTCTCCAGCCCCCAGCGCTTACAGTTAGTTCTATACAATGATCCAGAAAATCCCCTAGTCCTGCTCCCATCTCTGCCAACCCAATGCAGAGGGTCAGGCTGGTAAAGACGTGATTCATACTGAAGAAGTAAGTGTTCAGCTTTTTTGCAACAATGACATCAGATTGAAAATTGAAAAACTTAGGAGAAGGAGAAAAAACTAGAAATATAATTGCAGTGAATTATTTAAATGCACTGATTTCAGTTAATGAGATGGAGGAGGCAAAAGTCAACCAATGGAGTGGGAAGAACTTAAACAGATGATTAATTAATAGACAGATGAACAACTGCATTTTTAAAGCAGACAACACGCATTTTATTACAGGATCTTGGTAGTGCCAAAAGATTTTGTTTTGATCATGACATAAATTTTAATATATTTAAGAAGCAGAAATAATAGCACATTCTTTGACAGAAGTAAAGCAGATGCTGTTAGTAAGAAAAATCAGACAAAAAATAATTCTATCATTTGTAAATTGAAAAATCCTATTAAATAGGTATAACCATTTATTTTTCTGATTTCTGGAAAACCATCAGATGGAAGACAAATTGATTTAATAGCAGACGTTTTAGGATTTTGAAGACAAGCTAATTGTATCTATTCTTGCATTTTCTGTAGATTTGAGTCAGAAATTGATATTAAATGCTTTTTTTAAGTTTACGTATGAAATGATACTCACGTATTCTTCTGTTTTCTTTAAATTGCAGTAAAATACACATAACATAAAATTTACATTCTTAACTTTTTTCTTTTATGGCCACAGGTAGGGCAAATAGAAACTTCAAGCCAGGGATTGAATTCAAGCCAAGGTGGCTTCACCATCCTTTAACCCACCGCATAAGGCTGAGGGTCAAACCCATGCCGCTGCAGTGACCTGAACCACTGCAGACTCTTAACCCACTGTGCTGCATCAGGAACTCCTGTTCTTAACACTTTTAAGCGTGCAGTTCAGTAGTGTTAAGTACATCACATTGCTGTGCCACCAATCTCCAATTAAACAATAACTCTCCATTTCCCCCGGTATCTGATAACCACCATCCTACTTTCTGTCTTAATGAGTCTGACTACTCCAGGCACCTTGTATTTGCGAACTCATGTAGTACTTATCCTTTTTGGCTTTGCCTGTTTCACTTAGCATACTGCCCTCCAAATCCATCTCTGTGATGTTAAACCCATTTTGAGAGTGCCTTGCCATGACCGTTTTATATTATTTAGAGTTCCATATTTATTAATGCACTGCCTAACCACCTAACTTTCATTTGTGGATTAAGCCCTTCTTGGTCACAATATTCTTGTAATACCTTCTTGAATTCAACACGGCTATATGGAATATATGAATGTTGTGAATTGGCTTGGGTTTCTTCTGGCCGTTATCTTTGGATGGCAGCTATGCCCATCACGATACCACCAGCCTTTTGGTTACTTGGTTACTTGTGAGATACTCTTACTGAAGTTTGCTTCATAACTGGGCAGGCATCCATATTTTTTAATTCATACTCTGGAAGTGTTAATTCATTTACTTAATCTCTTTCCAGGACCCATGTCTTCCTCCTGATTGGTTTATTTCTAATTTTATCTCGATGAATTCCTTTATTGCTTTTCCTCGTCGCTGTTATTATTCTTCTGCTTGTCTAGAGTGTATTTTTTTGTGATGTGGTCAATGAGGAAAGCATTTCAAGTTATCTTTTTCTGAGTATAGATTTGGCAGACTTCCACTGGTTTTCATAGGTAATGTTCTCATTTTCATAATTGTTTATTAACTTACCATACTTTTTGACTTTAAAAGGGCCACTTTCGGAGTTCCCGTCATGGCTCTGTGGTTAACGAACCTGACTGGACTCAGGTTCAATCCCTGGCCTCACTCAGGGTATCTGGTGTTGCCATGAGCTGTGGTGTAGGCCGGCAGCTGCAGCTCCAATTCAGCCTCTAGCCTGGGAACCTCCATATGCCACGGTTTCGGCCCTAAAAGGACCAATAAATAAATAAATAAATAAATAAAGGCCACTTTCTCATATGCAAACATCTTCAGAATTGGATTGTGATATAAATACACAAGACTAAGAGCAAATATGAAGAAATAAGTTAACATCTTTTCGATGTAACTGGTGGATGCATAGGATCTGTTAAATAATTCTTTGTGCATATTTATATATACAGAAAGTCTTAGAATTAAAATAATTTACATGCTTAAAAAAAGAATAGGCTAAAAAGTGAAATATGGAAGGAAGTTAGGAAGGAAGAAAAAAAAAAAGCCATCGAATCCATCTGTTCTTTTCACTGATGAGGAAACTGAGGTCATTTTAGAGGAAATTGCTGGTCACAGAGCTTGAGTATTTTTAGGCCAAGATTTTCGAGGCAAATTGTCTATGGAGCATGTTCTCTGAAATGAGTGGCTTTACAAGGACAAAGGGAGAGGAAAGAGGGCTGGGGCTGAGCTAATCCACCAGGACCAGTGCTTCTCACCGCATGTCTTTAAACTGGTGCAAAAACCTACAAACAATTCCTTCACAGGTTTCCCAGGGTGTCCCACCCATCATTATTCATTTCTTTAGACTAGAAAATTCTAGGACACTAGTCTTTTGGGAAGGTTAGCATCTTAACCTGGCAATACCTCTAAAACCTTAGCCTCAGTTTGTTCACTAGACATGGCTGCAGGCTACGTTTCAGGATCCAGGCTACAGAGGTTGAAGAAAGGTTAACTTTTTGAGGGGGAGAAAAATGGGTAGGAAAAGTCCGTTGCCTGTGAGTCCACCATGCTGGTCTGATCTGGGGATGAACTGGGAGCGTGGGAAGGAAGGATGAACAGGCCATGGATGGATGCCAGGATTTAGCCCTGTCACATGATTGCCGAACCTGGACCCAGGCCAGGGCTGGGGGCACGATCGCTTGAGGGTCTGCCTTCACTGCACACCGTGCATGTGACCAGACTTGAGAAGTCACTGAGCCTTTGTTCTGTTTTCCCAACTGCAGAAAACCCCTTCTTGATCAAATGACAATCTGTTGACCTTTAAAATATCAGCGCAGGAAGAAGCATTTAAAAGGAAAGCATTTCAAAGGATATTTGTCAGGAACTACCTCGCTGGAATGATATCTAAATGGTTTTTCCAATTTAATGTTGGGAAATTAATAAGAAGAAGAAGATGAAATAGTAGAGATAGTCTTTAAAATTATAACCATTTTAACTTGCCGAAGTCCTGACTCTATTTTATGGCTTATTTTGGAGCAGGAGAAATGAAAATTAAACATGATCAAATATGGTTTTTTTTTAAATGACAAAACATTAAAATCACGAGTTGATGAAAACTTATGGGGAAGTAATCAAATGCAGCTGGTGTTTTGTTTTGCATGTTTAGCAGTAGAATTCCTTTATTCAGATGCAGTCGTATGGGGAAGCTCCTATGTGAAACAGTCATGAATAGAGCTTCACTAGTTGCAGGTAGAGTTGGGGACCAAGAAGCAACTCATTTGGGCCCTGTGTCAGTTAAGTTTTGTTACAATAGAGCTGTAGAACACATAACCCCCATTTTTTTTTTTTTTTTAGGGCTGCATCTGCAGCATATGGAATTTCCCAGGCTACGGGTCTAATCGGAGCTACAGCTGCTGGCCTATGCCACAGCCACCGTAACGCCAGATCTGAGCCATGTCTGACCTACATCAGAGCTCATGGCAATGCTGGGTCCTTAACTCACTGAACAAGGCCAGGAATCGAACCCACAGCCTTATGGATACTAGGCAGATTCATTTCACACTGAGCCATGACAGGAACTCCATAACACCAAATTCTTTGTGGCTTACGACCACAGATATTTCTTTCTTGCTCACAGGTTTGTGAGATGGCTGTCATCGTCCTGTTCCAAGTTGGGGAATAGGTTTAGAATTTTGCTCCATATGTATTTTCATTGTAGGACCAGACTTAAGGACCGTCTCCCATGTAGGACTTGATGTTCTCATGGCAGAGAACAGGAATGCATGAGGTTAAAGCAGAAACATAAGATACGGCTTAAGGTCTCTTAGAACAGGCACACTGCCACTTCCACACAAATTCCATGGGACAAAGTAAGTCATATGACCATTATCAACATCCATGAAGTGGGGAAATAAACTCCTCCTATAGAAAGATGGGCAGAGCATTTGCTGAGCTAAAACATTATCTACTTGCTACGGTCTGAGTGTTTGCGTGTCCTCCTGAAATTTGTATGTTGAAACCAAACCCCAAAGGCGATGGTATTAGGAAGTGGGGTCTTCAGAAGGTGATTGCGTCATGAGAGTGGAGCCCTAATGAGTGGGATTATTGCCTTTATCAAAGGGACCCCAGAACGCTCCTTTGCCTCTTCCATCATGTGAGGTTATAAAATTAGAAGTCTGGGAAGAGGACCCTCACCCAACCACACTGCATCCTGATCTCAGAACTATGAGAAATACATTTCTATTGTCTCTGAACTGCATCCAGCTTCCAGAACCCTGAGAAATACATTTCTATTGTTTATAAGCCACCCAGTCAGTGGTATTTTGTTATAGCGACCAAAGTGGCCTAAGGTACCACCGTTCCTATGGTCTTTCAATCCTCTCCAGAGAACTCTAGGATACCAAGGAGTAGAGTTCGAAAAACAGTGACCCAGTCCAACTCCCTCCTTTTTACAGATGTGTAAATGAGGTCAGGAACTGTTCAGGGTGGAGCCTGCAGCATCATAGCAAGTTACTGGTACACCTAGAACCAGAACACACTTTTGCTAACTTGTTATTGAGTGCTCAGCCCCCTGGAAGATTGTTCCTCTCTGCGAAATGATTACGTTCCAATATTTAACTGCTTAACTCTCTTTTAAATATTTAAAAAACTTGAGACCTTAGGCAAAACTTAACACTACAGAGGATGCTGTGAGACTCTTCATTCACTTGCACCTGGAGTGAATTCAGCCCACTAACTCGTATGCTCTGATTTTGTTGATGTCAAAAACATCTCAGCAAAGATTCGCTGCCAAACCCAATCATTGGACTTGGTCTTAACGTCCCTTGGGATGAGATTTTGGAGGAAACAAAGGGTTTTATTTTTGTACTTTTGATTTTTGTTTTGTGTTTTCAAATTTGTTTGTTTTAATCTGAGACATTTTTCTGGTGCATACGAAGAACCCATCATGGCGCTGTCCTATAAAAATGACATGTAAGTCCCAATAAGCTCAGGAAGATCCATAGAAAAATACACCCGGAAAGGAAGAACAGCTAGTTTGTATTTTTAAAGATTCCTCCAAAGACATTTTTTTTTATGCAGTTAGCAAACACTTCTAGAAGTTTCCTACACTTTTCTTTCTGTCACTAAAGGTCTACACACCAGCCTGCAGATTTTAGAGCACTGGAATTTCCTGAATCCTTAGCCCTGTCTTTAGAAACAGGGGTCTTAAAAATAAGTATTGCTTACCAATTGGCCAAAGAGTTAAGCTAGGCTTTCACCTCTCCAGCAGAAAGCAGCAGCTCCAGACTTATTTAAAAAGAAATGAGTTTCTGTGTTGCGGATAGAGAAATATGGCTGCTGACAGACTGATTGTTCTTTGGTGCATGTGAGCCCAAGGTCCTAGGACAGCATCTTCCTAAGGGTGTTAGGAAGGATGTTGACATTCATGTGTTCTTTCTTCTCTAGAGGCAGATGGCACCATCTTCACTCTCCTGACTTGATGTTCCTTTGATCTGAAGATCTCGTAAACATTCAAGAAAGAAATTTTAACCCAGGGTGGACGTGTGTACCTCCCTTTGAGTGACCAGAGAGATGGGAGGGGCAGGGGAGAAAACTGACAACAAAAAGCGAGACCAGAACAAGTGATTTTCCTGGTGCCTCTGGCCTTCATCCCACAGGGCAAGATGCACAAAAAGAGAAACTCAGCTTTTGGAAAAATAATCCAACATTCTCCTGAGTAGCTTTCACTGCTAATAAAGCAACACTGACCCAAAAGCAGCTGAGTTTAGGATCTAGCTGAACCTCCATTCATTAAAAAAAAAAAGAAAGAAATCTTAATAATCTAGACCAATGCTACCAAAAAGGATGCTCTAATGCCTGGGCATTTGTGACCTTTCGTGTCCCTTAAATTTCATCTGTCCAAACCCAAACAAAACGTAAATGATTGCGCAAAACATCAGCTTTGTTTCAGAATTCACTTGGGAACCCCATTTCATTTCTGTGGCTCTTTCGGTGGAAAATACAGTAGTTGTTATAAGCTAGTGGGCCCTTTAAGATCAAACCAGTATTTTAGATCTAAAAATCTGATGTAAGAAATCACCTAGCATAACTTTAATTTAATGGATACTTAAAATCAGAGAGAAAAGGAGTTTTTCTTAGTGTGGTAGGCAGAATTCTAACAAGCCAAGATTCCCATCCCTGGATGTTACATGTACAATATCATTTTCTCCTCTTCTGGGCAGAACTGTGAATATGATGGTTTTTACTTTTGTGGTTGGGTTATGCTGTCTGGGAAAAGGAGACAGCATTTTTCAGGTACAATGAAGGTCCCTCATCAGTTGACTTTAAAATAATCAAGGGGAGGTAAATCTTGGGTGGCCCTGACTTATTCAGGTGAGTTTCCAAAATAAATAGGAGTCTAAGCAAGAGAGCGTCTCTGATTGGCCTTGAAGGAGCCCACCACTACGTTGCAGGTAGGGCCCCAGGACAGAGAACAGTGGGCTTTTCTCAAGGAACTGAGGACATCAGGCCTACAACCAAAAGGAAGTGAATTTTGCTAACACCCTGCATGAGCTCAGACGATGAGACGGCAGCCCAGGCCAAGTTCTACTGCCACCCCAAGCAGCAGACCTAGCTGACCCATGCCATACTCCAGACCCACAGACTGTGCAACAGTAAGTTGGTGTTATTTCCAGCCAAGTTTATGGTAATTCACTACAGAGCACAGAAAACGAATATACTTAGATCAAACACTGAACATGGGCAAAGCTCTTTATTGACACTTTAGTTTCTTTCTGGCTATTACGATGCTGAATGACCTCAGCTATCGCCCTAGAACATAAAGCAAAAGTGCCACCTCCAAAAGAGCCTGGAACCCTTGAGATGGATGGAGTCCACTGAGCTGTTACCACAGTCAGATGGGATGACAACAGCCAGACCCCAGTGGGGTTTATAGCTTTAACCTCACAAGGTTAGGGCAGAAATCACACTGACGCCCCGGACCCCACACATCCTGCAGAGGTGGTTTGCTTAAACGCTTTAAGAAAACTTGGGATTTGTCACCAGTACGTACAAATTCAAAAGATTTTATACAAACCTTAGAACTTCTGGCTTTTCTTGAAAACTTGGGAGCAATGACAACCTGAGGCCCATAAGACCTGAGCCGCAGTGCCCTTTTCGAATGGCGCGGTGACGGCAGTCCCCCGGCTCCAAACTGTCGTGCACCTGGACTGTTTCACTCGTTAGCTTTAAATGTCAGGCCCGGGGAGACTGCCGGTTTGGCACATGCTGAGGACCTTGTCCCTGCAGGGAAGCAGTTCACAGATCAACACGGAGAAGGAAGTGAGGGTCCGAGAACACGGACAGGGTCATCAGGCTTACTTCCAGCCACGCTCTGGTGTCATGGTCTCAGGCTCTTTCTGATCCGGCAGCGGGAGCGGGAGAGGAAGAGGATGAGAAGATGGGGCACTGGCTGCCTGCCAGGCGGCTCCCGCTTCTCAGAGCAGGTATTAAGGTAGCAGCTGAGCTTGGCTGGAGGGCTGAACAAAGAACAAACTGCTGGTGCCTCCCGCCTGGGGTTCTTAGCTTGCCAGGAGCCAGGGCCAAGGAGGGCGGGCTGAGCCCCCCACACCTGATTGCCATTCATTTCCAGCCAGGCAGCTCTTAGCAACGGGCTACCCGAGCTGGGCATCAGCTAGAAACACAAGGTCCCCATGAGCCTGGCCCAGCAGAGAGGGAAAGCAGGGCAGAGAGGAAGTCGTCCCGAGCTCGGTGCACACAGCATCTTCCATTCGAGACAGGAGCGATGCTTTTCACATCTGTGCATCCCTGAGCCCAGGCGCCCTCTCAGCCTCCTGCTCCAACACCACAGGACCAAGCTCCTGGGAGAGGAGCTGTCTGGCATCAAGGACGCACTGACAAAATGCGACCCTTGTTCTTGGCTCAGCTAGTCTCACGGGCTCCGAATGGCCTTTGTGTGGGTCCTCGCGGCCCGCGCCAGCGCTGAGAGAGACCTGGGCATCCCACCAGCCGCCAGGTACCACGGAGATGGAGGCAGAGGCGGTAGCCGAGGCGCCAGTTGGTGGAGGCGGCAGAAACCACACTGCTCGGCTTCCCCAGAGCAGAAGGTAAGGGGGACACGCAGGCCTGGATGCTGCGCTGCCTGTGGTCCGGAAAGCCCTTCCCCTAAGTTGGCAAGTGCTGGAGAGAGAAGCCCGCAGGGTCCTACTTCCTAACCCAGCCAGCGTCTGCTCACTCAACCAGCTGCCAATGTTTCACCTCTGAAATGGGGGCAAAGTTATTGATGAGGGGGATTAAAAGGGTGTGACGGGGGTGGGTGTACCTTTTTGCCAGGCAAAGATGCCCATCCCTGTCCTGCCGAAAGCCCCCAACCCCGACCGGTGCTGCTAGTGCAGTTAGAGCTAATGATGGCCTTCTGTTCATCCCCACGGCCTCTCCCCCGGGCATGTCCTAGAGACCTGGGTTTGGGTTTATATCCAGGGCCAGGTTGTCCTGTGGCCCTTTTGGCCCAGAGCCCAGGTCCTCATCTGTCAAGCAAAGGGCTACCCGCAGGTGTGATGGGAGCCCTCTCTGACTCCTAGGTCACCCCGGGATCTCGCCTCCCCCAGATGGCCGGCACCGGCCGTACTTCTGTGTCTTCTGTTAGTCTCCCTTGCATTCAGCAGCTGGCAAGCTCCTGGGTCTCAGGGTGGGAGGGCACAGAACCAAGCCATTGCCCTGACCTGAAGCGAAATCCCAGCCTAGACAGTCTAGCCTGGACATCAGCAAAGGAAGAAAACCTTCTGTCGGGTTAGAAAATGCATTTAAATGGAACAGCGCAATGCAAAGGCCCAAAGCTGTGATCAGTAGTTTTACCTCTTCAGCGCTAGAACCAAACACTTGAGGATGCGCTCACACTCCAGTTCACTTGGGGCTTACGACCCTCTGTACTTTGCATGCCTTTGCCTCAGGATTCTATTGTCTTATTGACGCTGGGGACTAACTCTTTATTTTTATTTTACTATTTTGCTTTTGAGGGCCACACCCGGGCCATATGGAAGTTCCCAGGCTAGGGGTCGAATCAGAGCTCCAGCTGCCGGCCTGCACCACAGCCACAGCGACGCCAGAGCCGAGCCGCGTCTGCGACCTACACCGCAGCTCACAGCAATGCCAGATCCCTGACCCACTGATAGAGGCCAGTGATGAAACCCACCTCCTCACGGATACTGGTTGGGCTTGCAACCCACTGAGCCACGGTGGGAGCTCCTGAGGCTAGAAGACAGTGGCACTTGGCGTAGAGCAGCAGAAGGGGCCCAAGATGGGAACGCAGCCTGCAGGGTTTTGCTGCTTTGCTTCTGCGCCTCCAGGAGCAGGTGTGAGGCTTCTGGTGCCTCCCAGAGGTCAGCCTGCCTCTTGCACAGCCTGGGCTGGGCTCAGTCCCCGGGACTGGGAGAGAGGTCCTCTCTTGGGTTTTTTTCACCTGTGAGTTCTTTGATTCCCATTCTAGAGCTTTGTCTTCTCAGCATGCACAGCAGCAAGGAGTAATCGACAGAGACACGCCTGAATTAAACGTGCTCCCCCCTGGCTCTGCGGGTTGCAGTTACCTCCTCAGGGCCCCCTTACCCCCCACCTCCCAGGTGAGTGACTTCCTTTCCTAGAATCCATTGTGGCGTAAATCCCGCTGCACTATTTTCCTCTCCTGATCCAGGACCTCCTTTGTTGCGGCTGAAAGGAGAAACACAGAACCTGCAGGAACCAGTGGTTGAGGGCCTTGTACTTAAGGGGGGGAAAACAAAATCCTCTGACAAGACTGCTTTTATAAGATGTTCCAAATTGGATTGTGAGGCCTCTCTTGGAATGGCTGGCCGGGGATGTGTGTGAAAGTCTCCATAGGAGGAGCCGCAGTGCTTTCAAAGTCTTCCTTTTCTCTTGTTTTCAACTTGAAAGATACTGACTGCCAGCAAATTTTCTTCTATCAAGGACATACAACTACTCTCGCCACGGTTCTTGATTCATTCAATATACACCCTGATTGATTTCCATTGATTGGGAATAAGAACACACTAGGAGAGAGGAATTCTTTGGGGGGGGGGGTTGGAATCCTCCCAATTCTGTTGCTTCCGTAGGACAATGCAATTCCAAAACATCTTCCCAGGACAGGGGACAATTTGGGGAACGAACTGTGGCCAGTGCTCAAGTCCATGGAACCTGCCTGAGCTGTGATTTGGCACCGCAAATGCATGGCTTAGAATGCTTTTTTTCTTTTTTAAGTATTGAACAATAAGCTGATTATTTTACATTTTGAAAAGTCAGTTTCAAAGTGCTTTTTTTTTTTTTTTTAATCTGCAAAAGGAGAACCTGGAAAGGAATAGAAATTCCTTCCTGGAAAACACGTACCCCCTTCCTGCCCTCCCTCCGCCCCCCGATAAATAACACGAGCGCACAGCGATTTGCCAACAGCAGCTCCAGGCATGAGGCACCACATCTGTTACCGAGACACTGGAGAGACAGTGGAAAGCAAGCTGGCTGCCTGCCAACCCTCAGACTCCAGATTTTTGCTGACAAGGCTGTCAATAAATGGGCAGATGGCACCGGGCCTGCTGGCAGGAGAGTTCGGTTAACCCAGCACAGGACATGGTCTCAAATTCATGGTGCACTGGGCTGAGCCCTTTACTGGGCCATTAAAACCATTCCTTGGTGGAGAAAGGAGAGCAGGACGAAGAGGAAATCAGAAGGCACTGGCTTCGTTTAATGAGATTAACTGAGCCGCCCACAATTGGCAGGCCAAATCAGATTAGCCCCTGTGACCGTGGAAGAGATGGGTGGGGGAGCGCGACCTCATTCACACATTGCATTTTACGCCATTTAAACACAGGGATCCAGTCCTCGGTAGCTGTGCGTGCTTCTGCAAAGAGAACTTGACCTGAAATAAACACTCGCCAGGTAGGATCTGCGAGTCTCCCCTGTAAGCATAGCCACTTGCTGGCTGGTCTTATAAGCCTTGCATGAGCTTACTGAGATCAACGCCAGCAGCTTCACATGAAAAGCTGATGTGGGCTCTTGGTGCTACGAAACCCTGGAATAAATAGCGCAGGGAGCCCTCAGAGACGTCCTCCAGCGGTGACTTGGGGACAGCACCCTTTCCTGTAGGAAGGAACCATGAAGGCTATGCAGAAGTGGGCGGTGGTTTGCAGTGTAATGGAAACAGCGCCGGCTATGACAGATCTGCAGTGTGCGCTGAAACGAGTCATCGAAATGACTCGTCCTGTTTCCCCATCTACACATTGGGAGCGATAACAAACCACCCAGAGCTGTTGGAAGTCACAAGTGAGATAGTTGTGCACGTGTGCAGAGCGTTTTAGGGTTACAATGGCCGTTTGCAGACTAAGACCAGAGTTGTCAGCTGGGGGTGGTTTTGCCATCCAGAGGATATCCGGCGACTTCCACACACACTGCTGGCATCTAGCAGCTAGAGGTCAGAGCGGCTGCCCAACATCCTACAGCACACGGGACAACCCTCCACAACAAAAATTACTGGGCCCCAAATGTTAATAGTGCCCCTGTAGAGAAACCTGTATTGTATCAGGCACGTGTGGGTCAAAGTCCTTCCTGTATCTTCAAAATTCGAGAAAAGAAAGAGAGGCTGGCCAGGCGTGGAGAGAGAAACTGGGATACTTGTTCTTGGGTCTTGTCCGACTTCCTCTCCGTGTCACTGTTCCAAGTGTTCTTTGCCATTTTTGATTCCTCACTCAGTTGCCAGTTCCCCCTCTTTATTCCAAATCTTCTTGTAAATCAGATTTAAAAAAAATTTTTATTGAAGTGTAGTTGATTTACAGTGTTGTGTCAATTTGTAAATCAGATTTAAATCATGAAATATCACCTCCAAAATGGCTTCATAGTTTAGTTTCTCGTGATCAGATGAGAGGATATATCTGCCCAGTAACTAGACCTGGAAAATGTTGAATAGAACTAGGGTTTAAAATAGGGAGTTGGGGGAGTGCCCTTTGTGGCTCAGTGGTAACAAACCTGACTAGTATCCACGAGGACACAGGTTCAATCCCTGGCCTTGCTCAGTGGGTTAAGGATCCGGCGTTGCCATGAGCTGTGGTATAGGTTGCTGACATAGCTTGGATCTGGCATGGCTGTGACTGTGGTGTAGGCTGGCAGCTGCAGCTCCAACTTGACCCCTAGCCTGGGAATTTCCATATGCCGCAGATGAGGCCCTAAAAAGACAAAAAAAAAAAAAAATATATATATATATATATATATATATATATATAAAATAAGCTGTTGGAATCTAAGATGTAAACAGTGTTTAAGGGGTCAAAAGGAAACAAAGCTGCTTTCAGGAG
The DNA here is from genome assembly GCA_004024745.2 of Catagonus wagneri. Classification (NCBI taxonomy): domain Eukaryota; kingdom Metazoa; phylum Chordata; class Mammalia; order Artiodactyla; family Tayassuidae; genus Catagonus; species Catagonus wagneri. Next base: position 23,482,815 of record PVHT021183629.1, read on the forward strand.
GTGCGGAGTTGGCGGTGGAGATCTAGCCGCAGATATACTAAGGACCTACCTCCTGGACATGACTTCAGGACATTCAGGATCCATGTTCTCCCCGCCCCCCAATTCTGTACACTCACCAGCTGCTTCTCCAACCCCCACCTTGCTCCTCACCCTCACCCAGGTGAAACTGGTACCGGAAAGATGATGCTGGAATCTGGGTTCTTGTTCATGGCGGTCGAAGAGTGAACTCTGTGAACACACAGGCAGCAAACAAGCAAAGTTTTTATTAAAGGAAAGCAAATAGCTTCCAGGGCTGCTGGGAAGGGGGAGAAAAGCCCCCTTCTCTATTGTCCTATAGGGATTTTTACCTCTTAAAAGTGGGGAGGGGCACCAACGTGGGGTCCAGAAAGAGGTGTTTTTTTTTTTCCATTGGCCTTGCTCAATTACCTGTATCAGTCCTTGTCCAATAGGGGTTTCAGGGTTGGAAATGTCCCATAAATGTTATGGCTTTTTTCGTCCTTTTCTTTCATTAGGTTAAGTCACCATTCTGCTCATTCCTTTTCTATCAGTTGAGGAGTGGGCTAGAGATTTGCATTTGCTATGGTAAACAAAGTCCGTGGGGAATGTGCATTTCCTGTAATAAAACAAGGCCTGTGGAGGAGTTCCTCCCTGGAGCCCTTAAGCCACACATGTTAATCTATAGCCATATCAAAAGAATGCATGGAAGCCCATGATCCTGCCCCGACCACCTGAGTTAATATTCTGCCTCAAAACCATTCTTTGCTGCCCCAGTGACACTCATTCCCTCAGACCTCTTGCCTTAAGCTCTTTCTGCCGCTCAAGAGCCCCTTCTCCATGCCTTTGATCTAAGAACGTCTCCTTGCTGTCCTTCAGGACGCAGCTCCTCTGATTTTCAGATCAGACCAGTGCTCCCCTAAGCCCTGACCCCAACACGGTGAAGCACCCCGCACTGCAATTCGCGGGCTAGCTGTGCATCCTCAAGTCTGTGAATCCTTCCAGGGCTGGGATTGAATCTGATTCATCTCCCCCTTGCCCTGTGCCAGATGCAGCTCCTTAATCCACGTGTATAGTCCACACAATGAAATCAATGAAAGCCTTTCACAAAATCAACCCCTTGCTTTTTAGTGGGGCGGAACCACACTATTTCTTACCCGACCCTGACGGTGAAAGCCAGGGTACCTGAGCCTGTGATTAGAGAAGGGTGGCTAGATGTAAAGGCACCAGGGGTTAGATGATCTACCAGCACCTTCCCCACTTCCTCTCCAGAAATCACCCTCTAGACGGCTGTTCAGAACAGGTGAATAAAGGAAGTATTTTCCTTCAATCACTCAGGACACGTTGAAAGATAAAAAAGAGCAACGTCCCCTTGTATCTCTTTAATTCGTACCTGAAGTAGCCCCAGGGAATGGAGATCTGATTCTGAGTCTTCCTGCCTGAAGAGAACAATGCCTAAATAAAAACTTGCAAATGTCAGAAGAGGCTAAGGCGCGGGGCGCTGTTTTGATCTATGGAAAGGAACCATAAACAGGAATGCATTCTATTAATGTCACATCAAAGCGAGTTGCAGTTCCTCCTCTTCAACAGCAATTAACGTGGCTGTTTTATGGTTTGTTGAGGTGGACCCTCTCCATTAAAAAGGAAAAAAAAAAACGCAGAAATTTGATCTCACAGAGAATTCTGGCAGAAACAGTAAACTCCTCTCTCCACTTCCTTTCCATAACTAGAATCAAAAATACCTTGCACCCCTTTGGCATGCAGAGCCTAGAGCCTCCTGGGTGGGGTGAAGTCGACTCAGTGATGCATGCGGTGCCGGGTCAAGGTTGGGTGTAGTTGGACAAGGGTGAATGTGTGGACTTGGGGAGCGATCCGGAAGTCAGCTTCATCCACGCCCTGCTTAGGGGAAGTGAGCAAAATCACGGTGAGACAGCTTTTCTTAAAGATCTTACTCCTAACTGCAAATGCGCCAGTGATGGGAAGCACAGCGCGGAGGGGCAGACGCTGGGGTCAGAAGGAGCAAATTGCGATGAGAGGCAAAGACCTCACTCTGGTCAGACGTCCCGCCAGGTGCATCCGCCTGCTTCTGCTTCCCACCTGGTCCCTTCTCAGGAATCACTGAAGAGAGAAAAGCCAAAGAATTGAAGAGCCGGCTGGGCAGACAGAAAGACCCCCCCCTCCGCGCCCCACCCTGTGCATTTCCCATGCCTCTGTGATGGGAAAAGAAGAAGCTTCCCACGGAAACCCCTTCAGGATGGCTTATTAGCTCCAGGCTGCTTCAAACCTCCCCCTCCTCCTCCCCAGGCTGGGGTGGCCCCAGCTCCACGCTTCACTTTTTCTCCTTTAAACAAAGATAGTCACATCTGCCTCTGGGGGCTGCTTTAGTCCAGGGCGGGCACATTGTGAAGCTGAGGGGCCATGAAAAACTCCATTATGCCCCTCTGAGGGGTCTCAGCTTCCTCATAAGACGAAACACAGGGACCCCAAGCTTGGGGCACTCCCAAGCTTCAATTCTCTTCCTGCATCTCATCTTCTCCTCCTAAGCCTCCATCCTCACTCAGGCCACCCCCTGCCAACAAGATTTCCTCTATTTGAGTTTGTTTTCCTTTGGCATGCATGCCTGCAGTTTTCAAATGGGGCTATGCAAACACCACAAGGGAAAAAAAAATGAGAACAAACACCGATGGTGCCTTACCTGCCAGGAACTCTGCCCTTCCTGAGCATTTTTAAAATTTCACCTGTGCTGCAAACTACATGGGACAGACGTGTGGGACTCCAAGTCTTCTCCAAAAAAATAAAACTCAAAAATCCTCCGGCTAAGGTAAGAATTGCCAGACCCTTATCATGGTGCCTGTCTCACCGTAATTGTTACAACGTTCCCAGGGACCTCCCCACCCCAGCAACCTGTCCTCCTCCTTCCTGTGCCCCACTAGGAACGGTATGTGGCCCACTCCTCACCCCTGTATCCTATGGAAGTCTACTCTAGTACCTACTAGTGGCAATAAAAAGTAGCATTTCGGGAGTTCCTGTAGTGGCACGAATCTGACTAGGATCCATGAGGATGCAGGTTTGATCCCTGGCCTTGCTCAGTGGGTTAAGGCTCTGGTGTTGCCGTGAGCTGTGGTGTAGGTCACAAATGAGGCGTCGCTGTGGCGGTGGCATTGGCCTGCAGCTGTAGCTCCAATTGGACCCCTAGCCTGGGAACCTCCATATGCCATGGGTATGGCCCTAAGAAAGCAAAAAAAAGAAAAAAAATGTCGTATCTTCAGGGTGAAGATGGTCCTATTAAAAGAGCTGTTCCTTGTGGCAAGACCAGACTCTACTTCAGGACACTCTAACACACATATATAATTTACAAATGTTTTCCCCCATTCTATATGTTGCCTCTTCATTTTATTGACTGTTTCTTTTGATGTGCAGAAACATTTTAGCTTGATGGGGCCCCACTTGTTTATTTTTGCCTTTGTTGCCTGTGCTTAAGCGGTTAATATCCAAAATATATAAAGAACCCATACAACTCTATAATGAAAGCGCAAACAATCCAGTTAACAAGTGGACATAGAAACCGAATAGACATTTTTCCAAAGACATGCAAATGGCCAACAGGCACGTGTAATGATGCTGCATGTCACTAATCACCAGGCAAACACCGATCAAAACCACAATGAGACATCACCTCATACCTGTCAGAATGGCTATCATCAAGAAGATAAGAGATAACAAGTGCTGGCAAGAAAGTGGGGCTGACATTATGCTGGTCATCATATTGCGACATAGAAAGGTAGCGTATCAGCCTGCTGTACACTTTATTTTTTTATTTTTTTGTCTTTTTGCCTTATCTAGGGCCGCACCCGTGGCATATGGAGCTTCCCAGGCTAGGGGTCTAACATGAGCTGTAGCTGCCAGCCTTCGCCACAGCCACAGCAACACAGGATCCGAGCCGCGTCTGCAACCTACACCACAACTCATGGCAACGTAAGATCCTTAGCCCACTGAGCAAGTGCCAGGGATCGAACCCGCAACCTCGTGGTTCCTAGTCAGATTCGTTAACCACTGAGCCACGACAGGAAATCCGCCTGTTGTACACTTTAAACTTACAGACTACGTCAAGCGTATCTCAATTTTTTAAAAAAGATACTGGCCTTGCTCAGTGGGTTAACGATCTGGCGTTGCTGTGAGCTGTGGTGTAGGCCGGCAGCTGCAGCTCTGATTTGACCCCTAGCCTAGGAACCTTTGTATGCTGCAGGTGCAGCCCTAAAAAGCAGAAAGAAAAACAAAAGATACTGTAACAAAGGGCTCAGGGGAGCATTGGTAGTATAGTGGTGAGCATATCTGCCTTTAGTGCTTAGAGGAGCGTTGCACACCCAGAGGACCACAGTGCACCCCTTAACAGCATCACCGAGCCAGCCCTCCGCAGTGCCCGCCACCTCTTCCTCGCTGAGATCCCTCTCTGCTCTGGCTTTAAGATGCTGGATGGTTTCACTTGGCAATCGGCTATTTGGATGCCATCCTTGATTATTTTATCACTGCCAGCTTTACAGTGCCAACTTTATATTCCAGCCAGTTATTAATCAGTTGAGTTTCCAACCTCTGACAGTGACACTCTTATTTTCGGTCTTTTTAGGGCCGAACCCATGGCATATGGAGGTTCCCAGGCTAGGGACTGAATTGGAGCTGCAGCTGCTGACCTAACGCACAGCCATAGCAATGCCAGATTCGAGCCGTGTCTGCGACCTACACCACAACCCATGGCAATGCCGGATCCTTAAGTCAATGAGCAAGGCCAGGGATCGAAACCTGCACCCTCATGGATGCTAGTCAGATTCGTTAACCACTGAGCCACGACAGGAACTCCAGTCAGTGACATTATTAAAGGAAGGGAGGGCTGGCTGAGGGGCCTTGTGGCTTCAAGCTGGGTGTTTTTCAGGAAAAGCATGGCTGGAGATGTGAGGCTTCGGGGAAATTAATGGACATGGATTCCATGCTGCATGCCTGGGATGCAATGGAGTCTTTTTTGGCAAATAAAGAAAATACCAGGAGTTTCTCTTGTGGCTCAGAGGAAACGAATCTGACTAATAACCATGAGCATTGGGGTTCAATCCCTGGCCTTGCTCAGTGGGTTAGGGATTTGGCATTGCTGTGAGCTATGGTGTAGATCGCAGTCGTGGCTCGGATTCTGTGTTGCTGTGGCTATGGTGTAGGCCAGCAGCTGTGGCTCCGATTTGACCCCTAGCCTGGGAACTTCCATATGCCATGGGTATGGCCCTAAAAAGAAAAAGAAAAAACAAAGAAAGAAAATACCAAACAAGTTAACTCACACTTTATAAACTATAAAAGAGTTTATAAAACTTTCAGCTATCAATAATTCCTGTGGAGCATCAGCTACTAAGAAAATAAAAGGTGAATGAGTGTTGCTCTTTGCGTGTGTTTTCTTTTTTTTCTCTTTCTTTTTTTGTCTTTTTGACTTTTCTAGGGCCGCACTTAGGCATATGGAGATTCCCAGGCTAGGGGTCTAACAGGAGCTGTAGCTGCCGGCCTTCGCCACAGCCACAGCAACGCGGGATCCGAGCCGCGTCTGCAACCTACACAAGAGCTCATGGCAACGCCGGATCCTTAACCCACTTAGCGATGCCAGGGATCAAACCCACAACCTCATGGTTCCTAGTCGGATTCGTTAACCACTGAGCCACAACGGGAACTCCTGCATGTGTTTTCTAATTGATCTAAGAGACACAGTACTGGAGAAGCAACCAAATCCTCAGGTCCACAGTACCAGGTAAGCTATCTGTCTCTGTAAGTTTCCATGTCTCTTGTAGGTGTTTGTTCATATTAGTCTGGGAATGAGGAACCCTAGCTCCACTGCTAATGCGTAAAGCCTGAGACAAATTCAGGGTGTGGGAACATCACTTAGCCTTTCCCTCTTTTTAGGTTCACAGAATTCAAGCAGAGCAGTGGCGAAAGTGTACAATTAGAAGTCCTGAGACACCAGTGCCTCTAAACCAGCTCTGCCTTATGTTCACCGTGTGACGCTGGAGAAAAACCACTGCCCTCTGTGAACCTAGATTTTCTTACATCCAACATAGGAATAATAACCCCTGCACCTCATTGGATTGGAAGGATTGGGCAAATTTAGGGGTGCACAGATGCAGGTTCACTGCAAGTATGGGACATCATCATCATCATCATCATCATCATCACCGTCATCCTTATTTATCCTTGGCCGTGGTGTAAGACCCCCCAGTAAGCTGCATGAGTCTCAAGCAGGGTCTCTCAGCCTGGGCACTATTGACTTCTTGGCTATTGAGGCATCTTGTCCTGGACATTGTAGGGTATTTAACAGCATCCTTGGCCAAGATGCCTGCAGTGCCCCCTTCTACTTGTGACAACCCGAAATGTCTCTAGACATTTTCAAACGTCCCCTAGAGGGTACAGCCACCCCTGATTGAGAACCACTGGTCTAAGGGGTAAGAGACAAAAGAAGGAGAGAGCAAAGAATCAAGCTCGTTGGGCAGTAAGGCAGCTGCTCTCCTCTGAACATTGCAGTAGGAACCGGAAGAGATGTCAGTGCCTGCATCCCATTGTCTCAGAGTATCCTTTTCCTCCTTTATCCGAACACTCTCGCTGTGCCTTAGGCATCATCAGTCCAGGAACTTTTGACTCCAGTGTCTCTTCCAGGAAGCCCACCTTGTTTTACATCGCCCCCCTGCTCTTTGCATGGAGACTTTGCTATCTACCTCTGGTGATGTCCCCAGCGATGTGGACCCAAGTCTAAGGATATTGTTGAGGGTCCCCCGGCTCTTGGCAATGCCGTGGGCAGCTCTAGTGCCATGGACAACTCTGAAGGGAAGGACAAACCCGGAAGGGAATCAGGGGAATCGTCTTCCAGGTTCATAACGCCACCAAGTATGCTTCCTCGAGGCCACCTGTGGGGCCCCATACCTGACTGCCACAGTCCTTCTGCTTTTGTGTTCTCCTTGGTCCTCTCCCAATAGCTGGATGCCCTCTAAAAGACAACTGATCTTGGAGCTCCCATCATGGCTCAGCGGAAATGAATCTGACTAGTATCCATGAGGTCACAAGTTTGATCCCTGGCCTCGCTCAGTGGGTTAAGTATCTGGCGTTGCCATGAGCTGTGGTGTAGGTCACAGATGCAGCTCTGATCCCTCTTTGCTGTGGCTGTGGTGTAGGCCGGTGGCTACAGCTCTGATTCAACCCCTCACCTGCGAACCTCCATATGCTGCGGTATGGCCCTAGAGAATTAATAAATAAATACATACATAAATAAAAACTGATATGATTCATGGAGGCAAAGAGATACTTAGGGTCTTTCAGAATAAAGGATTTGAAATTTTCAAGCACTCAGACACACAATTTCAGCCCTCCACACATCAGCTAGCGTGATTTTTCTGTATTCCCATCCAGTCCTTATCTATGTGCAAACATAGTCTGCATGCTTATTAAGATGCAAATATAATTATGTGACCTGCTTTTTTGTAGTTAATGTCATATTATAAGCATTTTCCATCTTGCTTTAAAAGTTACTATTTTAATGACCGCCTAATCTTCCACAGAGTGGTTCTAAAATTCTTCGCTTAACCATTTTTCTAAGATTTGGTCTTTATCTTTCTTTTCCTATTGAAGTTCACTCTGCGATCGACACTCAACATCTTCCAGAATCCAGAAATTTTTTCTTCTAAATTATTTCAGTGGGAGAAATTCCCAGAAATAGGATTAGCATTCAGTCGAGACACATGTTTCTCTGACTTTGAGATGCATTGCTAATTGATTACCCAAGGGGTGGTCCCAGATGACTCTGGAACGAGCCATGCTGGTATAATTATTTTATCCCAAACCCGTCAATTTTTCTTGCTCCCTTTTTTTTTTTAACAAAGTAGTATTGCTTGGCCATGTCTTCACCCGCATCTCTCTGACCATGATTAAAGACAGACATTCTCTGCCAAAGACAGAGTCGATGCATGCCGATTGGTGAGTCTAAGTAGAAGTTGTACGGGAGGCCATCATACAACTTGCAGCTTTTCTGTGAACTAAAAAAATTGTTCAAAAGTTTTTGTTTTAATTTAAAAAAAAGAGTGTCATAGTTTTCAAAAAAAAAACATTAAAAGGGAAATGGAGGACAAAAAACAAAAAGACGCGCATTCTCCCCATGTGTATTTTGCAATTCTAAAGAGTGCATGGAAGAGACAGAGAAAGGGATTTGTGTCCCAAGAGATACCACAAACCACTCAAGCTCCCACATTAAATATACAAAGGTCCTGTCAAAAGCCTTCCTTGGCCCCCTTGCCACCCTCTGAATGTTTTGTGGTTGCTCTTTTGCTCCGTACGCCTCCCCTCAGCCCTCCCAGCAGCATCAGCTTGCTGACCTCTCCCGTTAGCCCGGAGACCCTCAAATTCCTCAATCTTTTATTGTCCAGAACTCACCTCTGCCCAGACCCATAAAGGCTCAAACACCCCCCCCCCCCCAAAGAGCCCTACAGGTTAGAAAGCTCAGCAAGCCTAGAAGGAGTTAGCAACCGCGTTCTGTGACTTCGACTCATTGACCTCCCACGTCACCCCTTTCACAACTAGCAGTGATCACTGGGACTTCTGCACAGACTCAGGGCTGTGCAAAGAATTCTGGGGAGGAAAGTTTTCCCCATCCCGTTATAAACTTCCAGCTCGGAAGGGAATCCATGCACATCTCTTCCTCACACACCGAAAGAACCCCGTGGAGAATCTGTTCCATGCCTCTGATAGATTTGACGATGTTTTCCTTCTTCCAGATGTGACCACAACCACAGTAACAGTTGACACTTCCACAGCTCGTATTATACACCGAGGACCGCTCCACGTGGTGCATGTTTATTAAGTCACGTGATCCTCACCGGAAGTGGATGAGTCAAGTGCAGTAATTATACCCAGTTTGCAGGTGAGGAACCTGAGGTACGAAGAGCAGGTGGAACTGGAGTCTCTTCCTGGCGTTCTTCTTCGTGTCTGGTGAGTCATGGCTGGCTGGCAGGATGCTGGGCCCGGGGAGCAGAGGGGAGAGCTTGTGGGGGCCAAGCAGCCCCTCTGCTTCCTCTCTTTTCATCCACGGATGGGCTTTGTGGCCAGCTCTTCATGCAAGGTCATTCGGAAGGGATGCGTGTTCACAGCCACAGTGGGTTCAGCGCTTCTTCCATTCTAGGATACAGCTTTATAGAAACACATTTATGTCCTATTTCTCTTTGTCAGCTAACGATAAGTTCAGAGCAAATGTGGTTGGATAATGGATCTTAGTCAATATTGCACAGCAGTCACGTTTTGCCTCTCCTAACGCTTCCTTTAAAATCAATCCCATTGGCATTAATAGAAGGTTCTCATTAAAAATATATGAGACATGCTGAGTGGCATATGAATGGAAAAGAAACATTTTGAAATGAAATCAGTTGCTGGGCTGAGTCTGTTCTTCCCCGACTTCTCTTTTCCTCTGAACTCTCAGGCCCTCCCTCTGATTGTTGCTCACTGATGACTGGTTATTTGTATAGAACTGCCAGCCTCATTGTCTGAATGGCAGCACCACATACCAGAATGGATGCTAGCCTGGGAGTGCACTCTCAGCTCTGCCACCTGGGGCAGGTCCCTCAGTATCTCGGAGCCTCACCATTCTCCTCTATGAAACGCATGTGATTAAAAATCAGCCGACTGCCATCCAGGTTGCTATGAGACTCAGATGAGGGCACGTATGTCCCAGCCCTACCCCCAGCCTCACTGATTATCAGACTTTTGCTGACAGACCTCTGCGAACCTCAGTTTCTTCGTCAGTCAAATGCGGATGACCACTGTGGGCGTGGCAAAGAAAGCAAGAAGGAAAAGATGCAACCATAGTTTGCAAACTAGAGTGTGCTATGCGTACATGATAGATGCCTCCTGCCTCCCGGTAACTTTACAAAGTAAACGTAGTAGCTAGAGAAAGGATGGAGAGCCTTTCCGTTCTCATACTGTATCTCTTTTTTCATCCCAAAGGTGGCCTGCCGGCACCCCCAGTCATCCCTTCTTCCCCCATTCAGAGACTCTGGAGCGGTCTCAGAGATCACACAGAGAGGAGGCATCTCATGAATGTTCAGCTACCATGAGTGAGTATAAAATGATGACCCAGAGAGTGAGTGTGCTATAGGGGTGAATGCTGACTCATACCGAAATCAGGACCATCCAAGTCAGTGTAAGAGGTGACATTAGGGGTCCATGCACTTTAAATGAGCATCCTTCATGTTCACTACCAACTTCTTCATTCAGTTCTAAGTTTTTTAAAAAATGCATGAGACAGGAGAGTGGTAACTTCGGAGGAAGTTAATGACTGGGAGGTGACTTGGTGGGGGTGGGTGTCCTTTCAGGTCATTAGTAATTTTTTTTTTCCCCATTACAGGAACATGTTAAGTGCTACACAGATATCATCCAGAGGGATTAGTTGTCTGTTAAACTCTGATTGCTTGAAGCCCCATTGCTGATAGTTTGAGAAGGCTAAGGCAGCCCGTGGGCTGCCCTGATGGCAGCCTTTTTAGCAGACCGGGCTGGGGGCAGGGGCCCTCACATGTGACCCAGCCACTAAAAAGGGATCATTAGCTACATTAGTTATGGACCATGGTTTTCCAAAGCTTATCTTGGCTCCAGGTTTTTTCCAAATTGAAATCCATCCAAATTAAACTGCATGACACATTCAATAACACAACTAGTGGTAAACCATTTGCTCTTTGGTAACCGCTCAAGTTTATTCCCCTGGACACCTAAGGTAAATGTTGACATCGGTGTGTGTGTGATATTTGCCATCACTTTAAAGGTTCAGGTGGCAAGTTCGGCATTCAAAATGCTGTTTCATTCGTTCACTCATTCATTTATTCAGTTCAACCATCAACTCAACCATTAAGGTCTACTGTATGCTGTGTACTAAAGATAGTGGGGGAAAGAAAAACAGAACGTTAAACATAGCCCCAAATAGCTTACAGGCTAAATAAATGGACAGATGAATAAACAAAGTATAACGTGATGAGATGTGTGTTGACCCGAGGTGCGTACCAAATGACTATCCTGCAGGCAGTGGAGAAGTTGCGGTGAGATTCTTAGTTGTGATCACCCAGAGAGGAGTTCCCATCGTGGCTCAGCTGTTAATGAACCCGACTAGGATCCATGAGGGTGAGGGTTCGATCCCTGGCCTCCCTCGGTGGGTTACGGATCCGGCGTTGCCGTGAGCTGCGGTGTAGGTCACAGACACAGCTCGGATCCAGCGTTGCTGTGGCTGTGGCGTAGGCCAGCAGCTGCAGCTCCGATTATTCGACCCCTAGCCTGGGAACCTCCCTGTGCCACAAGTGCGGCCCTAAAAAGCAAAACAAAAAAAAGAAACACCACCCAGAGAGATATAATGAAAAAACAATGTAACTGGAAGATTAAAATTTTCTTTTTACTTAAAAATTCCATAAAAAGTTACAAGACAAAATATTGGCAAAATATTTGTAATTTGTTTTATGACATGTTGATATACTTAACTTAGCACATATTAACATACTAATTGATAAACAAAGAGGTGATCACTCCAAGGGGATAAGGACACAATGGGTTAGTTCACAAAATAAGTTATTCAAAGACCCAATAAATGCATGAAAAATTTTTCTCTCAGTGAAGACAAAGAAATAGACTATTGAAAATAAAATACCATTTTCTGTTTTTTGTGTTACCAGAGAATGTTAATATCTAGTCCTCGGAACAATGTGAGGAAATGATTGCTGAGAGCAGTGTTCTCAGGATGCAGTCTTTTCTGAAGAACTTTTGCTCCATACATTGTAACAAATTATTTTTAAATGTGCATAGTCTTTGAGCGGGAACTTCCATTTTGAAGAATTCACACTAGGAAAATAATTTGGCAGCTGCACAAAGACCATGTATAAGATACTGCCACCACTGTTTTTATTACATAAAAATTAAACCAATCTAATAACCATGAATGTAGGATTATGCCGTTCACATATGGTGCAACGTCACAGTAATATACTGTGCAGCCACTAAAAACGATAATGACACACGGAAAGATGCCCATGACGAATGGTGGCTGAAAACAGTAGATTAGAAATGAATACGTATAGTATGAACCCGTGTGTGGGAGACATTACTAGATTCAGCAGTTTGTGGGTCTTGCCCACCTTCTGGGCATAGGCAGAAAATCTTGTTTTTGAGTTTCATGGAAGTTGAGTGGGATCATAGACTAGTTCTGGGTAATGAAGGGGACAGAAATGACTTGTGTCCTTCCTGGGCCGAGTAAGTCAAAAGCCAACACCTGATTCTCCAGTCTCTTTCCTCCTGCAGCAACCAAGACAACCCGCTGATCCAGATGATGTGGTCTGTCTCCGCTATTTTGGCTCGCTGGGTGGCTCAGTAGAACAGACCCTCTGCCAGCCTGTGTTGAGAAAGTATGAACAAGGAATAGTCTTTGTTTTGTTAATCCAGAGTTAATTCATTGCTGCAGTAAAACTTAGTTAACATAAGTAATACGCAATTTTTTTTAGATGAAAATCACAAAGAAAGGGGGCATGTGCATGTATGTATGGATGTAGTGAAATATTTGGAAATTTATATTCCAGAATTTAAATTGTGACTTTCTCTGGGTGATGTATTTTCAGCCTTGTAACTGAATCTGTGTTTTTCTTCCCCCTGAATTTTCCACAATAAACACGCATTCCTTTCACCATCAGAAACACTGAAGCTGTTTCCATTTTGAAAAATCAAAAGCGCATTGATAATATCTTGGGGGGGAGGGTGGATTATCTTGGTCATTTGAGTGCTTATGTCTACTCACATTCAGCTGTCATTAGAGGAAGACAATAATTCTCTAAGGAGGTGTTTCTCAATAAACAAGCAGATCATGTTTGGGTAAAGAGTATGTTTTCCTGGATTTGGACTTGGGAGGGGCCAGCACGGACATAAAATAGAAGGTTTCCACAGTGAATGGATCTCAGATGGGTGGGCCCTTGAACTCCAGGCTGCAAAGAAGCACCTTCAAGGAAAGAAAGGAGCAGGGGATTTCATGAAACCATGGAGCCAAGTGACCCGACGCGTCCTGACTGTGTTCCAATGCGATCCCAGGAGAGCTCGTGTAACTGTTGGAAAAGCCAGAGACCTGTCAAAGTCTGTGACATCAGCCACATGAGTTAGGGTTCTGTTTGCTCATCTTTGTTCACAGAATGTTATTCATTCTGTGGCCGAGTTTTTTTTTTTTAATCATAATTTTTTTCAGGATAAACCACAAAACAGAGACTGTGATGTCGTTTCATGAATGCCTGACACTTCCTCACAGTCATTTGTGCCTGCCCCCACCCCGCGCCCCTTCCTCCGCCAGCCTCCACCGCTGGAGGTTGCATACAGCTATTCAAGGTCAAGGTGGGAAGAGCAGAGGAAGCAAAGTCCTGGAGGAATGAAGGCCCAGGTATGGTCTGGGCACAGCAAGGAGACAGAGTCTGAGAGAGGGGCTCTGAGAGACAATGCAGGGTGCCATTCTTACTCGACTCTCTCCCACGGACTGGGACTTCCAGATTTCCTCAGATGTTGATTGTGGGTCTAAGCAAGCCAATGAGTATCGAAAGGGCTTTGTAGGACAAAAACTCATGGTGCCTGTTATTAAGTTATCATACCTCAACTCCACGCCCATCCCTCTCGGCTCATCTTCATGGTGCTGGGTTAAGGACCCTCCAAACCACATTTCTGCTCAGCCAGCTGCTTCCTGGTAGGTCTGGAAAAGTGGGGTGCTGGGAGGAGACTGGGAGCCTGGAGGAGGTGGTAGGGTTGACAGAAAAAAATACAGGATATTCCAAAAAATGTAAATTCCAGATCAACAGCAGTGATATTTAGTGTAAGTATGCCCCAAAGATTGCATGAGGCATACATACACTGAACAACCATCCATTGTTGATCTGAAATTTAAATGTTACTGGGCGTCCTGTATTTTTATTTGCTAAAGCTGACAACCCTCAGAGAGAAAAAGAATGTGTTAATTTGTGTTCCTGACAGTGGGACCCCAATCTCTTCTTCCCCTAGCAGCCACAGTTTGTTCCAGGAGAAGCACCTGCATCCAGCAGACAGTTTTTCCAATGCTGGCTTGCAGCACCAGCCTCATTTCATACCCTCAGCAATGTCAGTACCAGCTGAGCCGGGCACCTCTTTGGAAGCCTGGGTCCCTGCACCACACACCCTCCTCCAAGTTCAGAGACGTTGGCTCGGGGCAACCAGTGCCCCTTCATGAAGATCTGAAGTTCAACTGAGAGATCCTTTCAATTTCTCCCTTCTGTTCTCTCACCCGTAAGTCTTATACGTGGGTATTTTCTTTTGGTTTATTTGGTTATTTAATAACTAATGGGAAATTATTTATACTAATTTTTTTTTTCTCTGTTAAAATAGACGATGTGGTTTGTCTTTGGACTGGGCTTGCTTGATCCACTAGTCCGTCACTAATCCTGGGGCAGGCATAACGAGCAGCAGGGGAAAGGCAAAGGGCGACGGAACTGTGAAGCAGAGAGAAAAAGGAGGCACATTGTTTGGAGTCTACAAGGGGTAGGAGACTAGGATGCAAGGAAGAAAAGGTTTTACGGGGTTGCATGCAGAGCGTCTGTAGAACTGTCTGACAGGGAGCAAGAATGACACCTTCCAGGGGCTGGTAACCAAGGAAAGAGAAGCTGGTATTAGAAAGTGGCAAGGGACTAAACAAAGATGCCAATGTGAATGCCAAGGGCAAGAACTAGGACTACAAAGTGATGCAGCATGGGAACAATGGCACACATGTGGCACTGGTCAGCATACAAGAAAAAGCGCTTCCTCCTTACCCCAGAAGCAGGGCAGCTCTTAGAAATGAGATCTCTAACCCGGTCACCCAGAGAGCGTCAGAGTTCAAGGGAAATGAGCAGGGGACTAATAGACACAACTAAGGAAAGTGTTCAAACCACGTAGACGTTTCCCCACAGTGGACTGGGGTCCCAGCTGTGCCGAGTGGAAACCACTGAGTCAGAAGCGGAGGCAAGAGGGAGCAGGAGGCCCTTGGCAGGGCTCCCAGCGGAGAGAACGGTGACTTTTGGGTTGGAATACCTATGGAGTATCAGGCAGCAGAGTGTTGCTGCAGGTTCCGTCCTAGTCTGGCAGCTTTCAAAGGCCAGTGGCTGCTTCCTTCGAGAGTGTAGTGGCAGTGGGAAAGCCAGTTCTGTCCCCAACTGCTCTCTTATTCTTCAGCCCCCAAAAGTCATGAAACAAAACAAAACAAACAAACAAAAAAAAACTACTGCCTCTAGCCTTTGGGAAGGCATTGTTAGCTCTCCTGCTGGCAGAAGGAAGCAACCTTCCAAGAAAGCTCCATAGATGCCCATCACCGCTATAACCAATTACCACACACTTAGCAGCTTAAGACAAATTTACCACCTCACAGTCCTGGACATCAAAGTCCAAAAGGGGTCTCATGGGTCCAAGGTTGAAATGTTGGCAGGACTGCATTCCTTCCAGAAGATCTAGGGACACTCTGCTTTCTTCCCTCTTCCAGCGTCTAGAAGGTGCCCCAATTCCTTGCTCATGACCCACATCCAACCTCCGCTCCAGTCATCACATCTCAGACCCGGGCTCCTTCTTTGGTTCCCTTCTAAGTGCCCTTGTGGTCTGGGCTGTCCCAGGTGATCCAGGCTCCTCGCCACATCTCAAGCGTCGTTACCTCGATCACATCTGCAAATCCCGTGTGTGGGGAGTTCCTGTCGTGGCTCAGGGGTGACGAACCTGACCAGTAGCCATGAGGATGCGGGCTCGATCCCTGGCCTCCCTCAGTGGGTTAAGGATCCGGCGTTGCCATGAGCTGTGGTGTAGGTCACAGATGCAGCTCTGATCCTGCTTTGCTGTGGCTGTGGCGTAGGCCGGCAGCTGTAGCTCCGATTCAACCCCTAGCCCGGGAACTTCCATATGCTGAGGGTGCGGCCCTAAAAAGCAAAAAAAAAAAAAAAAAAAAAAAAATCCTTTCTGTGTTATAACATCTTCCAGGGATGTGTACAACTCTGGGGTCCATGATTCGGGTCCGGTACAGAGTTTCATGTGTACCAATCCTTTTGACCATTAGAAGTGGACTGAGGTAGTGCACCAGTTTATAGCCGTTGTGATGACTGCACTACGTGAGCGGGCAGCCACCTGTGGGCCATCTTGGGCTCCAGCAAGGGTGACAGTAAGGCGGAGTGTGGGGAGTGGCCTCGGGGGGCACAGGAACAAGAAGAGTGAGCGGGCGTCCATCCCAGTGTAAACAGCTTCCATAACTCACTGTGCTGGGAAAGTCCACTTTTCTCCGTGATGCCTACACGAGTTAAGGGAAGCAGCAAACGGAAGGAAAGGTGACAGGAGGAAGGGACAGGGAAGGTACAGGGGTCAGTGCCGCTTAGAGGACCCCTGCCCCCCAGCATCTGATTCCTGCTCTGGGGCTGTCGCTGCCACCCGAGGCCTCGCCAGCCCTCTCACCCCAGAGGACAGACATCCTTCCAGGGAGAGCCAGCCAGGACCAGAGCCAGTTGGCAGTACCACACCCACAGAAGTTTCATTATTTGTGATTTAGCAGCCAGGACTTCTGGTCTGGAACACCTGCCAATTTGGCCAGCAAGAGAGGTTTTTGTCAACACTCAAGGCCAGAAAAAGCAACCTCCATTTGCCCACGTGACCATCTGACGGGTTTAAGAAGCACCAGAAGTTAATGATCTGAACCTTAATTTCCCAACTGGAGTAATAAAGGACCAGGGACT
Source organism: Catagonus wagneri (assembly GCA_004024745.2). Lineage (NCBI taxonomy): Eukaryota > Metazoa > Chordata > Mammalia > Artiodactyla > Tayassuidae > Catagonus > Catagonus wagneri. Next base: position 23,499,578 of record PVHT021183629.1, read on the forward strand.
GGGGGTCAGCAGGCCCCATGCGACCCCTGAAGAGAGAAGGGGTCTGGAAGACGAGCCCCGCCCCGGGCTAGGCACGTCCTGGCCCCCAGTTTCCAAGGCCCATCACTGTTTCATCCACGCCCAGCCCTCCAGGCCCACGGCTCAGAGGGCAGGCAAACAGATGAAGGAGCCAAAGTAGTTGGAGTGACAAGACTGTCGCCTTCTGTCCTAGCACCTGTCCAGCTTCCTGGAAGACACCTTTTTTTTTCCATTCATCGTAGAGTCTCCAAATACTTCTGTCACCTTTGTCACCCTATCCCTCCCCTAATTTTCAAATGAGAAAGTGGTCTCATAGCAGTTAAGGGACACAACAAAATATTTGCTGTAATTTACGCACTGGCTCTGTGATTGTTTCTGGGAGGGTTGTAAAAACAGATGGGGAGCCACTCCTGTCCCCCAGTTCTTAGATTCTTAGAAACAGGAGAACTGTGGGTGCAAGTGGTTAGAATATGAAACATGCTGCAAATGGTGACAAAGTTCAGGGGCATGAGGGGGGACATCGCTCTTGGATGGGGGGAAAAGGAAGGTTTCCTAGAGAACGGAGAGTTTGCCCTGAACTCAGAAGGATGCAGAGCTGGAAGGGAGAGTGAGGGGGTGGCCACAGCTGGCTTTATCTGGGAAACAGTGACCTTCCAATGGGGCTGCAATATCCAGATCATAAAGGACAGCAGAGAGAAGACAGTAATGAAACAAGACAAGATATTCGATTTTTGTTTTTGGAGTCTGAAGTCTTGAATGCATGCACATGACAATAAAGCCAGAAAACAACCTGCAAAAACCATCGGCTCCCTGGGCAGCCCAGGGCTGCAGTGGAGCTTTAGGAGTCTGTCCTGGCCACTCAGTTTCGAGTCTGTTCTTATTTTTTATAATTAATTGATCAATCAATTTATTTATTTTTAGGGCCACACCCTTGGCATATGGAGGTTCCCAGGCTAGGGGTCAGGTTGGAGCTATAGCTGCCAGCCTACACCACAGCTATACAGTAACTCAGGATCCGAGCTGCGTCTGCGACCTACACCACAGCTCATGACAACGCCAGATCGTTAACCCACTGAGCGAGGCCAGGGATCAAACCCGCAACCTCATGGATCCTAGTCGGATTCGTTTCCGCTGCGCCACGATGGGAACTCCTCAAGTCTGTTCTTTAAGCTCTTCCAACATTCGGCAAGCCAGGTACTGGCATGAGATCTAATTCTTTCTGTTTAAACTAGCTAGAGTAGATCCGACTGTCAGTAACAGAATCCTGGCTCCTGTAGGAGCTGTGAATAATTTCCTCTTGGTCGTCTGAGATCTCAAAACAAGACCCGATATTATGGCCCCCAAAGATGTCCCTGCTCAGATCCTCAGAACCTGTGAATCGGTGGCCTTACACGGTAAAAGGGACTTTACAGATGTGATTAAGTTGAAGATCTTACCATGTGGAGATTGTATAATTATGTGCATTATCCTCCTGGGTACCCCATGTAATCGCATGAGTCCCTGTAAGAAAGAGGAGGCTCAGAGTCAGAGATGTGAGGACAGGAGCAGAGGTCAGAGTGATGCGAGGCCAGACCCCTAGAAGCAGGTGCCTCCCGAAGGTGGAAAAGGCGAGGAAACGGATTCTCCCCGGGAGCCTCTTCGAGGCACCCACCTCGTGAAGACTCATGTCAAATCATGATGCGTGTGGTTGAACTTTGGTACATTCACTCTTGTTTCTGTATCGTATTTATTTCATTCTATGAATGTATCTACCCATTCTACTATCGATGGATTTTGGAGTGTTTTCCACCTTGGGACCATTCTAAATACTGCCGCTAAGAACATTCTTAGAAAAGCATTTTGGTGAACCTTGTATCCATTTTTTTTTTTAAAAAGAAACATAGTTTAGTGTCTAGCAAGTGGGTTTCCCCCCAGTTACGCTTAACAGCCTCATCCCCAGAACTGCAGTGAAGTCTCTCATACACGTAAGGACATTGAGTTGAAAATCTGAAAACAGAAAAGAAAGAAAAAATGAAATCCCAAATGTCCATCCACAGTAGAGTAGATAAGTACACGTTGATATATTTGCCAAAGGTCACAAAAAAATTGTCTTCTGGAGTGGTGAAGACTCACTTCCCTGAGACCATCAGCACTGTAGCCACGTCACATTCAAAGCATTGTCATTTCACGGTGGCTGATGGCGGTCTCAGTGTGTGACTGCAGATGATAGGAGTCCCTGGTAAAATCCAAGTTCAGGGTGGGATCACAGCAGGGTCAGCTTCACACACCTTCGGAACGGAACCGTCTGCCTTCTTCTTTTCTCCTTCAATCTGGTTTTGTACTTTTTAAAAGCCATTTCCTCCTTCGCTCTACTCCCTTACATATAGTCTTGAGGAAATGTCCTCTGAGATAAGTTAGAACCCCATTTTCAGGAGGAGGGTTAGAATGAGACAATCATGAGCGAGCTTAAGCGAACGCATGCATATGGATAGAAGAGAGGAGGGAGAAAGCTGGAGGGGGTGAGAGGGGGGAGGAGCTACCCAAGTAGAGTTATCCTTTCTTGCAAATGAGATTTGGACACTTGTCTCCAAACCCATAGAAAAGAGCAATTTACATGTGCCGTAGGATGCTCTAACCCTGCCATTCATGCGCCTGAAGGGATCTGGGGAGGAAATATCTGGTTTGGAATTTACCAGCCTCTCATCGTTTAAGTGTCTGTATTGGGGACTCTCAGGAGGCTTATGAAAGAATTTTTGAACTATGAGTGAGAACTATTTCCAAATCAAAGGCTAGAGGAGAGAGCCCATAAGGTTGAAAAACAAAAGCTGAACAGTACCTTGAGCATCCCACAGCTCAGTGAAAATACATATTAATATTGATGACTTTTCAATGTTTTTGAACAAAAATCTCTTCCCAAAGGAAGCAAGCCAAATGGCTTCATTTCAGATAATTTTCCATATTTCCTCCAAGTTTCCATAACTCACTTCCATCCCTCTTGAGAAGAAAATTGATTTTCAGGATTAAGTCTCAACAAACACCTCCCCTTTGAAAAAGAGCTTCTGAGGCTGTCAGTGTGGAGACTCCAGTGAGGTTTCTTGGTGTTTTTTTTGTTTTTTTTTTCCACAAAGATCAGTTTAACTGGGAGAGATAGAGCTCACTCCTCGGGGGACACTTTTCACATCGTGCTGCTTGCTTCTTTTCTTTTCTAGGGAAGACAAATGATGAAATGCAAAGAACATTCTCCTCTTTGCCACTGGCTGGGTAGGAAGTTCTGAAAGTCAGCCTAAACTGATTATTTTCCAATTGAACTGGGCTGTTTTTGTATGTTTGTTTTTAATCCGTTTCCCAGGCACCTCGCCTGAGATTTTCCCAGCATGTCCCATTTTTTTTTTTTTTTTTTAATATGAACTTTCGTCAGTGAGCTACAGAGATGGTCAGGGACCAGAACAGGGAATGAAGAGCCCTGCCACGGAGACAGTGGGGCAATGAGCTGGGACTGCAGAAGCTGCCCGATCCTTGCTGCCCCCACCCTGAAAACCAAAAGGAAATAGCATCTTGAATAGAATCAAAGCCACATATGATTAGAAGTAAAACAGGTAAATAGAAGCACCACTGATGTTGTAATAATGTCATCTAGAATTCCTGATTCTATTGAGCTTGAACCCAACCTGAAAGTTACCATTTGCACCAAGAAAAGTAGGAAAAATAATTTTCTTTCCATCAAAATAGCACAGAAAGAATATAGGCATCTGAGGAAAGTATAAACAGGTATAATGGGAATAAAAATCTGCAAGTACCTATATACACTCACTGAGACAGCAAAATTGTGTTGCATGCCTACCCTATGCCAAGTGCTATGGTAAGCCCTGGCCATACAGCAGAAAATAAAAGATCAAGCCCTGCCCTTGTGAAGCCTATAGGATGGTGAGATGAGAGATAATAAGTGTAATGAAAAACAGCAAAGCAGTTTCATGGGAGATGCAAGGTTGGACGGAGGAGTCAGTGAAGTGCATGCTGCAGAAGTGACATTTGAGGAGTATCTAAATGATGTGAAGCTGTGAGAAACTAATTTGAGAGAACATCATCATTTGAGAAAACAGGAAGCAGTAAGTGCAAAGGCCCCATGGCAGCAATAAGCAGGATACAGAATTAGTTTAAGATGTGCATCTGAGTACCTGGAAAACACTGAGACTATAAATTAAAAGAAATGTGGTCCACATGAAAGGCAAAGTATTTTAGCCACATCTCACTGGATGGTTTCATCAGCTTTTTAGTAGGTGGGAATTCTGTAAGAATAATGGAACCAAATACATTCTAAGGAACTTGTAAACAGGAGGCAGAAGGAGCAGAGTCACACAGTTTAGATGGACTTCTTTCAATAGATGACCAACTCATTTTGGTTTTCCTGGGACTATCCAAGTTTTAAAACTAAAAGTTCCACATCCCAGGTTCAAAGTGAAGGGGTAAAAGAAGATATCCCACACAAATGAAAAAAAAAGAGAGTGAGGTTAACTATATTTATATCACAAAGTACACTTTAAGTCAAAAACTACATCAAGAGACAAAGAAGGCCATTATATAATAAAACAAGGGAAATTCATTGAGAAGATATAACAATTGTAAATATATATGCACTCAACACAGGAACATCTAAATATATTAGGCAAATATTAACAGACATGAAGGGAGAAATAAACAAATGTAAAATGACATTTGGACACATCAATATGCCACTTTAACAATGCATTTATCATCCAAATAAAAAAAAATCAGTAAGAAAACTTTGGACTTGATCTACATTTTACATAAATGGACCTCACAGACATATACAAAACATTCCATGCAATAGTAGCAGATACACATTCTTCTCAATTGTGCACAGAACATTCGCCAAGATAGATCATATGTTAGGTCATAAGATAAGTCTCAGCAAATTCAAGGAGACTAAAATCATACCAAATACCTTCTCCAACCACAATAGTATGAAACTAGAAATCAATAACACGAGGAAAGCTGGAAAAGTCACAGATAGGTGGAAATTACACAACACATACTTGAGCAACCAATAGGTCAAAGAATAAATTTTAAAATTTCTTGAAAGGAGTTCCCATCGTGGCTCAGTGGTTAACGAATCCGACTAAGAACTATGAGGTTGCGGGTTCGATCCCTGGCCTTGCTCAGTGAGTTAAGGATCTGGCGTTGCCGTGAGCTGTGGTGAAGGTTGCAGATGCAGCTCGGATGCTGCGTTGCTGTGGCTGTGGCAAAGGCCGGCAGCTACAGCTCCTATTAGACCCCTAGACTGGGAACCTCCATAGGCCGCGTGTGCGGCCCTAGATAAGCCAAAAAAGACCAAAAAAAAATCTTGAAAGAAAAATGGAAATATCAAAACTTATGGGATGCAGCAAAAAGCAGTGCTAGAGGGAAGTTTATATCGATGAACACCAACATTAAAAAAGAACTATCACAAATAAGCTAACTTTATCCTCAAGGAATTAAAAAAAAAAAGAACAAACTAATCTCAAAGTTAGCAGAAGAAAGGAAATAATAAATATCAGAGCAGAAAGACTGAATAGACAATGAGGTCCTGCTGTACAGCAGAGGGAACTATATCCAATCACTTGAGATGGAACATGATGAAAGATAATTTGAGAGAGAGAGTGTGTATAGATGTATGACTGGGTCACTTTACTGTACAGCAGAAATTGAGAGAACAATGTAAATCAACTATAATAAAAATTTAAATTAAAAAAAAAACCTCTCAGCAAAGTCCAAAACCAGATGGCTTCACTGGTGAATTGTACCAAACATTTAAAGAAGAATTAACATCAATCTTCTTAAAGGCTTTAATAAAATTGAGGAGGAGGCATTTTCAAACTCGTTTTATGAGGCCAGCATTACCCTGATACCAAAGTCAGATAAGGATACTACAAAAAAGGAAAAGTACAGTCCCAAATCCCTGGTGAATATAAATGTAAAAATTCTCAACAAAATGTAACAAACCAAATTCATCAGTACATTAAAAGGATTGTGTACCATGATCAAGTGGGATTAATTCCTGGGATGCAAAGATGGTTCAACATATATAAATTGATAAATGTGATGTGCCACAATCCTAAAATTAAAGATAAAACATCATATTATTGTCCCAATAGATGCAGAAAAAGCATTTGACAAAATTCAACATCTTTTCATAATAAAAACTCTCAGCAAAGTGAGTATACAAAGAATACACCTCAGGATAATAAAGGGCCTCTGTGACAAACCCAGTGTCATAATGATTATTTTGAAGATGTGGGATTGAAAATGTCTTTTGAAAAAAATTTTGTTTATGCTATTATCTATTTCCCATTTTTTCCTTTTTTAAGCCTACAATTTTTTTGTTTTTATAAGTTTCTTTGGAGTATACATAACTTACAATGTTGTGTTAGTTTCGGACATTAGCAAAGTGAATCAGCCATTCATACACATATATATTCAATTTTTTTTTTAGATTATTTCCCCATACAAGCTATCGCAGAGTGTTGAATACATTTCCCTACTAGATGCTATCTAGCAGGTCCTTGTTACCCACGGATTTTGTATTTAATAGTGCATATATGCCAACCCCTAAATACCAATACGTCCCTCCCTCCCAACATTTCCCTTTTGGTAACCACAGTTTGATTCTGAAATCTTTGAAATCTGTTTCTACTTTGTGAATAAGTTCTTTTGTATCATTTTAAGTTAGATTCCACATGTTAGTGACCTCATATGATATCTGTCTTTCTCTGTCTGACTTACTTCACTTAGTTTGATTATTTCTAGGTCCATCCATGCTGCTGCAAATGGCATTATTTCATTCATTCTTTTTAAAGATCGAGTAATATTCCATTGGATATATGTACAGCATCTTCTTTATTCAATCCTCTGCTGATGGATATTTATGTTGATTTGAATTTCTCTAATAATTAGTGATGCTGAGTGATTTTTCTCATGTGTTTTTTGGCCATCTGTATGTCTTCTTTGGAGAAGTGTCTTTAGATCTTCTGACCAGATTTGATTGTCTTTTTGTTTTGTTTTGTTTTGTTTTGTTTTTACATATAAAGCCATATGAGATATTTGTATATTTTGGAGATCAATCCCTTGTCAGTCACTTGCAAAGATTTTTCTCACACTCTGTGAGTTGTCTTTTTGGGTTTTTTAATGTCTTCCTTTGCTTTTCAAAAGCTTTTAAGTTTAGGTCCCATTTGTTTGCTTTTGTTTTTATTTTCATTTCTCTGGAAGGTGGATCCAAGAAGATAGTGTTGTGAATTTATGTCAAAGAAGGTTCTGCCTATATTTTCCCCTGAGAGTTTTATAATATCCATCTGTACATTTTGGTCTTTAATCCATTTTGAGTTTATATTTGTGTATAGTGTAAGAGAATGTTTTAATTTCATTCTTTAACATGTAGCTGTCCAGTTTTCCCAGCACCACTTACTGAAGAGGGTGTCTTTTCTCTGTTGTATATTCTTGTCTCCTTTGTCAGAGTTTAATTGATGATACATGTATGGGTTTATTTCTGGGCTCTCTGTCCTGTTCCACTGATCTATATTTCTGTTTTTGCTCCAGTGTCATACTGTTTTGATGACAACTTTGTAGTATGACTGCAACTTTGTAGTATGACAAACCTATAACTAAGTTCATTCTCAGTGGTAAAAAGTTGAAAGTATTTTCACTAAGATCAGGAACAAGACAAGGATGTGAACTCTCATGATTTTTATTCAGCATAGTTTTGGAAGTCTGAGACATGGAAATCAGAGGAGCAAAAGAAATAAAAGGAATTCAGCTTAGAAAGGAAGAAGTAAAACTATCATTGTTTGCAGATGGCATGGTACTGTACATAGAAAATCCTAAAAATACAACCAGAAAACACTAAAACTCATTAATGAATTTGGTAAAGTTGAAGGATACAAAATTAATATGCAGAAATCTCTTGCATTCCTATACACTAACAACAAAAGATCAGAAAGAGAAATTAAGGAAATGATCCCATTTACCATTGCATCAAAGAGAATAAAGTACCTAGGGATAAACCTGCCTAAAGAGACAAAAGACTTATAATCTGAAAAGTATAAGACACTGATGAAGCAAATTAAAATGACACAAACAGATGGAAACATATACTATGCTCTTGGATTGGAAGAATCAACACTGTTAAAATGACGGTACTGCCCAAGGCAATCTGCTGACTCAGTGCAATCCCCATCAAACTGACAACGGTGTTTTTCACAGAACTTAAACAAACAAACAAAAAATTTAATTTGTATGGAAACAAAAAAGACCCCCAATAGCTGGAGCTATCTTGAGAAAGAAAAATAGAGCTGGAGGAATCAGGCTCCCTGATTTCACACTATATTACAAAGCTACAGTCATTAAGTCTACTACTTAAAAACAACAACTAAAACAAACCAACAAAAATATTTACCCCCAGATTTGCCTGAACTTACACAGTCCAAGTACAAACTCGATTTGCATCACCCTACTTTGAACAAGACCAGCTGAAAAGGTCTAACAAATTCAGGAATGATATAGTTCATTTTAGAAGGGTCTTCCGTTTGCAGGGAGTTGGAGTAGGCGAGGAAAGATACCCACGTTTGGTACATTTGCCATATGGCAGGTGTAAATCTCAGGTTGATGGCAGTGAAGGGATTTTGCAGAGAAATTATTAAATGAGATAAGAATTTGGAAGGAACAGAAAAGGATTTGAGAAAGAAGGAGGGATTTGAGGTAAGTGAAAAAATGCCCCCTAAATCTGCCATGAAAATTGCTCAGGGAAAAGGTCAGAAGAAATACGTGAAGCTTCCAAGGCTGGGGAGCCACAGCCCAGTACCAGAAGGGGGAACCTCACCAGCCGCAGGGATTTCTTCATCACTAGGAACAGTTTTGTCTCCCTTGCAAAGAACTGAAAGGTTTTTGTTGTTATTCGCGGGCTGGAGAATAGAATACTCGGGTTGTGTCAAAAATGTAGGAAGTCCATCTTACTTCAGACTGCATAGTTAATTACCTCAGGGCAAGCACCTCAACCCCCAATAATAACACAAACAAAGCTCATGGTTTTCATTCAAAGTGAGAGGCGATAAAAGAAAAGAAAAATGTTTGCGCACTCCTTAAAAGGAAAGATGAAAAACAATGAAGAAAATTAAAGGAAAGGAGGAAGGGAGGGAGAAAGGGAAGGAATAAAAGAAGGAAAATGGGGTAGACAGAGAAGAGAAGACAAAAATCACTCGATGAAATTTTTAAAATTCTCACTCTTTAGAGAATGGAGGAAGCACTGGGTTTAGAGTCAGTGGAAATGATTCTGGCCTTGTGACCTTAAGGAAAATTCCTTAACCTCTCCAGACCCCAATTTCTCCTCCTACAAAGCAGGTAGGGTAGCAAGTCGGCTTTCTAGGCTGTCGGGGAGAGTTTTATAAGGAACTTCAAAGGGATTTAACCAGAAATGATCATCACTGTTTTTCTGTCTCAGTAAGCAGTGCAGTTTCATACACAGGCTTTCATTTGAAGAGAGTGGACTTCGTGGAAAAAATTATACCATAATCTTCCTCTCATAACTACCCTTTGGTGGTGTCACATCCACAGAAAAATAGAATTTTCAGTTAGGGATCCTATGTGCCAAATGCTGCTGAGAAGGCTGGAAATTGCCTGTGGCTTTAGCAACAATAACGACTTTGCTGACTTTGGCAGTGATTGCTTCAGTGGGTGGTGGGAGCCGAAGACACGTTTCAGTGGACTCAGAAATAAGTGGGACCTTCGGAAATGAAAAAATGAAGACCGAGGGTGCGAACCCTTTCAAGCAAGTAAAATTTATGAAACACGGCTGTGTGCATTGGAGTGGCAGAAGCTGGGTCATCTGGAGGTGATGACCGCTTCCTTGTTATTTGTTTTCAGATACGAGGGACTTGGCACGGGACGGTGGACCACAGGGAAGATGACAGAGGATAGGGCGAAATTAAAGGTTAGAAACACGGGACGCATGGGGTCCCTGGGAATAGAGAAACAGCGGGGATAAAAGTCAGGGATGGAAGGGCCAAGATCAATCATAGCTGAGCCATAAGGAAGGGGTGGCTATGAAAGGAGAAAGAAGGCAGGAGGTGGCGTGAAATCCTGCTGACGGTCCCTCGAGTGGAAGACGAAGCCATCTGCTGGGAACGTGTGCAAGGAGAGAAATCTAGACCCGGGTGGGGAGGCTAAGCAGCCGGTGGTGGTGACGGGACAAGGATGTGACCGGGTTTGCATAAAAGTCTTACGAAGCAGTGATTTTTTTTCTCCACCGTTGCTTGGCTACTCATACGTAAGGTCTGAACGTGGATGATTGGAATAATCCATGGCTGAATTGAACGGGATCGGTGCTGCGGAAGGACAGAAGGCAGCAAGAACTTAGTGGGTGAGCAAGAGGGTTTGAAGAATGACGCTCTCTCGGGTTCAGGCTGGGTGGGAAGGAAGGGAGGCCACGATGGAGGTGATGCTGAGGGCCAGTGAGAAGAAGCAGACGAGGACATTAGTTTCTCGACCAAGGCACCTGCTGGGGTGGGGGGGGGGGGCTGCCTTTCTCTCCTTAGGGTGGATCCAAGCTTTGGTTAAGACAAAGGATGAAGTAAGCTTTTGGCGATGGCACTGGAATTTTAACAGACCGTTTCCTCACAATGGCAGGAGTTCCAGAAGGTACCCTATATAGGGTTAGAAGGCTCCACACTGAAAAGTGAAGAAAGGAAGCACGAAGAAACAGGAACACAAGGCAAAAGGTGGCCAGAGGGGCTCAGGTGTTGAGTGGTGCCACGAAAGCATGGAATTAGCAAGCTCACGGCTATGAAAGGACCAGTGCTTAAGATTTCATTTTGGAAGGACCCGAGCTTCCTTGAAACTTCAGGTGCCCAAAAAGTATTTTTTTTAGGATGCATTTTCTCATCTGGATTTTTATAATAGCCTCTTAACTAGTTTTTTTTTTTTTTTTTTTATCTCCAGTTGTAATCCCACACCCGACTCCAGCCTGCATACTCCCACCAGAAATGTCTTTCTAAAATATGGGTCACTCCCCTGTTTGCAATGCTTCATCCCCTCTTCATGACATTAAGGAAAAAGTATAGATACTTGAAACACACAATTTATGGCTCGGCCCAATCTAGCCCTACGCTGCCTACCTGCCTGCTCCCCTCATCCCGTTCCTGCCAATCACACTGAATGGGAAGGGCGAAATAATAGATAAGAACTCCGGCTTCAAAGCCAGTTTGCCTGGGTTTGAACCTCAGTTTCATGAATATGCTGACCACATGACCCTATCTAGTCACTTATTCTGTTACCCCTCCCCGCAGTCTTAAAATGGGATGGTAATTACATCTACTTCAGAGGGTGGTGATGAGGAATAAGTCAGTCAGTGCGGGTGAGGCGCTGAGATCACTGTCTTGTACGGAGTATATGCTCAGTTAACGTTAGTGATCAGTGAACAAGTGTTCCCGTTTCCGGCGATGCCACACCCTCGTGGCTCTGCTGGAAACGCTCTTCCCAGCCCTCCCGTCTCCAAATCCTTGTCTTCTCTCAAAGCTCAGCTCAAATGGCACCACTTTTTGGAAGCTTTTATCCTTGCCCTCTTCTTCAAGTTAAAAGTAATCAATGATTTTGTGCTCCCATAGATTTATCCAGCCCCAGGTAAAGCAACAGCAGCTCTGTATTTATTTGAATTAACTGCCTAATGCGGCTTTACCTAGCACAAGCCAAGAGTGGGCTAACCCCTCCAACTCCAGCTCTGCCGCCTTTGATACACAATTAATGAAAAGAAAATGCATGGTCTTTTTTTTTTTTTTCTTTTTGGCATATGGAAGTTCCCAGGCTAGGGGTCGAATTGGAGCTACAGCTGCTGGCCTACACCACAGCCATAGCAACGCCAGATCCCTGAGCCACTGAAAGAACCCACATCCTCATGAATACTAGTCAGATTTGTTTCTACTGCACCACAAAGGGAATGCTCAGAAAGTGCATATTCTTAAACAGAAATAAAGAAATATCATTCGCTATGCTTTCATAAAAACAAACAAAAAAACCTGCTCTCCTGACTACCTCTTGTCCAATTACTACCATTCACCTCTTTCGCCTCCACATCTCATGTCTAAACACAGTGCTCAGTGCTTAGCACGTGCTTAGGCGGGGTCTTCGGATCACACGAAATGGAAAGGAATAAGATAATGGAGTTGCTATAGTTATGTTTCAGGGAGCTAAAGTACTCTGAATCTCTCAACTCAAGGCACATTTTTTTTTCAAAGCCTTAACTATTTTGAAGGAAAACGCAAAGTTGAGCCTCTAATACTATGAACCACTAAGATGCATTTTAACGAGCAACGGAAAGCTTATGATATCCCACGGCGCTAGCCAGCAATATGTCCCTTTGCTTGCCAGTAATATTTTCAATGGGGAAAGTATCTGTAAGTATTTCTAGCTGCCTCTAATGTTATTAAAAGTACCAGTGTAACCTAGCAACCACCAGGATACAGATACTAAAACAGGCACTTCATAATATATTCTAGTACTTTGCCACCCATTTAGTGTAAACGTCTACATTCTGATAATGATCTATTTCTTATTTGTAAGAACAATTTTTTATAATAATTTTTTTATTTTTTCCATTATGGCAGGTTTACAGTGTTCTGTCTATTTTCTACTGTACAGCAAATGACCCAGTCACACATAACATGTATACGTTCTTTTTTCTCACATTATCATGCACAACCACTATGGAAAACAGTAGGGAGCGACTTTAGAAAACTACACATAGAACTACCATGTGACCCAGCAATCCCACTCTTGGGCATATATCTGGACTAAACTTTCCTTGAAAAAGACACATGTGTTCACATGTTCATTGCAGCGCTATTCACAATAGCCAAGACACGGAAACAACCTAAATGTCCACTGACAGACAAATGGTGTAAGAACAATTTTATGCCATTTCCCCACTGTCTTTTTTAGACCCCTCCCCCTTCCCCTCAGTCTTTTGACTGATCTATTCAGAGGTGAGGCGAGAGGAAGAAAAATTAGTTCAAGAAAAGAAGTGAGATACGAAAGAGGGCCTTGATGAGACAGGAAGGGGTGGGTATGAAAGTGTTATTGGACCAGATCCAATGATATGAGTACTTCCTCCTTTTAAATCTAGACAGGCTGCTTGATCAGCAATGGATGGACATTATTTTGGTAGAAAATCTATTGCATCATTATGCAAAGAGTCACATAGGCCCTGGTGATAAACTCCATAGGTCAATATATATTTCCGTCTGGGGACTTTACCTATAACTAAACCATAAGGCAATGAACAATGAAATCCTAGGCCCAGGGATTAAAAAGAGCCTTAACATGATAGAAGATAGTATGAGGAAAGGAATGCATATGTATGCATGACTGAGTCACTGTGCTATACAGCAGAATTTGGCACAACATGGTAAGTCAACTATATTTTTTAAAAAAAAGGAAAATCAAAAGAATTAAAAAAAAATTTTTTAAAGCCTTGTGATTTACCTCTGCCACACTCTCACGTGTCTTTTAAGAAGCGCACCCATCCATCCTGATTTACTGTTTGGCAATACAGATCTCACTGGCAGGGTTGGGTACCACTGAAAAGGGCACTGAGGTCCAGACTAGAGGTGGATGGGGAGGCCCTGAAGTCTTCCATTTTTGTGAAGCCTGGCTGTGGATGGAAGAAAGGGCATTGGGCGGTCATTCAAGCACAGAGCAAGCCAAACAAGATCCTCTTAACCTCCCACACCCTGTAGTTGATATCTGTGGACGCCTATGGTACATGAAGGTGGAAAGATTGATAATCTCAGAGAAAGAACATGCAAAAGCTGGAGGCTGACAAGCTGGAGGAAGTGTAGTCAGAGAAATCCACATAGGTCAAAAATAAGAAAATCTCCTCCTTATGCATTAAAAGGAAAGGAACAAAACGTGTTAGAACCAACAAGTGAATTTAGTAAAGTTGCAGGATACAAAATCAATATAAAAAAAGTTACATTTCTACGTACTAACAGCAAACTATCAGAAAGAGAAATTAAAAAATCCCAAGAGTTCCTGCTGTGGCTCAGTGGGTTAAGAACTTGACATAGCGTCCATGAGGATGTGAGTTTGATCCCTGGCCCCTCACCATGGAAAGTAACACAGAATAGTTGGAGATGGAGCTGTATTTCTAAAAAGTACACTTTTCATTTATTTGACTGTGATTAAGCTAGTCCTCTCTGCCAAGCACTGCCCTAGGCGCTAGAGTTAAAACATGAGTTCCTATGTTTAGTAGCAAAAAAAAAAAAAAGTTCAGAAATGGAAAGCCACAGTTGCAATAATAAAATAAATAAAAAAAAAAAGCAACGAAAGCAAAGAGTCAAAAGGAGGAAGGTGCTTCATCCTTGCCTCAGGATGACTTCCGGGGGAAGTGGCATAGAGTTATAACTAGGAGGAAAGATGGTAGAAGCTATCAGCAAATAGGCAGTAGATGTCCTCTAACCCACATTTTTTCTTTGCAATTAAGAAGGATAAATAATGCCATTTGCAGCATCATGGACAGACCTAGAGATTTTCATAGTGAGTGAAGTAAGTCAGAGAGGGAAAGACAAACATCACGATATCCCTTATATGTGGAACCTAATAAAAATGACACAGAAGAACTTATTTAAAAGCAGAAATAAGCTCACAGGTTTTAAAACCAGTCTTATGGTGGCCATTGGTGAAACTGTTGGGAGGAGGGAAGAATTGGAAAGGTGGGAATAACATACAAACACCACTGTATACGGCAATTGATTAGTAAGAACCTACTGCACAGGAAATCTACTCAAGAGTTTGTAATAACCTATATGAGGAAAAAAAGAATGGATATATTTATATGTAGGACTGATTGGCTTTTCTGTACACCTGAAACTAATACAACTTTGTAAATCAACTATACTCCAAAAAAATCTAAATTTGGAAGAAAGGATAAAACTAAGGAACCACATGTAAGCTTAAATAAATAGATAAGAGCTGAGAGTGGGAGGGTTTCAGTAGAGCAATCAGACAGCATCTCCTTCTGCATCTTCTGCATCAGAATAAAGTACCTGGCTCCATTCTAGAGACCTTATTTTAAGAGTATATATGATAAATGATAGATGCCAGAAGAAGGCCAGCAGATGAGAACAATCTGAGGGAGTGTCATGCAAGGAATATCTCGAGAGGGGCTGGCAAGTTCAGGCTGGAAAAAAGGAGATGGAGACAATCCTTGATTGCTGCCATGTACAGATGTGAATCCTTCCCACACCCCATCCAGCAATACCTTGATGGGGAGATGGCAACATCAGTTTCCAATCTCCAAGTTTCTTGGTACCATTGTCTCTGCCTCATGATAGAAGAATAAATGGAACCCCGACTGTTTCCTGAGAAGATGCTACCTGTTAAGCCTAGCATCATCTGTTACATATCCCAAGACCAATTCCATTCTGCTCATAGATGGCATTGGCTCATGTCTTGGATAGCAACTCTTGTCTAAATACCTATGATATATGGGAGGACAGAGTCCGAGGGAGATAGGACCAAGTGGGTATTGACTGGGGCTAAGGACGAGGTGGATAATTCATACTGGATGCAACCAGAGTCATCAGAAGCCAGTGGGGTGGCATATAGAAGCATCTCACATCTATTGAAGAAAGACAAATGGTCATCAACAAAGAAAGGTACTGAAGAGGCAGAATCAAGGGTCTTGAGCTTGACAGTAATAGTATTGGAATGGATAAAAGTTGCCATAGAGTTTAGGAAGATTGTGGAATAATTGTTGCAAAGCCCTGGTGGTGTTTGCAGCTTCTCTTCATAAGCCTCTGGTGCAACATTTCTGTGAAAGAGCCAGAAGCAGGCAAATCACTAGTGTACACCTGAGAAACCAGCATCCTTCTCTGCGACAGTGCCGTCTCTCTCACTCACCTTCACCTAACAATATCTTACAGAAGTGACACAGACAATATGTGTAAATGTGGGTCCTCCTGCCACACATTCTTACTGTTGTGGCTGTCACCAGTAGCTGCAGACAGATGAGGGGAATGAATTCTGGAAGAGATTTTTAGAATTTTGCTGAGCGAGCTGGATCCTCAGCAGAGGATCAACAGCAGTGTTTCCTGTTGGGCTCATAAACCAGTGGGTTTATTCTGACCTCTAAGGTAGGACCCAATGCAAGTGATGGAGAGAACCAGAATACCTCCAGCAGAGGGCACCCAAAAGGAGGAGGAACCTTTGAAAATCCCGCAAATACACCCTTGATCTTCTCTAGGCCAGAATTCCCTAGAGCAGTGGTTCTCAGACTAAATCAGAATCTCTTGAAAGGTTTCTTAAGCCATTGTTTGTCAGCCTCACCCTCAGAGTTTCTCATTGGTTGGTCCGGGGATGGGCCTGAGGATTTGCATTTCTAAAGAGTTACCTGATGATATTGATGCCACTGCTCCTGGAAAAATAGTCCTGTCTCGATTATTTACTGCTCTGGAATTATACTTTCTGCTGGGACTGATATAACATTATTTTACTTTGGGTTGCCCTGAGATAAAGATGAGTGTATGAGCATCACGTGAGATGATCCCAGCAGATCCTGATGGAGGAGGAAGAAAGTGAGGCTAGGACGAGAAGGAACCAATAACGAGAACATCATGAGGCCAGTCACCAATGTGGGTCTCTAAAGTTTAACCTTGCAGCAAAACTCTTGCAAACAGCAGGAAACACATGCCCGAGCGTTGTTCCTCTTTGGAAGGGGTTCCAGGGAAAGTATTACACAGGAAGTCCCATCATCTGTTAATTAAGGCCTGCTCCTGGACATATTAGCTCCTAAGCACTTTCATCAACACACACCTGCCGCGTTGGGGTGGCTGGCAGACTCTGCAGATGCAAAGTCTGATGGGCTATGGACAGAGGCCGACAACGTGTGTACAGTGAGAGCGGCAGAGAAGACACGTAAGCACGACAAATGGGAAATCCTACTATTTGCACTCTGCCATGATCCAAAGACCAGTCTCAAGAGTCTGGATGTTCTCTTGAGCGGAAGCCGGGTGACCTTTATGTCAATAAGGCACCGCAGTGAGTCCAACATCTTGAAGATCCTCTCCAAATGAAGATTCTATTCTTGGATGGTACCTATGGATGTTAGAGACCTCAAGGAGCCCCAAGAGTGGTTTTAGGGAGAGAGGCATCCACAATTGCTCTTCTCCCAAGGTTCCCGCCCCTGCCTAAAACCTCGCGCAAGCTACTTTTCATCTCTTCTGTTACAGTGTTAGTTCAGACCCTGATCATTTCTCACCCGTAACTGACTTCAGCATCCTGACTGACAGATTGTGTCAGCTCTTGCTTCAAGGACCTCATCTCTTTGGATAAAATCACTAGCATGACTTCCATAATCTCTCGATAAATCACTGCCCATTTCCAGCCTCAGTCTTTTCCATTCCCTTAGGAAGCTGAAGCCCTAACATGTTGAATGGCTTAAAAATTCTAAAATGCTGTTTTGTACTCAGGAGGCTGCAAATTCTGTTCCCTCAACCCAGGATCTCCATCATCACCTTACCCGCCTCCGAGCATTTGTTTGCCAGAAATTCAAAGATCTGGAACAATCTGCCTGATTTCATAGACTAAGACCCCATTTTTTTTTTTATTAGCATATATTACGCTTAATTGATTTGCTTCTTGTGGGTCTAGGAGCAAAGGAGCTAGTGTTACTCCTTTCTTATTGATGGTGCCACCTAGTGCTCTGCTGGGTAAAAATCCTCCCTGGCTGCCAGGCATCCTCTTTGGTCACGTGAGCTTGTCCAGTGGGTGGTTAACAACTGGAGGTGGCAGCAGCCATGTTGGTGAGTGCTGACTTCATGCAGACAGCTCAGCTTCCCTTGCTCATTTCTATTTTTATTAGTACAGGAGGAAAAATAGCATCATTGGTGTTTTATAATTGGAAACATGACCTATATATTCTTGGCCGCCCCAACCATTCCTAGAAGGGGGAGAAAAAAAAAAAAAAGGTGAAATTTAATTTCAGAAACAAAGCTTTTCTAATCTGTGTACTTAGCATTAATGCCTCCAGGTTAATTAAGGACAATGAAATGTGGTTAACTGAAAACAATGTGGGAAGGAGGCAGAGAAGTTAGATTCCAGGAGTACCAAGCTTCCAAGAGGAAATTGAAGAATAGGATGCATGCCTGAAGCAGTCACGGGAGTTTTAAATAGCTGAATCTAGTTAACTTGCAGTTTTAAGTCTTCTGAACACAGCCTTGGGGAAGGGAAGTTTCTGTGGGGCTTGGGATGCCAGTCTAGCCGTTCTCTTCTGACTTCTGTGATGTGGAGAACTCAGCCGCCACCCGCTTCAGCTGACCATGACCAGGTAAATTAGTGTCCAAGCAGGAAGGACCCGGACTTGAGGGTCTGTACACCACTGGGTTGGAGAAAAGCACAGTCCCCAGAGAAGTGAGATTCTTTGACCCTTTTTCCTTCCCCTTTCTCTCTCCTGTTCCTATTTCAATGCTATTGTCTCAAAGGCCTCTTGACACCTCCTCATCACGTCCTGTTTGTTCCTAGCGTGGATGCTCAGTTCTGCCCAACCTCGAGCCGATCACCTGGAGCCCATGCATGGGGTCTGACCCAACCCACATCCCAGTATCCCTCCAATAAACTCCTGGGTACTGGGAATTTCCCAAGTTGGAACTTTCCTCTGCACACCTCCGCCCACCCAGTGACTGGAACTTTCCTCTGAGCAGCCCCCTCCCCAGTGGCTTCCAGGCATGCCCCCTGTTCAAACAGGAGTCAGTGAAGACCATTCACAGGTCTGATCCTGACACAGTTCCTAATGGTCCCAATCTAAGAAAGACACTGAGGGCAGGTCTTGTCACCATGGATCCCGTGTTGCGAAGTCTCATGGAGACAGCCTGCTACACTCTCTTGATGATGGATTTTTTCCTATCACCCACTGCTGTATTCTATTTTATTTCATTTATTTTTGTCTTTTTAGGTCCACACCCCTGGCACATGGAAGTTCCCAGGCTAGGGATCCAGTTGGAGCTGTAGCTGCCGGCCTACACCACAGCCACAGCAATGCCAGATCCAAGCCACGTCTGCGACCTACACCACAGCTCACGGCAACCCCGGATCCTTAACCCACTGAGTGAGGCAGGGATGGGGTTCATTGCTGCTGAGCCAAGACAGGAATTCCCTTTTTTAAAATTAAAATTTTAAAATCACCCACTGCTTTAAATTTCTCTGGGATTCTGTTTCTAAGTCTGTGACTGACAACTGTCATGTTCTGTGTTTGCTTCCTCTGCGGCAGACACAGTGACTTCTGCGTCTGCCTCTACAATTCTCCACCCTCTGACACTGCCCCAGAGCCTAGAAGTGCCTTTCGTTAGCCCTCAAGCAAAAGATAGTCCTGCCACTGTTGTGGAGTCCATGGGTGACTTTAGCTACAAGGTAACTGAGGAAGGAAGAGACCAAAGTGGGTGACTTGGAATGACCGTTGTTTGCTCTTTGCCCCTTAGGTTTCCAGTGCCAGATTCTGATGACAGAACCCTTTTAACTTGAGGAATTTCCTCCCTAATGTCCAGCGATGCTGGTGGAGCTGCCCGCCAGGTGTCCTCTCACCTGTAGCCCGGAGGGGCAGACACGTGACCAAGAGTAGGCTTACTGTGCGTGGTGTCCCCTCAACAATGTGATCCCAGAAGAGCTAAAGCAGGACACTTACAAAGAGGAGATGACTAAACTAGTTTCCTTTATATCTTTGGATTGAGAATTCTAAGGGATTATAGGCCCGTCACTGTTGATGACTGGTTTTTCTCAGCCACCCGGAGGAAGAGGAGTGAAAAAGAGGGTCAGCTCACTGAAGCAGATAAAAAGGTGATGGAAAAAGATTCTTGATCCTCTGCTTTCATTTTTGCAGATCTACCCTGTACTTCCCAGATTTTTGCCAACAAACCCTCTCTCCCACCACCAACCCAACACTCCCCCTCTCTTGGCTAAGCAGGTTTGAAATAGTTTGTTATTGTCTGAATCTGACAGTGTCCTGACTCTCTCTGTGCCTGAAACCCATCTCCCATTACATTGCAGTAATTTGATTCCCTTCGTGGCACAAAACCCATCACTGTTTGGACCTTCTGTCAGCCTTGACGTGCTTGGGGCTCTTCCAAGTCTTCCAGGTTTCCAGAGTCCCTGTGAAAAACCCCAAACACTCTAACTCCTAAGAAATACGGTCCGGGAGCTGAATCCAATTGTGCCAGCTTTATTTGGAAGGTGCAGTGTCCAGGCATATGGGAAAATGGATGGAAGAAGGCGCACCAGCCAAGAGAGCTGAGCCCCAGTGATGCTAGACAGGAGGCCCACATTTCCAACGTTTGCCTCAACTTGACACAGACCTCCAGAAAGTGAATGCCCCTCCCCCCGTTCTCTCAGGCTAATCAACTTTATTCATCCCCAATAAATGTCAGTGAATCCTGAATTAAAATGCTTAGGTGAACTAACCTTGTGTCTACCAGCCTAAGGAAACTCCAGGTATGGGATCCCATGACCTCCGTTTTTTGAGAGCCCCTGATACCGTAGGTTGTAAAAGGATCATACAGTTTTATTATTTATTTATTTATTTATTTATTTTCTTTCTTTCTTTTTATGGCCACAGGTGTGGCAATACAGAAGTTCCCAGGCTAGGGGTCAAACTGGAGCTGGAGCCTCCAGCCTACGCCACAGCCACAGCCACGCCAGATCTGAGCCACATGGGCGACTTAACACCACAGCTCACGGCAACGCCAGATCCTTAATCTAATGAGCGGGGCCAGGGATTGAACCTGCATCCTCGTGGATCCTAGTCAGGTTCTTAACTGTTGAGATACAGGATCATGCCATTTTAAATCCCTAAAGTAAAACATCAAAGACAATCATTTCACACCTTAATTATTCCACGAATAACCACATCCAGTGTGAATGTGTCATCTGGCAAAGCCACAAGGGCAAAGGAAAATGCTCCTTCCATTTTTTCCCCAGGTTTCAAGTGGCAGAAGCAATCTGATGGGCTTCTAGGCTCCGTATGTAGGTCACTGGCACATTTGCATGTTCTCCCAAGAATCATTTTCCGTGGGGTTTCTGCTCAGGGAGTGAACGCATCTAAAGTTGAAACTCTCTTTGGTGAGGCTGGTATTCGAGTGGGAAAAAATAGAGAGCAGCTCCCAAGCTGCGCTAACAATGTTGGTTCCATTTCAAAGTGTGTTCAAGCTGATGAAAAGTACAGAGATGACCACCTAAGCTCCCAGAGCATCAAGCTGCCAAAACTGTATTTGGAAAAAAAAAAAATGGTGGTGTCATTTACAATTTACATGTGGCCTTTCTACATTTATGCCCAAAGGCATCTTCCCATTAATTGTTTGGCCAACGCCTCTTGGAGACATTTTTCATGTAATTATTTCCATGCATTTTCACAGAAGCATCTGCTCTCCGATGGTGACGCCCAAGAAGAGAATTAGAGGGGCTGTATATTCAGAAAGCCATGGAGTCTGTGTCCTCGAAATGAGAAGTGACAAAAGCCAAGGCGGGACATGGCATGCGTTTTCAAATTCTGTGTTTAGAAATTCTCTATGCATCTGCTAAGCTACTGAGGATGCAGCCAAAACTACTTTTGCATTTGCCTTCATTCTTCCCCTTCTGCTGTCCAACAAAGGGTTAATTAGACAAATGTTACTGCCTGTCTCCTTAATGGGCAGGTTGTCTTAACAGTCTGTGATGGAGGCTGAGTCTGCCATGCTTGCTTGTCTGTCTTCAGTCTGGTTTGTATCATTGCTCCTTCTGGGGAGAGGAGATCCAGGGACCACGGCAGCTCCTAGGAATAGCTCAAGCCTTACCTCCCTCCTCTCCCCTCTCTCCCTGTGGAAGAGAAGCAGTCAGGGCCAAGGACTCAGTCATTTCCAGGCACTAATAGTTGGTGAAGTTAAGAATAAAGACATCACAGTCCATCTCTGCTAAAGGCAGTGTGCTGCCATCTTTGACTGGCTCCCTGGTTTAATCGCCTCCTGCACGTGTTCCCTTCTCCCTCTTTGCTCCCAGGCATCGCTTACACAGGACTTGCGAGTGCACCCCCGCCCCATTATTAGGCTCCAGGTGGAGCCCAGAGAGATGCGATATTGATGTGGTGCCTGAATCCAGTCCCGTGCTTTCCTTCGGGCTCCCCCCTTTTGCCCTGTGAGTGGGAAATGAGTGGGGTAATCGCTGGGCATTTTTCTTGCCTCAGTGTGAGGCCTGAGTTAAATTAGCCCAGGAGAACATGTGGCTTCAGCACGATTCACCTCAGTAGGGTCAGTCTTGGGCAGCCATGACGTGCCACTGTCTGTGCCACCTGCCATCCCTGGCCCCCAGCTTGACCACAGATGGTCAGAATCCTGCCTATCTGAGGGTCTCAACCAACAAGTAAACTCAACTTATGCCTAGCCATAGATGCGTCGACTCGACAAACCTTTATTGGGCCCCGTGACAGGTGCTGGGGAAGTAAAAGTGAGTGCAATTGTGAGTCCGAGGTACAACTGTGATGTAAGAGAGCATATAGCATAGTGCAGCCAGTGTTGTATGTACAGTTACATGCCAGGGTGACCCACACAAGCTCTATGGGGACACAGTCCAGGAGCGAGGCTGCCCATGGCCAGCTGTCCCTGGGGACAGAGAGAAGGCTGCAAGAATAAATGGAGTGACAAGCAGGAGTCTGCAATATGGGCAAAACGAGAGAGGGGGTTCTAGGCAAGCACAGTAACAAATTAAAAAAAAAAAATACAGGGCAGGTAAGAAAAGCTTAGCTTTACTGGAAATAATGATTGGGTATTTCGATATGGCTAGAAAACAGGACCAAGCGAAAGAAGTAGTAGGGCAAAGAGATAGGTTAGACCCCCTATGTCAGAGACTCTCCACTCATTTGTGTCTTCATTCATTCAACAAATGTTTACTGAACAGTCTTGGGATCAGCACTCTCCTTGCACTAGGAACACAGCAGCAAAGAAAGCACACAGACTCCTGACTTCATGCAGCCTACATTCTGGCCAGGGGAGATCAGCGAGCCAACAAAGTAACAGGTGAGGTTAGTACCGTGAAAAACAATCAGGGTGGGTAAGGAAGTAGGCAGAGATGAAGGATGCTACTTTACACAGGGAGCTCAGAAGAGCAATTGAACAGAGGGCTGAAAGAAGGGAAAAGTGGATCGGGGGAGTTCCCTGGTGGCTCAGTAGGTTAAGGATCGGATATGGTCCCTGCTGTGTCTTGGGTTCAATACCTGGCCCAGGAACTTCCGCATGCCATGGTTGTGCCCAAAAAAATAAAATAAATGGACCAGGGACTACGCCTGATCAGCATCGTCATCACTACAGTTTGGTTCACGGGTCTTAGTTGGGCCCTCAGTGCCACTGAGCCTCGTAATTACCAGTCCCTGGTTGGTTGCTTGACCTTCTCCTCCACAATAGTCTTTCCAGCCCTTTCCCAGCCCTCAGAACTCTGTACCAGCTGACCCTGCACAGACTGATTAGAGGTCACTGGACACAGCTCCCCAGCTCCCATCTTCTGTCCCCATGACCACAAATGTTCATTTCTGCGTACACTCAGCTCACACTCAATCCGCCAAAAGCCAGAGCATTGGAGTTCAGTTCAATGATTCACCAGTTCAGTCAGTGGAGCAAATAATTGGCTAATTTTACCACATTCCCTGATTTATCAGTAATACTCTTAACCATTTTCACAATGACAAGGTAACAACTTTAAGAGTGTTCAGGAGTTCCTGTCGTGGCTCAGCAGAAACGAATTTCACTAGCATCCATGAAGATGCAGGTTTGATCCCTGGCTTCGCTCAGTGGGTTAAGGATCTGGCATTACCGTGGTGTAGGTCGCAGTCTCGGCTCGGATCCTGTGTTGCCGTGGCTGTGGTGCAGGCTGGTGGCTACAGCTCTGATTCCACCCCTGATCTGGGAACCTCCATATGCCCTGGGGGGGATGCGTCCCTGGGGAAAAAAAAAAAAAAGGAATGTTCAACCTTTATTCTCAGTAGTGAAATATAATTTTCTAGATGTAAAGTACTTCATTATAAGAAACCAAAACTTCAGTATTTTATCTGAGAATTTTTCAGTTAAGGCTGATTTTTTGAATCAATTTTGAGATTTTTAAAAAAATTCCATCTCGTGAAGATATAACTGACATGCAGCCGTGCATAAGGTTAACATGTACCAGCAATGATTTGATTTACATACATCAGCAATCACCACAATAGGTTCAGTGAATATCCGTCATTGCATAGAGATACAAAATTAAATAAATAGAAAAAAAGGGTTTTTCCTTGTGGTAAGAACTGCAGATTTTCATTCTTAACTTGCATATATAATGTACGGAGGTGATAATTATATTTATCGAAAAAAAGGACAGGCACAAGAAATTTTATTTCTCATGTTGTACTTTGCATCCGTAGTACTTATTTATGTAATAGCTGGAAGTTTGTGCCTTTCGACTGCCTTCCTCCAAT
This sequence comes from Catagonus wagneri, assembly GCA_004024745.2. Taxonomy (NCBI): domain Eukaryota; kingdom Metazoa; phylum Chordata; class Mammalia; order Artiodactyla; family Tayassuidae; genus Catagonus; species Catagonus wagneri. The sequence continues at coordinate 23,524,074 of PVHT021183629.1, forward strand.
TCCACATCCCTCCAGCCCCAATCTCTGTTAACTATAAATCTGATGGGTTTTTCTATGCGTTTGTTTGTTTTTGAAGTATAATTGACGGGCAGCTCTCTGTTAGTTCCTGTTATGCAACATAGTGATTCCATATTTCTATATATTTCAAAATGATCACTCTGATAAAGCTAGTTACCATCTGTCACCATACAAAAATATGATGTACTTAGTTACTGACTATATTCCCCGCACTGTACATTTCATACTTGCGACTCATTTTATTTTGCAACTGGAAGTTTGTACGTCTTAATCTCCCTTACCTGTTTCTTCCCTCCTCACACACCCCCTCTCCTCTGGCAAACATGTTCTCTCTGTGTCTATGACTCTGCTTCTATTTGGTTGTGTCTGCTCGTGTTTTGTTTTTTAGCTTTCACTCTAAGTGAAATCATAGAGTCTTTGTCTTTTTCTGACTTATTTCGCTTAGCATAATACCCGCTAGGTCCACCCATGTGGTCTTAAATGGCAAGATTTCATTCTTTTCGTGGCTACTGTTCCATTGTGTGTGTGTAAACGTATCTGTGCAAATAGACATACATATCTTCTTTATCCTTTCATCTACTGATGGGCACTTAGGTTGCTTCCTATTTTGGCTGTTGTAAATAATGCTGTGGTGAATATAGGGGTGCCTCTGTCTTTTTGAATTAGTGTTTTTCCTTGCTTTCAGATAGATTCCCAGGAGTAGAATTGCTGGGTCATAGGGTACTTCTATTTTTGATTTTTTGAGGAATCTTCCCACTGTTTTCCACCGTGACCACACCAATTTACATGCCCACCAACAATGCACGAGGTTTCCATTTTCTCCACATCCTCACCAACACTTGTTATCTGCTGTCTTTTTGACATCAGGCACTGTGACAAGTGTGAGCCGATATTTCTGTATGGTTTTGATTCGCATTGCCCTGATGATTTGTCATATTGAGGATCTTTTCACGTGCCTTTTGGCAGTCTGTGTATCTTTGGAAAAATGTCTGTTTGGGTTGTCTGTCCATTTTTTTTAAATCGGGATTTTCGGTTTTTTTGGTGTCGAGCTGTATGAGTTCTTTGTATATTTTGGAGATTAACCCCTTATCAGATACATTTGCCATTATCTTCTCCCATTCAGTAAATAGCCTTTTTATTTTGTTGATGATTTTTTTTTTTTTTTTTGGCTGTGCAAAACTTTTAGTTTGACTCAGTCTCATTGCTTTATTTTTGCTTTTTTGCTTTGGTTTCCCTTGCCTGAGGAGGCATACTCAAAAAAATATGACCAAGACTGATGGCAAGGATGTACTGCCTGTGTTTTCTTCTAGATATTTTATGGTCTCAGGTCTTACATTAAAGTCTTTAATCCATTTCGGATTTATTTGTGTGTGTGGCGTGAGTGGTCCAGTTTGATTTTTTTTTGGCCTGTAGCGGTTCAGTTTTTCCAACATTATTTATTGAAGAGATGTCTTTTCCTTGCCTCCGTTGCTGTAGATTAATTCTCATATAAAAGTAGGCTCATTTCTTTTTTAATGTCTTCTCATTGTCATTTTTATCAATCTTTAAGCATTTTTAGGATTTTTATCCTTCTTCACAATTTCACATTTATAGTTAATAGATGTGAAATTTGAGGTAGAAACATACAGTCCACAGCAGTAATTTCTTTGAGAATTCTCACTATTTATTTGAAAGACTTTAACATTGCATGCCTGATGACTCTATAAACTATAATCAGTCAACGCATCCAAATTGTTCCTTATTAGAAAGGAAAACTTCAACATTTTAGCAACATGTTGTCAGCCAATTCTGATGTCTTTTACTTTTTTAAATTTAGTTTTTCTTTTAAAACTTAATTGCTAGAAATGTATACAAGGCTGATTTGAGGGATTAGCAAGACAAAACTGATGAAGGAAATCTTTTAAAAATAGAAAAGTGCATTCAAAAGCACCAGAAAGAAACCAGAGGTAACAACGAAGATCTTATCACATTTACAAAATAGATGTTTGAGTTACAGGAAGATAGCACTTTAGGTGAAAAAGTGTCCATTTATCATGATTTCTCCTTGGCTAATCTTTCAGAATTTCAGAATTTGCTTGCCAGTTTTTCAGGTGGCAGAACGATTTTAGATTAGTTCATAATTAGAAAATCTTATTATATAATCAGTAACCCAACAGGAACATCTCTGCCAAAGCTACTAAAACAGTCACACTAAAGCTCTGAAACGCCAAAGCTACAGTTGATAAATATGGTAAGTTTAACGAGCTGGTCATTCTACGAATAGCCATTTGACTCACTGGGTTTTTGAGAATTAACTTTCTGCCAGATTGCCTGATCTTGGAAGAGCAGGTCCTTTCACTGTGGGAAGTCTGTCTCCACAGCCTGCTTCCCCCCGGGCCGTCGGTCTCCAGGCTGGCTGCATTCTCATCCGTCCACTCCTACTAGCATTTCCAATTAGATCATAAATCTTGGCCAGATCTGGAGCCCTCCTAGGATCTGTCACTCCAGCTTCCTTGGTAAGACAGGGTGTGTCTGGGATCATGAGCTGTACCAACACCTTAGTGGCGGAGGAATCCACTTCCATTAATCCTCCCATATATCACTGTGCTGGGATCAGGACCTTTTCTTTCTGTCGGTTTAATGCAGGAAGGAAGCCTCCGGATTTCTGCTGAAACACTGACTTCTGTTTTAAAGGGAGTCACAGGCTCAGAGGCCACCCCTTTCCGACAGAGTGCCCAATATTCTTGATACCTGAATCCCAGCGTTCTGGTTTAGAGGCAATCATTCTCCCTGTTTCGTAAGAGCGTCACCCCTGGAGTTTCCTTGTGGTGTGGCAGGTTGAGGATCCGGCATTTTCACAGCAGCAGCTGTGTTATGGGTTTGATCCCTGGCCTCGGAACTTCCACATGCCACATGCCGGGGTGTGTGGCAAAAATAAGTAAATAAATAAATAAAAAGAGTGCCATTCCAGGTTTGCAAAAGGAAAACCTGAGGATTTCTCTGAAATTGTAAAATATCCCTCTGTCATTAGTCCAGGAGAATGACAACCTAGGGTGGAGAAAAGGGCCCTAAAGAGAACGTCAGGAAACCTAACTCCGTCCAGGATGCCTCTCACTGGGCGACACTGACTGCAGTTTCCCTTTTCAGCACCTCAGTTCGTTTTTTTGCTTTTTAGGGCCACACCTGTGACATATGGAGGTTCCCAGGCTAGGGTTCCAATTGGAGCTACAGCTGCCAGCCTACTCCACAGCCACAGCAACGCCAGATCCGAGCTGCGTCGGTGACCTACACCACAGCTCACGGCAATGCCAGATGAGCAAGGCCAGGGATCAAACGCGCAACCTCATCGTTCCTAGTCGGATTCGTTTCCGCTGCGCCACGACAGGAACTCCAGCACCTCAGTGGAGAATATGTTTACCCAAGATCCTAACGCACCTTAAAGTTCAAGTGGACTCTGCAGCCCCTCTCAGTTTTTACTCTCTGTGATTCTAGTCTATGTAAAGTTACCGCCCACGGCCAGAGAATGAGATGCCCTCTCCAGAAACCACTCTTTCCTGGATCATTGACCTTCCACTTTGTTTGCTTTCTGTATTTCGATTTCAGACTGATTAACAAAGATCTCTGTTCCAAAGAAGCCCAACTTCCATAACTGAGATAGGAAAGCCAAAGGAGAAGGTGTCGGTCATCCGGGTCCAGAAAGACTCCCTGTCCACCCCCAGACTCTATTCTGACGTCAGCCAACCAACCACCACCTCTGTGCTTTCTTCATAGTCTCCTTTCATAACCCACGGATAATTACGTAAATCTTCTGTGTTGGAAAAGGAGAATATGTTTACCCAAGATCTTAACGCACCTTAAAGTTCAAGTGCTCGTTCTATCCTGACACAGCAGGATTTCCAGCCTCAGGACTATTGACACCTGGGGCTGGAGAATTCTTTGTTGTAGGGGAGCTGCCCTGTGTATTGTAAGATGTTTAGCCATGTCCCTGGCTTCTACCCACTAGCTACCTAATAGCATCCCATCCCCGGCTGTGACAACCAAAAACATTTCTAGATATTGTCACATATCACCTGTGAAGCACTGTTACACAGTAAATCTAAGATACAAATCTAAAATTTAGATAAGTTCTTTAGAAGCGCATGTTAACGATTTTCCTGTATCGGTATCACTCGATGTCTGGAAGCTAAGAATTTTCAGACCAGAGACTATAGCACATTGGTAAAGATTAAGGGCAGGCCAATGAAGGGCATGAACTTGGTTTTGAATCCTGCTTCCCAGCTTAGCTGAGTGATCTTGGGCAGGCAACACCATGACTCTGAGCTCCCATTTCCTCAGATTAGGCTGTTGGGAGGATTAAATGGGATAAGTGCTTAGCTAAGTGGGTGCTCTGTAAGGGCCACTCTTGTTATCACAGCGACATCTATTGGCAAAATTGAATGCTACCACTCAGCTCTGCTAGAACTTGTACTGAGTATGATTTATCAACCACTTACTGTGTGTATGCCTGATACGACTGCGTGCTGGAGGTACAAAGATGAACCAAACAAAGTCACGCTTCTCACGTTGCTCACCCACTACTGGGGGATGCAAGCTAGTCCATAACGAGTTCCAATACAATAGTCAGTGTGATATCAGACCTGTGGGGGTACGATGGTCCAGAGACGAGACAGTGTCTGACGCTGTCCTATAGATGTTCACAATCTACTGGGGGGACAGAAACGTGCAGTCAAATAATGCATGCAGAATTGTGTTGCAGCCGAGAGAGAGCCAAGGGAGAAGCTGACACTGCCCGCGAGAATCAGAGAATGCTTTTTCGAGGAGGTGAAAGGTGATGGAATAAGGCTTTTGAGAATAAATTGTTTAGAGATTACATTAAAGTTCTTCTTCAGGTTTCTTGTGAACGTAGAGAAAACAAGCAAAGATGTCCATCGGTGAGGGATTTTTATTATCAGGAAAGTGGAATACCGTGGGGAGTCACCTGGTCCCTGTACACATATTCTCTGTTCCACTGTGTCCAGGTTTGGGGCCTAAGCTGGCATCATAAGGAACTTACAAGGTAAGACAGCACTTGGGATAATGATCAGAGCTTAAGAGATCAACCTTTTCAGGATTCACCTCGTATTTAGACTTTCAAAGAAATAAGATCAGATTGCATTGGATCGCCACTTTCCAATACAGAGTAACCCTATTGGGCAAAGTGCGTTTCAAGTCACCTCAAAGACCACTTTCTCATGCCCTACTCATTGTCTTTGGCTATGCACCCATCCCTGGCACAGTCAGCTATGGCCAGCGTGGCTGGGGGCTTCAGTCAAGGTACATGGCACAAGCTGTGGCAATAAACAAAATAAAGATGTGCTTTGGGTCACTACTCAGCAGAAACTTTGAAGTATAATGGCCTGGTTAATATATAAACCTCTAGCTGTATTCACTTCTAACACATAACCTGTGCGATAAATTGCCATAAATCAGGTAGATGAGAGCAACAGGAATTTATTCTTTCATAGTTCTGGAGGTCTGAAATTCCAATATCAAGGCAACAGTGGAGCCATGTCCTCGCTAATGGCTCTGGGGAAGAATTCTTCCCTGAATTTGTCACTAGCTCCCAGTGGCTCTTGGAAACAGCAGCATCCTATAGCTTTATGGCTCACCTCTTCCTTCGTCCTCACACAGCTTCCTGCTCTGCGTCTCTGGGTGCCTTCTCCTCAAGAAGAGGAGAAGACACATTAGCTTTAGGTCCCACCCTAATCCAGGAGGATCTCATATCGGTCTTGATCTAATTACGTCTGCATCCTATTTACAAATAAGTTCACGTTCTGAGGTTTAGGATAGATATGAATTTTTAGAGGATGCTATTTCACCCTTGACAAGCTGCAGGGGTTAGATATTGGTCTTCAACCAGAAGTTCAGCTTTTGATGGATAAGTGTGAATTTATTTTAAAAAGCTGACTGGTGTATCTCAAAAGAAAAATTTTAAACAAGCTACTTTGAAGGATTGAGGGAGTCGTATATGTGTATCGGGAGAAGTCATGGTTAATCTGGGCTTTAGGACTAGGAGCAAACAACAGCAGGCAAGTGTAAAAGCAGACTTAGTCATCCAGAAAATAAGAGGTAAACAGGAAAACTGTACCACGAGTGGGCTTTTGGCAGTTCCCGTTGTGGCTTAGCAGATTAAAAACCCAACGTGGTCTCATTGAGGGTGTGGGTTCAATCCCTGGCCCCGCTCAGTAGGTTAAGGATTTGCTTTGCCACAAGCTGTGGTGTAGCTTTCAGATGAGGCTTGAATCCAGCATTGCTGTGGCTGTGACATAGGCTGACAGCTGCAGCTCCGATTCGACCCCACCCTGGGAACTTCCATATGCACAGGTGTGGCTGTAAAAGGAAAAAAAAAAAAAAAAAGAGGAGCAAGCCTTTGGCTAGACAGAAGAAAAAGCTTTCCAGTTGTAATGATTAAAAAAAGAAATACTGCCATTCCTTATAGATGTTGTACGTTATAAATATCGTCTTCAAAGTTATGAACCAATTATATTTTAACTTAATATCGTCCTATAAAGAAAAGCATTCAATGTTAACAAAGTAGAAAATTGAATCTTTTCCTTTATTGTTTGTACTTTCCTTGAATACTTAAAAAATCCTTTCTAACCTCAACATCAAAAATATTTTTCTGGGAGGTCCCGCTGTGGCTCAGTGGTAATGAACCCGACTAGTATCCATGAGGATGCAGGTTCGATCCCGGGCCTCGCTCAGTGAGTTAAAGATCCGGTGCTGCTGTGAGCTGCGGTGTAGGTTAAAGATGCAGCTCAGCTTGGATCTGGCATTGCTGTGGCTGTGGTATACGCCAGTGGCTACAGCTCTGATTCAACCCCTAGCCTGGGAACCTCCATATCCCACATGTGCAGCCCTAAAAAGCAAAGCAAAAAAAAAATCTGCATTTTATTTTGTTACCTTTTTCTACACTCAAGTCTTTAATTCATGTTACCATAGATTCTTTTAAGGTAGGAGATAGGGACCTAATTTTATTAGCTTGGAGAAATAGAGGTTATAAATATGAATATGCATGGTTCTCCCTTTAATCAAGCTGCATTTCTTGGCTTATAAAGCAGTTTTATAACAGTTTTTTTGTCACATGTGGACAAGAAGATATGTAAGAATGTTCACTGCAATATTTTTCGCAATCGCCAATGAACTGTCTCTCAAGAATAAAATGACTAAATAACTTTCAGGGTATTTATACAGCAGTGAACATAACTGAACTGGAGCCACACGTATCAGCAAGGGAAATCTGAAAATTATTGTGCTGAGAGAGAATAAGAAGTTCTAGGATGATATTCTTTGAAACCACTTGAAATAAGTAACAGCAAAAAATGCACAAATGAATTCCATATGCCTAATATGTGGCATAAAAACATGCATAAGAACCACAGACACAACCTTATGAAGTGACGACTGAGCAGCAAGAAGACAGAAGGAATCAAGGTGGGGGCTGCTAGGGCATCTCAGCTTCAACTCGGTCTGAAATGTTTTAACTTAGAAACAAAACAACAAGCCAAACAAAACCTGAAATGATACAGCATGATGTTCTCGGACTGCGTGGAACTGGCTGGGATGGAATTGAGTCTGGAGCACTCAGGTGTTTACATAACGCTGTCTAGACAGTGCATTTCACACTTTTTGATTATGACCCACAGTAAGAAAGAACTTTTACTTTGTGACCCGGAAAACACACACACACACGCGCGCGCGCGCGCGCGCGCGCGCGCACGCATATACAAACACACGTACAAGGAAAACTGAAACCCAAATTTCGTGACAACATGCTTAAACTTACTAAATGAATGTGCTCTGATAGCTTCCTTTTTTACTTTATTCTATTTCTTTTCTAAATGAACACCACCTGCAGTTTGAAAACTACTGTTTCAGAGTTGTGCGTGATGAAATATCATACAATGAAAACATCAATATGAGCTAAGGTTTTAATTGGATGAGAGCACTGATTTACCTGGAAGGATTGCTGAGGACACAGTCACAAAATTCATAGCACACTCGAGTCACAAGGAAACAGTGATGTGCGATGGTTTTTAAACTATGTTTAGCCTCGAAACCCTTTTGATAAATGAAATGGACACCACATGCAAAGAAAGAGGGAAATGCGACAACATAAAACCAAAGCACCAGACTCTTTCTTGGAGAAAGAAGCATTCTCGTTCTTGGAAAACTTCCTTTCCTGCATGCCTGGAGTGGAAGGGGAGCCTCCAAGCTTCGGAGGTAGAGAGAGTTTGCCTTCACGACTGAAAAGGAGAGTCTGGAACTTCCAAGGAAGTCGTGCAGGGATGCGGTGAGGGGCAGGGTTAGAGGGCAGCAGGGAGGTGGCGAGACGGCCAAGGACTGTGAGCAGAGGATGCACAGCCCTCCCCAGGACCACCCTCCAGCAAAGGTTATTAAGGGGGTCTGGGATACAGGAACTTGTTGCAGAGATGCAAGGGGCTGCTGCATTTCAGGGCTGACTTGGCACGGCAGAGTAGCCCATGGGAAATGCAAAACTCAAGAGACAAGAGGGCCCAGTGAACAGTGGCCTCCCCTGGATTGAGCACATCAAGAAGAAGACCTGGATTGCTACTGAGGTCAAGGCCAACGATCTGAACCATTTCAGCTAGATCGCTTGGAAGGCGACTGGGTTATGACAGCATCTGAACACACAGAACACGCAGAAACTGGGCTGCTCTGACAAAGAGGACAAGACTGGGGGCACCAATGGTCAGGGGCCAGAAGAGGGTACAGGGTGGGGAGAGACTGGAGCCTTGCCCTTCGGCCCCCCTCCTCTAGCAACTGAGGGATCTCTGGGAAAATGAGCACTCCGGGAAATGCAGGAGGCAACCCATTTCACAGATCAGGAAACAGATGCCAAAGGTGACCCAAGTGAAAAAGCAAAATCTGATCTCCTGGCCTCCCAGTTCATACTCTGTCCATGACCATGTGGTACCCATAGGTGTGAATGAATTCACCGGATTGATTCGGTAGAACTGATGGGATCAGGGCTTTGAGAGAAGTACAGCATAGATCATTTATTCTGGCCGTGGGCGTGAGAGGGTCAGAAAGAGAAAGGGAGTGAGGAATAGGACGTCCTATGGGGAGAAATTGAATGGGATGAGTGACAAGGAAAAAAATACACAGGCGGGTAAGTCTTAGCTTCTTAAGCATTTGCATAAGGTTGAACTGCTTACAGGAAAAAAAAAAAAAAAAAGGGATGGTAGGAAATTGCCAGGCTTAGGCCCAGGCCCAGGCCCAGGCCCAGGTGCCTCTGTAAGGTTTTTGGACAAATTGCTGTCTCTTGGCCTTTCCGTACCTCTTACTGAGCCCATGGGAGGATTTACGGCTGCTAAAGAAACTGCTAAAGCAGGTCAATAGATGTATTTGGTGTCAAGACACCAACAATTTGCCTCAGTTTCATTTCCACCTGGTGTCTTCCTGCCTATTTTTATCAAGACACATGGTGAAGCCCCAGGAGAGCCAGTTGCCTTTATGCTTTTCCTCTGACTGCTTTTCTCCGAGTGACGGAAAGGTTCGAGATATGCAGAGTCGACAGTTCCCAGGCAGCGCGCTCTTCATTCTGCTTTGGTGTGTGTTTCATCTTCTCTCCAAACTCTGGAGCTCTGAAGGTTAAAAAGGGCTTTGGTTACCTTGGCTTGAAGAGTAGGGCTGGAAACGCTGACTGGGGTGTTTTCAGGGTGACGTTACTGTATGGTTCTTCAAGGACCATCATGTCGCCTACGGACTGTGATATGTAGTAAATGCCAGAGCCAAATCAAGGTTTCCCTGACAACAGCATTCACATTTTCAGAGTCAGAGCCCGAGTTCAAATTCAAGGTGATGCAACATTATGAGGCATTTGAAGTTTGTCTCATTTTCCCCCGTCCACACGAGAGAAAACGATGCCTGTCCTAAGGGCCCACAAGAGTGCGTCTTCACAGCCAAACCAACTCTGAACAGTCCTGAAATGGCCTGGCAGCTGTCACTGCATTCTGCCAGCCTCGGCTCTTGAAAGCCATCAGAACATACAAAATAAATGATTGGAATCAGCCAGGGAGTGGACTGGCTTTCTCCTCTGAGCCTTTCTGTTGAGGTTACCTCAAAATTCACCTGCTCCTGGTACCCCAGCTTTCATTGGGAGGGGCTCTGAGTGGACAAAGGAGTCTACAGAAAACTTTCTGGAAAAAAACTGGTTGCCCACAGACCCTCCGTGCCTCTGTGTGTCTGCCGAAGGTGAAGCCGGTGCCTGAGCGAAAAGCATGCTGTTCTTCCTACTAATTTCATCACTCTCTGCGGTCAGTATTGCTGGGGTAACCATAACAATAGAAGCCATCCATTATATCACTTTCCCTCCCATCGCTTTTACTTTTTTTTTTTTTATTTTTGCATTATAGCTGGTTTACAGATTTCTGTCAGATTTTCCAACTGCACCATGTGGTGACCCGATTACATGTACATATATGGATTTGTCACATGTAATTAGATATAGTTCCCCATGCATTACAGTTGGTGCTCCTTGCTATTCCATCATTAAAGCACTAGTTATCCCCACTCCCTCCCACCCCTCCCCACCCCTCCCCCGCCCCCTTGGCAACCACAAGTCTGTTCCCCAAGTTCGTGATTTTCTTTTCTGTTGAGATGTTCATTTGTGCAGTGTTTTAGACTCCAGTTATAAGAGATTTCATATGACATCTGTCTTTCTCCTTCTGA
>PVHT021183629.1:23535804-23615350 GCA_004024745.2 Catagonus wagneri
TGGCGAGAGTGGACATCCTTGTCTTGTTCCAGACTTTAGTGGGAAGGCTTTCAGCTTTTCTCCATTGAGTATTATGCTTGCCGTGGGATTTTCATATATGGCCTTTATTATGTTTAGGAATGTTCCCTGTATTCCCACTTTGGTAAGAGTTTTGATCATGAATGGATGTTGGACTTTGTCAAATGCTTTTTCTGCATCTCTTGAGATAGTCATGTGGTTTTTAACTTTTGTTTTGTTTATGTGGTTTATGACGTTGATTGATTTGCGTACATTGAACCATCCTTGTGCACCTGCGATGAATCCCACCTGATCATGGTGTATGATTTTTTTGATATGCTGTTGGATTCGGTTGGCTAAAATTTTGTTGAGAATTTTTGCATCTATATTCATCAAAGATATTGGCCCATAGTTCTCTTTTTTTGTGGTATCTTTGTCTGGTTTTGGAATTAAGGTGATGTTGGCATCATAGAATGTCTTTGGGAGTGTTCCTTCTTCTTCAACTGTTAGGAAAAGCTTAAGGAGGATGGGTATGAGCTCCTCTTTGTATGTTTGGTAGAATTCACCTGTGAAGCCTTCTGGTCCTGGACTTTTATTTGTAGGGAGTGTTTTGATGACATACTCAATTTCATTTCTAGTGATTGGTCTATTCAGTTGATTTATTTCTTCTTGATTCAGTTTTGGGAGGGTGTAGGTCTCTAAAAATTTGTCCATTTCTTGTAGATTATCAAAGTTGTTGGCATATAATTGTTTATAATATTCTGTCATGGTTTTTTGTATTTCTGTAATATCTGTTGTAATATCCCTTTTTCATTTCTTATTTTGTTTATTTGGGTTTTTTCTCTCCTCTTCTTGATGAGTCTTGCCAGAGGTTTGTCAATCTTGTTTACCTTTTCAAAGAACCAGCTCTTGGACTCGCTTTTACTTTTTAACATCTAAAAGCTGACAGAGGAGTTCCCACTATGGCACAGCAGGTTAAGGATCAGTGTTGCTGCAGCTGTGGTGTAGGTCACAGCTTCAGCTCGGAATTTTTTTTTTTAGATTTTTATTTTTTCTATTACAGTTGATTTACAATGTTCTGTCAATTTCTGCTGTACAGCAAAGTGACCTAGTCATACATACATATACATATATTCTTTTTCTCACATTATCCTCCATCATGTTCCCTCACAAGTGACTAGATATAGTTTCCTGTGCATACAGCAGGAGCTCATTGCTTATCCACTCCAAAAGCAATAGTTTGCATCTGCTAACCCTCAACTCCCAGTCCATCCCACTCCCTCTCCCTCTCGCTCAGCAACCAGAAGTCTGTTCTCCACGTCCACGACTCATGGACTCGGCTCAGATTTGATCCCTGGCCCAGGAATTTACATGTGCCACTGGTGTGGCCAAAACAGTAAATAAACAAAAGCTAACCAATATCTTACCCCTGGGAGGTGTGACAGGAAATACCCTGACCCACGACTTCAAGTCCTGAGTTCTCTGCTAAGCCTCTACCTGTGCTGTGACTGTGGACATGGCCCTTAAACTCTGCATGACTCTGTAAGTGAGCATGGCATGACCTTGACTTCCCCTCAGTGAGAAACACCAGGCCAAAGAAGTATGTGTGGGTTTCACAGCTCACTAGGATAGGTCAGCATTGCCAACTGTGTAGAGTCACAGAAATCCTTCTCTAACCAAAACCAGGGAGAAGGCAGCAAGAGTATGTTTGTATCTTCCAACATTCATGCATTGAAACCCTCACCCAAGTGTGATGGCGTTAGGAGTTGGGACTCTGGGGGCAGTGATTAGTTTACAAGGGTGGAGTCCTAATGAATGAGATTAGTGCTGTTAAGGAAGAGATCTCTGGAGTTCCCGTTATGGCTCAGTGGTTAGCAAACCCGACTAGTATCCATGAGGTTGCAGGTTCCATCGCCGGCCTCGCTCAGTGGGTTAAGGATCCGGCGTTACCTTGAGCTGTGGTGTAGGTTGCAGACACAGATCAGATCCTGCGTTGCTGTGGCTGTGGTGTGGGCCGGCAGTTGCAGTTCCAATTGGAAACCTAGCCTGGGAGCCTCCATGTGCCCCAGGTGGGACCCTATTAAGGAAAAAAAAAAAAAAAAACCAGAGAGTTCCCTCTGTGTGAGGGCACAAGGAGATGACTGTCTATGAACAGGAAGCGGACCTTCAACAGACGCCACGTTGGCATCATAATCTTGGGCTTCCAGGCCTCAAGGACTGTGAGAAATAATTGTTGCTGTTTAAGGGACCCCATCATCGGTGTTCTGTTACAGCAGCCTAAATGGGCTAAAACGCATAGCTTATTTCATTTCTCCTGCCAAACACCCTTAGCAGGTAAGAGAAGATCTTCAACCTCATATTCTAAGTTTCGACATCTTCAAAATGGGAAAAATAACAATTCCTACATTAAAGGATTATTGTGGAATTAAACGTCTCAAAGACACTAGTTCAGTTCCTGACACAGAAAATTCCTGTTACAAATGCTACCTGTTTCAACTCTGACTATCATTTTATCATCATATTACAGATGAAAAATAAGTGTTGAGACTTGGAGAAATTGAGGTCCATGTGGCTATTAAATGCTGGAATTGGGACTTGGATCCATATCAGTTCAATTGCCAGTTCTATGTTTTGCCCCTTACATTTTCTCACTTTGATGGAAAATTTTGAGGCTTTCAATGTTAAACATGATAGGCAAGTTACCTTTCAGCTCCTAGTTAATGAAAAATCTGTTGTGAGGAATTGTTACCTAATTTTTATTAGTGACTTTTCAGGGCATTAAGATGATCGTGTAATTCTCTTCTAAAATTCCGATGAATTGATTTTATGGATAGATTTCCTGAAGTTGAACCATCCTTGAATTTCTAAAATAAACTCAGTTTAGCAATAGCCATGTTATTCTTTTACTATAGAGGCAGAATGCTAAATTTGATTCCCTCACATTGGCTTATTTTCCAGTGTAAGACAATTAGTTTTACCTTTCAGTGTTTAGATTTTAAAGTATTTTTTTATTTAGAGGTGTCTCAGAAACAGCACAGAATCGAATTCCATTATTTGACTGCTTTAAGATACTTTCTATTTTAACAGAATTATTCAACCCATTTACATTTTGATTTGTAAATAATATAGGTGACCTTACTTTTGTCATCCAGATTATATTTTCTTATTCTTTCTTTTCTTTCCCATTCTCTTATTTCTCATTGTACTTGCTTGTTTCCTTTGCCATATTTCACTGATTTTTCCTTATCTGGCTATTTAGAAAAAAAGTTTTTAAACTTTAGAAGTGATCGTATTACAGTTTTCTGTCCGTGTACTTCCAGAGTTGATGTGTATCAACTCTGGCCATGAGTCAAATTAGATGAAGAAATTGGTACACTTATAATAACTTTCATAATTCCTCACCTGTTCTTTGATTCTAAAAATTCTAATTGGATTTTTTTTTTAACCCAGCATCCTGATGACAAATTGTTTTTTACTGTACTCTGAATCTTTTCTTTGAAGAGTTATCTGGTGCATTTAAATTCTTTTTTATATGCACAATTACAGCAGCTATTCAGATTCAATCCATCTTTAAAATATTCCAGGGCTTTTTTCTGTTCCCTTTGTGTCATGACTTCTTCATCCTTGAGTCCTTTGTTTTGATTTATCTCCCAGTTGCCTGGTATATATATCTTCAAGTAAAGGTTTTCAAGAAGGATATGGGGCAGTATTTTTTTTTAAGTGCTTGCAAATCTGACAGTGTCTTTCTTTTGCCTGTACCCATGAACCATAAATTTGGGTGTGAAGGGAATTTTTGGATCATGTCATTTTAAACTCAAAGTCTATCAACTTCACCTCATTGCTTTCGGTTATTGAATTATGGCTCCCCTCCCATTTTATTTACATCTTTGCTATAACATTTCTTCTATTATATGACAGTATATCTCTTCACGTGACACGATGCTGCTAGACAATGTGCTCTTCAGGACTGCGATCATATGTTATTGATCTTTGACCCCCCCAAATTTACTGCTATATCTAGCACATATTGGTTCTCAACAAAGGTTACTTGAAATAAGAAATATTTGAATGTATGAGCTTCGCGACTGTAATGTTCTGCATAAATGTAAATAAGGGCAAGACCATCCAAAGTTTCTTTAGTAAATGTGAAATCACCCAGAATTACGTTTAAAAGCCTTTCTATTAAAGTCAGTATTGCTTTAATTCTGTTTACTGATTAATTGATTTTGTAGGTGAGACACTGGCTGAGACTAAAGGTAGAGTGTAGACTAGGAAACTTTGTTGGTAAATGTTGTGACGTCTCAGAGGAGTGACCATTGGGAGTGAGCATGTAATGAAGTTAGATTTGAAAAAAGCCCAGAAGAGAAGCCACCATAAGAGAAAGCTGACATCCTGTTACAATGGATTCAATCCCCCAGCAAAGTTCAAAACATTCTTAGCACAAGACATGGAGATGGCGTATCAGGAACGGCAAGCTCGAAGACATCACAGCAGGGCCAAAGGCAAAGTGCAGAGTCTGACAAACCTAGGCACAAATGCCACCTAACTACTTTGGGATTGTTAACGTGTATCAGGAACTGACTGTAAGTTTCGTCAAATGTAAGCTAATAATGCAACCTATTAGGACTCTTAGGAGTCTTATTAGAATGAACCAGGAGGAGTTTCTGTGGTGGCTCTGTGGAAATGAATCTGACTAGCATCCATGAGGACGCAGGTTTGATCCCTGGTCTCGCTCAGTGGGTTAAGGATCCGGTGTTTCCGTGAGCTACAGTGTAGGCTGCAGACACGGCGTGGATCCCGTGTTGTTGTGGCTGTGGCGTAGGCCAGCAGCTGTGGCTCCGATTCAACCCCTAGCCTGGAAACCTCCATATGCAGCGAGTGCAGCCCTCAAAAGACAAACAAAACAAAACAAAATAGAATGAACTAGGATAAGATAAAGGACTTAGCATAGTGCTTGAAAAATTGTAGGTGCCCAGTTAATCTGAATTCCATCCCCTTGTCACATATGCATGGGTCTTAAATATGGACCCAAAATGATGAGTTTATCCAACAGCCATGATGAGTATTTTGCAGGCCCTTAGTGATACTAATATCTATTCAGTGAGTGCCAAGTCATCATGCAGTTAGGACTTCGCATAGTGCCATAAAATTGTAGATTTTTAGTAGAAGTATTTTTTAAAAATACCATCTTTTCTATTTAGTTTGTTACCTACGTCAGAAGAATTTCATGTGTCAGAGGGGCATTTTATAAAAAGAGGCTCTGGAATTGAAAAGACGGCTATGTTTCAAACTCAGTAAAGTTGACTTGAGAAAAAACATTTAACTGCTCCCTTCTCCAAACTCCTTGTTATAACAATAACGACAAACTTGGATAAAATGTTCCTTGAGTGCTAGTAAATGTGAAATAAAGGGGTAAAGGAGTTCCCATTGTGCTGCAGAGGAAACAGATCAGACTAGTATCCATCAGGTTCAATCCCTGGCCAGTGGGTTGGGGATCCAGCATTGTCATGAGCTGTGGTGTAGGTCACAGACGAGGCTCGGATCCTGCGTTGCTGTGGCTGTGGAGTAGGCTGGAAGCTGTAGCTCCTATTTAACCCCTAGCAGCAACAACAACAACAAAAAAAAAAAGAAGAAGAAAAAGAAAGAAAAGTAAAGGAACAAAATAAAATATACAAAAAAATCCATGTAACTTCCTGAAGAAAAACAAATTCTTGAAGTATCCCAAGTGACAAAGAGATGTGTCAAAATAAAGAATTTAAAGAATACCAAAATTAAGGTAGTGTTCAGCAGCAATGGTGATGAGAACTAAAACAGAAAATCTTAGAGTGATATCTAAAGAATTGCTAATATGACTATGAAACTTAATGTAAATATCAAAGAGCATTCTTAGAAAAAGACTTCATCATGCAAACATCAATGATGCAATAATGTTTATATGATTAGTTAATAATTATTTAAATAATTAAACATATTTATTATATTATTTGATATATAAATTTTATATTCATATATTTATATATATTTATATTATATACATAGGCTAATATAAAGTCATAGATTTTCCCATACCAAAAAACATATCAATAAAACTAAATCAAAGGGTTATGCAAAGAGTGAGAATAAAATTAAAGCATGATAAATTTCTACTCAGTGGAGCACTGAATCCTTTTCCATTCTTGCTTTCAATAGAAAATATGGGTTCAATACATTTTTATTTTAAAGTAATTAGAGTAAAATAAAAGAAAAGCACATAGGGGTACGCTTGTGGTGCAGCAGGTTAAATATCCAGCATTTATCACTGCAGTGACCCAGGATGCTGCTGTGACACGGGTTCAGTCTCTGGCCCTGGGAACTTCCACATGCCACAGGCATGGCCAAAAGGAAAAAAAGAAAAGAAAAGAAAAGAAAAGTATGCATATTTTCTAAAATACTAGAAGGAAAAAAACTTAATAACATTTGATCAAAACACCAGTGTAAAGTGTAGGGAAAGCAATGATAAAGGGAAAAAAAATCAAGCAAGCAAAGTACAAAATAATTAAAATCAATTACCACAATAAATATGAATGTATTAAATGCAATTAAAAAGTCAAAGTCTCTAATATTGAATCAATAGTAAAACTCAAATTTGTTGTTTGTAAGAAACACACCTTATTTAAAATAACATATACTTTTACCCTAAAAATAAAAGGAGGAGTGAATAGGTACCAAGAAAAATTTAAATGATGGCAATATTGCTATCACACTAAGAAAAATTCTAAACAAGTAGCATTTCATAACAGTAAAAATAAATCCACAATGGATGCACAACAACTAAGAAATTTTATTCTTTGTATAATTATCATGAACGTATATAAAACCAATGTATTATAAATACAGGAAAATATGACAGAACCATAAATCACAGTGGAAAAGTTTAATCCACATCCCTTACATTAAAAAGATCCAGTTGATCAAAATTATATGGTGATATAGAATATTCTAACAATCAAACTAGTCAACTTCTGCCATAGGCACACATTTTTAAACTTTGTAATTCACAGAGTACATTTTCCTCTCAAATTTTTCTCGAGTGTCTACAAAAATTAATTTTATATAAAAACACCAAAACACAATAATTTCAAAAAATAGAAATGCATGTTACATTCTTTTCTGACAATCCAACAAATGCCCTTTTCAGCAATGAAGTTAAGAAGAAAAGCTTATCCAAAGAAATTCAAACACTTGGAAGTTTAAAAATACTTAAAAAATATAGCATTGACGTTAAAAAGGAAATAATGATCCACATTCTGAAACAAACATTTTTATAACAAACATGAAGTCATCCTGTGAGCCAGTAGCAGCCCTGGATGGGACCATCCTGCTTATTCACTCTCCCTGGGAACTAGGTGATGGGTGCCCCCTCTTCCTAGCACCGCATCACTATCCAGGCTTCCTACTATCCCTTCTGTACTTGCCAGGGACTGACGGTCCTGCGGTGGTGAGTCAAAGGACATATGTTTTTCTCAACACCTACTGAAATTAATTTTGATATTTTTCTCCCTCCCCCAATTCAAAATCTATTTAACTTAATATATTTATCTTGGCTTTTTATGCATTCTTTCAAAATTCTTGCTTAGATCCCCAACCTAGTAGAAACTCTTTTGTTTTCTTTTACTGTGTTATCCCTCCCCTGGTTCTATAGGCTTTAAATGCTGTAGCCGTGGAGGAGCTGAATCTGGGAATGGCAAGGGTAAAAGGAAATTTTAGAGAAAATTTAGGTAAAATGATAATATAGAAATATAATCTCTATTCTGCAATATGAGTATAATCTTGACCTTAATAAACCATGACCCAATACAACACACATGCAGGTCAATCTCACTTGAGAATATAGATGTAAAATTTTTAATAAAATATCAATAAATAAAATCCAGAAGGATATAAAAGCAATGCATGATTTTCCACAAGAAAATTTGGATCGAATGTACTTGAAATGTTAGAAAATATGAAGTATGTGAAATGGCAAAATGTTGACAATTGCTGAAGTTAGACATAAGGTTCATTACACTTTTTCCTCTACTTTTGTTCACTTTTGAAAATTTCCATGATAAAAGGATTTTAAACAAATTTATATATCATGTCAAGGTAAAATTCATTTCATTGCATTCAAAAGTGTTTCAATATAAAGAATTCTATCTTTAAAGTTCATTAAATCAAAGGAAGGAAAAGAAAAGGCATTTGACAATATTAGACATCTATTCCAGAAAAGGGTCTCAAAAGAGCTTGTCAACTAGGAACAATGTGATATTTTGTTAAAATTATAAAAAAATATTTCAAACTAGCAGACAACACCGTATTACAAACAGCAGCAAGTACTTAACATAGGATTTATTACATGCCGGTCTCTATGCAAGTACTTTACATATATAATCACATTTCATTTCTCAACAGCTCCATTAGGAAATAACTGTTCCCAGTCCCACATTACAGGTGCTGGAATCAAGAACAGAGAGGTTGAGACACTTGCCCAAGTTCACCCAGCAGGTACTGGGATTAGAATACACATAGTTTGCCTCCAGAGTCCATCTCTCCATCACTGCCACGGTACTTCCCTATATTATGCTCACTTCCTGCGAAGCTCAAGAGAATTTATAATGTTTAGCATCAGGATCACATCTTAGTTACCCCATGATCGGGACAGCTATTTTTTATTGATTTGAAACCCTAGTAACTAAATAATATGAGTAGAAAGAATGGAAAAGAAATGCACAAAGATTAGAAAGAAACTGGCCAGATTACCACTACTTGAAATTTAAAAAATGTAATCTCCAAGAAATGCAAGATCATCAACTGGAAAATTGTAAAAACAAATAAGCAACTATGAAATAAATGGTACCTTAAAGAGAGTTTTCCTATATTCCAGAAATAGTAAATTAAAGGCATAATGAAAAATAGATTCCCTTTGGAATGACAAGAAAAAAAATCTAATAAATAAACCAAACATATATGTGCGTAAATGAAGAAAACCACAGATTTGTATTAAATTACATAAAATAAGATGAAGAAATTGACATGGGCCATATACCTGGATGTGAAGTTTCATTACTGCGAAGGTATCAATTTCCCAAAATTAATTTACAATGATGATACAATAACAATTACAATCCCAAGGCTAGAGATTGAAGTTGTGTCCCCCACAAAATTCTTATGTTGAAGCTTTAATCCCTAATATGATGGCATTTGGAGATGGGGCTTTTAAGAGACAAGTAAGGTTAAATGATGCCATGAGGGTGGGCCTTAATGTAATAACATTGGTGGCCTTATAAGAAAAGGAAGTTCTCTCTGCCCTCCTCTCTCTCTTCTCTTCTCTTCTCTTCGCTTTTCTCTCTTCTCTTTCCTCTCTCTCTCTCCCCACTATGTGAACACACAACAAAAAGGCAGCTGCCTGAAAGCCGAGAAGAGGGTCCTCACCAGAAGAGATCATGCTGACACCTTCATCTTGAACTTCCAGTCTCCCGAACTGTGAGAAAATAAGTTCCTGTGTTTAAGCTCTTCCATCTGTGGTATTTTGTTATGGCATCCAAAGCTGACTAATATACCCAAAAAGTTTTTCGTGTAAATATTTAATAAAATTATTCTGAAGGCCAACCAAAAGACTAAACGCTTTAGCCTTAACAGTCTAGGAAAACCATCCTTTGGCAACCTTCATGGGAAGAACTGATTCAGTTCAGAGTCATCAATGGATGCTAAAACTAGTGGGTGAAAATTTGATGAGTAATAGGGTATTAATAGAATTTCAAAGGATTTCTCCACATGATACTCATTAATTAAAGAGGGAAAATAATAACTTAATAGTCGAAAAACCTGGCAGACACCAACTTCGGTAAGTTAGTCAAGCCACCATCTATTTGTAAGAGGAAAAGTAGATTTGATGGGTTTCCTAATATGACACACAGAGAATACTGTAATGCTTCTGTGACGTTCCTGCCCCAAAACTGCACTATCTGACTCTAATCATGAGGAAACATCAGATAAATCCAAATTGAGGGACATTCTGCAAAACAACTGGCCAGCACCTTCCAAAAAATGTCAAGTTCATGAAGTCTAGGAAAGACGGAAAAATTATTCAAAAAATAAATAAACAAAGATCTGACACCTGAATGCAATATTATGATACAAGATTTTCTTTTGCTTCAAAAGACATTTTGAAATTAATAAAATTAATAAAAATTTTGAAATTAATAAAAGACTGGCAAAATCTGAACAAGGTCTGTAGATTAGCTAATAGTATTTTGTCAGTGTTACTTTCTGGATTTTGATCATTTCACTGTGGTCACAGAAGAGACTTTCCCTTCCCTTAGGAAATATACACTGAAGAACCAGGGGCAAAGGCACTTCATCTCTGCAACTGACCCTCAGATAGTTAAGAAGAGAAAAATGTGTATGGCTGGGGGGGGTGGTGACAGAGAAAGATAGAGAAATAAAATAAATACAGTAAAATGTTAAAACGAGAATCTGGTGCTTTTTGTACTATTCTTGCAATTTTCTGCAAATCTGAAAGTATGTCAAAATACAAAGTTTAAAATAAGGATTACCAGAGTCCCCTGGTGGCTCAGTGGGATTCAGCCTTGTCAGTAGTGTGGCTCTGATTACTGCTGTGGTGCAGGTTGGATTGCTGGGAGCTGTTTCCGCATGCTGTGGACGAGAAAAAATATATAAAATAAAATAAAGTAAAGGTTACATCCTGAGGATGACTTTTGCGCCATGTTTTGAAATGGACATATCACTGTTGTCTGATTCCCAGATTAAAGATAACTCTTAGAATCACTTTTATGGATGCGTATGTGCACCCATATCTAAAAAGTTAGACTTATACAAACATTCATAGTTTCTGCATTATAAACAAAATAAAACAAGCAGAAGACAATCCCAGGATGGGGATTTACATCGGTTCGAACACGCTCTTCTGGTTCCATCCTTGAGGGTAGGTGAATGAAGCCATCTCCAGTCAATTGGGGACAAAGTGTCCTCTTTACAAGTCTGGTTCTTTGGAGTAGGGAGGAGATTAGGAAAGAAACGTCTTGAAGGTGGAAACCTAAATTTTACAAAATGACATCATGTATCATTGAAGACATTGCAGAAGCAGGGGTTCCCATCATGTCTCAGTGGTTAACAAACCTGACTAGCATCCGTGAGGATGCGATCCCTGGCCTTGCTCAGCGGGTTAAGGATCCGGCATTGCCATGAGCTATGATGTAGGTCACATCCATGGCTCGGATCCCACATTGCTGTGGCGTAGGTCAGCAGCTACAGCTCCACTTTGACCCCTAGTCTGGAAACCTCCATATGCCGCAGGTGCGACCCTAAAAAGACAAAACAAAACAAACAAAAAAAAGATATTGCAGAAGTGACAAGATCTTCCTTGTGATCTGCTCCCATCTGAACAGAAATTCTACCTCTGGCTTTGTTAAATTTCTTCTGAAGATTCTACTCCCTGAGAGGTGAAAAAAACACCCCCCCATCTCAGGAAAACTGAGTAGGACTGTGCTTCCTGTCATTGTCAGCTAAAAACTGCCCACTGTGTCTCCAGAGCTCCACAGAGCAGGGATGGGAACTCTGCCCCATGCTTGAATGTAGCCGTCAAAATGCATGGAGACCACGGCAAGGCAGCCAGGTATTTCCCAAGCCATCCCGGAGCTAAGAAGAAATGCTCACATCCTCAAAAACCTCACCCGGTCATGACAACTTCTGCCAGCTAGAGTGGAGCCAGCCATATTCAGTGTTTCTAAAAGAGACAAGTGGAAGTTCTCTTGTGACACAGCAGATTAAGGACCTGGGTTTGCCACTGCAGCAGCTCAGGTCACTATTGTGGCACAGATTAGGTGTCAGGCCAGGAAACTTCCATATGCCATGGATACAGCCAAATAAATATGTAAATAAATAAATAAAAGAATGAGACAAGTAAAAAGCTATTCGTTTTTTTTTTTTTTTTTTGCTTTTTAGGTCCACACCCACGGCAGCATAGGGAAGTTCCCAGGCTAGAGTTCAAATCTGAGCTACTTACACCAAAGTTCCTGGCAAAGCCCGATCCTTAACCTGCCGAGCAAGGCCGGGGATCGAACCTGTATCCTCATGGATACTAATTAGATTCATTTCCACTGAGCAACAATGGGAATTCCTAAAATCTGTTCTTTTTGTTTGGGTGGAATCTAGCACTGTAGATCATCTCATGTCATACCCACATTTAGGCCCTCATGCAGTGAGGGAGACAATGCAGATGCAAATGTAAACCCAAACATTTCTGGGTGACTACTGGGTAAACCAGGCTGAGTTTCTTCAGAATGTGCACATGGCCCAGCCTTAAGTGGAGCCCAAGACAAAGGACGAAGTCTGGGTGGTATATTTTGAAATTTCTAGGTGACTACTGGGTAACCCAGGCTGAGTTTCAAAAAAAAAATAATGAGACAAGTAAAATCTGTTCTTTGTTTTGGGTGGAAACTAGCACTGAAGATCATCTCGTGTCATTCACATATCTAGGTCCTTATGCAGCAAGGGAGATGATGTAAATGCAAATGCAAACCAAAAGCTCAAAGGGAGCTTATTGAGCTGGTGATTACTGTGGGCAGCTGGGTCACAGTCCAGTCTTGACAGAGCCTTCTGGGCACCTGCACAGAATGCCTCTCAGAATCTACTTAAAATGTAGGAAAAGAAGGTTTTAATCATGAGTATTCATCCCACACCTATCAAGGGTTATTTGGGAGGAATTAACTCCCTCTTTCTCCCAGTCTCGTGCATGCATCAGCCTTTGGCGGCTCCTGCAGACATCCTGTGATGCTGAGGGCAGAAAGCACGAGCTGTGTATGGCCACTCAGGAGAGGTGCTGTCAGCTACACCTGAATGTGGCTCGTTGCTATAGCAACATCTGAAACAAAACAGTGCACTGAAAGGCTCTAAGGGGAGTTATGCTAGACCTCGTATGTGATAAACTCCAAGTGAGGGGAGTCTGAGAGACAATGAGGGAGAGCCAGCAAGAGCACAGAAACAATGTATGTTGTTTTAATTATTTTTATTTAATTTAATAAATATTTAACGAGCATTTATTATGTGCAAAACACTCTGCAAATTCCTCAGAGTATAACAAGATAATGCAAAAATGAGTAAGACAAGGATCTAACCCTCTACAACCAGAATATCCACTGAGAAACATCGTACTTTCTCTCAAGGCCCACATTACTCAAGAAACCTTCTTTTTTTTTTTGAAGTATGGTTGACTTACAATGTTGTGTTAATTTCTACCACACAGCAAAATGATTCATTTATACACGTATATATACTTTTAAATACATATTCTTTTCTATTATGGTTTATCATATTAACAGCCACATGGAGGCAACTAGAGATTCTCATACTAAGTGAAGTAAATCAGAGAGAGAAAGACAAATACCATGTGATATCACTTATATATGGAATCTAAAGTATGACACAAATGAAGTTATGTATGGAACAAAAACAGATTTACAGATGTGGAGAAAAAGCACTCGAACACCTTTTCATAAGTGGATAATTATATAATAGACCTTATTTTTCCACAGAGCCCATGTCATAATCCTTTATTTTACTCCTGTATAAAGATTTGAAATTGAAAACATGCCTTAAATTTTAAAAATGTATCGAAGAAGTAAAAACATGCATGAAGGCTAAGACTTTATAACTTTTTAGAATTACAATAGTAAACTAAGCACTATTAAATAAACCTCATTATATTGTAGACATTGCCCACACAACTTTACCGTCCAGTGCTGGGTGGTGGGAGAGTGCAGGTACTGGAATCATTTGGCCACAATTCCAATCCTAAACAAGTCATTGCCTCTTCATCAGCCCTGGCTCAAACTCACATCCTTCTAGAACTTTCCACCGAATATGATTTTCTCTATCTTTGGATTCTGGCAACATTCGCTAGGATTTATTTATCTCTGACTTTTAGCATGTCATGTCTTTCAGTCTTGCCCTAGTATTTCAAAAGTTAATGTTGAAGTACCCTCCAAAACCGAAATAAAATCACCTTGATTTTGAACTGTCTTTAGCCTCAGTGAAGTAAGAGGGTCAGGTGGATAATAAAAATGAAATTGTGTGTGTGTGTGTGTGTGTGCGCATGTGTGTGCATGCGCCTGAGGAGAAAGCTCTGAAATTAAGACTTGATCCTTGGAATCATAAATTCAAAATCTCAGAGTTAGAAAGGACTTTAAAAAGGATTGTTGAATTCTTTCAGCAATGTTCCCATCCAGGGGTATTCAGAGTATGCCTCAATACACGCACTACAGGTAGCCATTAATAATTTAAAATATGTATAATAATTAAGTACTTATATGCCAGCTGCTGCACTAAGCCTTTTGCGTACCTTATCTTTTTTAACCCTCACAACTTCAAGAGGTAGACACTATGATTTCTATTTTACGGTTATAGAAAGCAAGGCCAATGAAGTTAAGGAGTTTGTCCAAGATCACAGAGCTCTCCAGGTGGAAGGTCCAGAGCCTTTTCTATTTTCTTTGTTTTAAAACTTCACCAAGATTCTCTCTGTGCCCTTTGATCACATCTCCGCTCCTTGGGGGTCCACAGGTTGCATCATTTCTTAAATGACCGCAGACTCCACATGAAAACTGGAGGCTCTAGGCCACTGCAGGAGTGCAGGGTATAGCAGGGGAAAAATTGAAGTTCTGGTTAGAAAAATATAAATTTTTTAAAAAGTAAATCAAAGGGAAAAAGTTCAGGAAAGGGAGGGGTGTCAATCTGAGAAGTGAGAGTTAAAGTCAGAGGCTCCCTTCTGAGAAAGCTAAGCTTAGTGCCAAAGTGAAAACATGCAGGAATTCTGCAAACAGAGCCAGCAATCCAAGGGCATGCAAACAGTTTTGAAGTCACTGGAAGGTGCTTAGGAATCACAGGGAAAAGATCTCAACTTTTAGGGACTCAAGACTTAGGAGCAAAATGATAGTAAAGAGGAAGCAGCTACGGTGTGGGGAGCACAGACACTGACGTCAGATGGACCCACTCACTGCCTGTGCCAGCTGGGCCAATAATTTAACCTCTCTGAACCTCGATTTCTTCATCTATGAAATGGAGATAGCAAGAGATACATCACAGTATTTTATAAGGGTCAAATAATTAACATATGTAAATGTTTAGAACATAACTAGGTATATAATCATATTAGTTCTCTTACTTCATTCTTCCTAGCAAGAAAGAATAGCATCCCAACGTGTCTCAAGAAAGACACTGGGAGGGGACCAGGCTTTGGAAAGGGAAAATATTAATAAAAGCCTAGAGGAAAATAACTAATTGTTTATACCATATTAAGCTGCCAACCATAGGCCTCCAGCCAGGCTTGCTGAGATCTGGAGCTTGTGAGGGGCAGAGGCCACAGAAGTTGTTGAAGCATCTAGCCCAGCCTCCAGGCCCTCCTCTCCATCAGGAGAGCACATGGGTTGACCACTTCTTCCCTCCACCTATCCCACTCCTGGCCATTTGCTCCTGGACATTCTCCACTTGCTGCTTTGTTTTTTTGTTGTTGTTGTTTTCTTTCTGTTTGTTTGCAATTGGATCCCACCTAGTCCAGAGCCATCTACTACCAATGAAATCTTGGCTATGAATCATAACATTGCTATTAGAACTGGGGTGGCCTCATGACACAAAGAGGGAAACCAAAGCCCTGAAGAGGGGAGGGGCAAGCTGGAGGACATAGAGAGAATTAGTAGCAAATCCAGGAATAGAACACAGACATGTTTTTACATAGTCTTGTCTTTTTTTTTTTGAAATTGAAGAATAGTTGACTTACAGTGTTTCAGGTGTCCAGCAAAGTGATTCAGTTATTACATATGTATGTGTGTATATGTGTGTGTGTATATATTCTTTTTCAGGTTCGTTTCCGTTAGAGTTTATTACAAGACATTGAATAGCGTTGCCTGTGCTATATGGTAAATCCTTATTGCTCATTTATTTTATATATAGCAGTGTGTATCTCTTAATCCCGTGTTCCTAATTTGCCCTTCTACCCACCCCTCTTTACTCTTTGGTAACCATAAGTTTATTTTCCATGTCTGTGAGTCTAATGTTTCTGCTTGGCAAATAAGTTCACTTGTGCTATTTTTTTAGATTCCTCGTATAAGTGATATCATATATTTGCCTTTCTCAAAATGCAGAGATTTTGACTTCCAGACTTCCCCCACGACTAGGTAACTTTGAAGGACAGAGCTTATGCTTCCCGTTAATAATAGGAGTGGGAACTATGAAAAAGGTCCCAGGAGAACAACAGCAGGAATTCCTCAGGTGTAGCATCATCAGATGAGGGATGGAGAGAGGCTGACTCAAGTTCACACATGCCCTGCGCATACATCTCTAAGTTCTTCAATACAAGAAGCCCATTGGCCGGGGACTCCATTAGTCACCAAAGTTCTCTTACAATCAATGCAGCATTAGGTCTAAAGCTGTCAAGGCCTCAGAAAAAGGGGTTGAAATATCTTGGACCTCCTCTTTCAGTTTTGGAGAATGTCTTCTGACTCTTTCAAACTAACTTGGATGAAGATGTTCCTTCTTCTATCAAGAGAACAAAGATAGACACACACACACACACACACACACACACACACTGAACAGCAGACAGAAAAAAACACAGCAATTGCAAACAAAACAAGGTAGTTACTTTATTCAGTACTTGATTTATTGAATATTTATGTAGCCCCCTTGCAGCGGAGTAGTATTACAGGAGCTGTGGCCCACAGGCCAGCCACATCAGCCTTTCTGGGATATTGTTAAAATTGCAAAGTTCTTCCTCATTAGTAGAGCAGTGAATTTCCCTGTCTGTCTCACGTGCAGGAGAAGGGGTTTCAATTCCTCCCAAAGGAGCCCAAAAAATGCAAATTTCAGGGCCTCACACCAGACTTCTTATATTTTTAGGCCCAGAAATCTGTATTTTAACAGCTCTCTGAGGGATTCTAGCACACACTAATGTTTGCGACTACAGTGGAGGACATTAACGGAGCACGAAAAGAATGCTGCAGACTGTTCTACTTGGAATAGATGGGCCGTGGGGCCCCACTGTACAGCACAGGGAACCGTGTGTGACTGGGTCACTCTGCTATACAAGAGAACTTGAAGAAACATTGTAAATCAACTATAATTAAAAAAAAAAAAGAACTCTGCAGAAAATCAGCCAAACAGAGGGAATGGCCCAGCTGAGACTAGAGCATGACTCTGTAAGAGGTGGTTCAGCTCCTCATCATAATTCTTCTCCTATGGGCTTAGGAACCTGGGAGGGGGAACAGACATCCTCCGCCCTGCATCTCTACCCCTATAAAAAGATAAAAACAAAAGCGTGGGTAATTGTTATGCCATACAAATTGCCTTCTACAACAGGATTTTAAAAATTAGGTATACTATTGTCTTGCAAGTTCATCTTCAAATATTTTGAGATGAGCTTGATTCAGTCATTTCTAGAAGCAGAATGTTAACTTCCGCAAACGTGGATCTTCTGATAAGAAGGGTCAGGGGGCCTTGCATTCTGTGCTTGCATAGTCTTCCAAGAGCCACAAACGCTCCGGCAGATCATCAGTGAACTGCTAAGGTCAGAGGCAAGTTGAAGCTGCAATGGACACATCACTATATCATGAAACCTGTTTGTACCAAATGAGAAACCCGGTCAATACTAAGTCTCTAAAAGTGTCCTTAATTCTGCCAAAAAGGAAGAGGCATGGCTAATTGCATTTCCAGTCCAGGTAATTGTTATAATTTGCCAGTTATACATCACTATTCTGTAGCATAAAAATAGTCATTAAAAGGCTTCCAATTAAAAAAAATCAGCTGATGGGATGACTAGAAAAGCCAACCTAAAGCTGAAATAAGACTCCATTGGTGTGGAAGAAGCAAAGAGAGGCTGCTTGGACTTGTACTTGTCGTGGATAATGGATGCACAGTGGTCACTCTTGGTGGTATGATTTTTCTGTGCTCCTAGGGCTGTACTTTGCAATGAATTGGGATGCGGTTAAGCAGTTTTTTAAAAACAGCTTTGATGAAGCTTCTACTCTTCTAATAGCATATAGCTGTTATGAAATTTCAATTGTTGATTGTTTTGCAAAAAAGTAATGAGTTAGCCTTTGCAGAACAGGGGGGCGTAGGATGGGAAAGTGGTTGGATGCGAAATTACAGACTCGGTGTTGAAAGTGGCCTCATTTCATCCAGTTCAACTTTTCATTTTGCAAATGAGATGACTGAGACCCAGGGAGATGTGGTGGCTCACCCAGGTCTACGTAAGGTGTAAAACGGAGGACGCCTTGACCTTCACCTGTCCAACATAAGCTCTCCCCTTCGTCCCTTCGCAGCGACAGGTTGTACACTTGAGATTTTTAATTCCTGGGTCAGAGCACACGGCTCTGTTTTGCAGCATCACTGGCTTCCCCAGTGACAACTTTCCAGATAAGTGACACTAACCCTGTTGAAGTACTGGACTTGGAAGCACTTCAAGGATGAACGTGTTCTTAAAACACATTGATCTCCTGTACCACCTTCCAAAATAAAGACTATTGAACATAAACTCAGATAGGCAGAACCATGGCCCCACAGAGATGGTTGCATCCTCACAGGTCATTGTTGTCTTATGTGGAAGCAAGTTTGGCAGATGTGATTAAGTGAAGGATCTTGAGATGGGGGATGATCCTGAATTATCTGGGTGGACTGTAGATGTGAAGACAAGGGCTCTTATAAAAGGGAGACGGGAGTGTCAGAAAGAGAGAAGGAGATGACGACAGGAGCAGAGTTTGGTGTGACTCTCTCTAGAGGAGGTTCTGTTTTTTGTTTTTTTTTGTTTTTTTGTTTTTGTCTTTTTGCCTTTATGTAGAGCTGCACCCGCGGCATATGGAGGTTCCCAGGCTAGGGGTCTAACAGGAGCTGTAGCCGCCGGCCTTCGCCACAGCCACAGCAACACAGAATCCGAGCCGCGTCTGCAACCTACACCACAGCTCACGGCAACGCCGGATCCTTAACCCACTGAGCAAGGTCGGGGATCGAACCTGCATCCATGATCGAATCCAACTCATAGTTCTTAGTCAGATTCATTAACCACTGAGCCACGAAGGGAGCTCCCGAAGTTCTGTTTAACTGAGACGTAAAAGGTAAAGAGAAGTTGACTGGGCAAAGAGGAGAGCTGCACAGAAAATCATGAAAGAAGAAACAACAACTGAAAAGGCCCAATGTTTGGAAAGTGGGGAAGAAATTCAAGGAACGGAAAGCTGATGATCAGTATGGCTGGACTGAAAAGAACAAGGTGTCCACCAGGGCAGTGGGGGCAGATCACGCCAGGCCTTCTGGACCAAATTAATCATGATGAACTTTATTCCAAGGGCAATGGAAAACCAGTGGAGGGTTTTAAACAGGAGAGTATTAGTAACAGATTTGCATTTTGAAGGTCAGTTTGACACCACGGTACAGAACAGATCGAAGAGGAGTGGGAGAGGAAACTGGTAAGCCATCCAGAAGCGTGAAAGTGATGGCTTACTTAAGTAAGGGCAGAGGTGACGGGTAGGGAAATAAGGGAGCCAATCGGAATCATCTTGAGATGACCTAATCGACAGAATTATGTGACTGATTTAGATGTGGAAGTGGAATCAAGGATGCTTTTAAGGCTCTTGGTTGAAACCACTAAACAGAGCAATACCATTTCTGAACAGAGGGTACACTAGAAGAAAAGAAGGTTGATTCTTTGGAAGGGGGGCTGTTTCTTTCTAAGGAAAGCTTTGGACGCAGTGCCTTTAAAACCTCAATACTGCATAGCTGCCTTCCAAGTCGTTGACCCAGGTTCGATAACTGGCCAAGGCGGTGGGCCAGCCCTTTGCAATAAGATCCTGCTGCGTAGCACAGGGAACTGTATCTAGTCACATGTGATGGAACATGATGGAGGGTAAGGTGAGAAAAAGAATGTATGTATATATATGTATGACTGGGTCACTTTGCTGTACTGCAGAAATTGACAGAACATACAATCAACTATAACAGAAAAAATTTAAAAAATCTTAAAAAAAACCCTCAGTGCCCATCAGAGCAGTAATGGATTACTTAGGTACAGCAGCCTTTACAATGGAATACTCTGCAGCACTTACAAACGAGGAACTACATGGAAAGAGAAGAAATATTCTCTGGTTAGACCCAAAAAGCCAAGTACGGAACACAAAGGAGAGTATACTACCATTTGGTTGTTTCAAACAACAACAAAAAAAGGTGTGTGTGCTTGTTCACTTATATAAGCACAGAAACAGAAGAATATAAAAGAAATTAGAAACTGTGATTATCGCCAGGGGAGAAACTGGAGGCACCAGGTGGGAAAAAGATTTACTTTATATTGTACAGTGTCATGTGCCTGAATGTTTTATTATGTGTACGTATCGCCTATTTATTTAAATTGAATTTCAAATAAATACACAAATAGGTATAAAATGCATATTTTCCTAAAGGAATGGAGGGCATGAGATAATGCCAGGAAGGCAAACAAAGACAAAGAAGAAAAAATATCAAATAAATTAGAATACCTGGCAAAAACTTTTAGCAGAATAAAGCAGGTTATTTTGTGCTGAAGAAAGACACCATGCAGAAATAATATATAATTACCTTGAATTACATATCCAAATATCATAGTCTAAGACGTATGAAATTTTAACACTTAAAAATGTGAAGATTAATTGGAAAAACTAAAAACACAAAGAGAAATCTAAATATACCTCTTTTAACAGATATAGGATAAACCACAGAAAAAAGAAATTGAATAATAAAATTTACAGTATTATTTACAGAAAATAATGAACTTTGTAATTTATAGTCTATTCACCCCTTTCAAATAAACATGGCACTTTTACCCAAATATGTATATTTACCCAAATATGTACTTTTACCCAAATATGTATATATATATGTATACATATATATCTTCTAGGGCAAAGTGAAAATTGCAGTCAGTTCTCCAAAGTAAAAATTATATACGATTCATTCTCTTCCCAAAATGCAGCACACTTAGCAAATAATATGTGGAAATCAATCCCTTAGAAATTTAAAATTCATCTCTAAGGAAATGCCTAAATTGCAATTACATGTTGGTTAGAAAATAATAGCAGTGACACAGTGACAACATTACATGTCAAAACCAGTGTGGTATGGCCAACATTGTACCCATATATCAAGAGCCTTAAACATTTCCATTACTTAAAGAAATAATAACCAAATGAATAAACTTAGATCAAACTCAAAAAGCTAAAGGCAAGCAAGAAAATAAATCCAAGGTAACATTTACCAAGTCATTTTTCTTATTAAATACAAGTGAATCCCACTCCCCTCCACCGTGTTTAGGTGCAGCA
Organism: Catagonus wagneri; assembly: GCA_004024745.2. Classification (NCBI taxonomy): domain Eukaryota; kingdom Metazoa; phylum Chordata; class Mammalia; order Artiodactyla; family Tayassuidae; genus Catagonus; species Catagonus wagneri. Next base: position 23,557,167 of record PVHT021183629.1, read on the forward strand.
CTCACACACACACACGCACACACTCACACACACACACGCACACACTCACACACACACACACACACACACACACTTTGAAGAAGGACAAGTTCCATCCTTGTGTAGTTGGTGAAACTTTTAATGGTATACCCTGTCTTGGTTAACTGCCAATATACATTAGCATGTTGAAGTTCTAAAATGTTTTTCCTTTGAATAAGAGACTTTAATTCTCATAACTTTCTTTTTTGGCACAATATCAATGTCATCTTCCACTGGAAGTAAAGTAAAAACTGGGATAATTATTTTTTTTTGCTTTTTTTTTAAGGGCTGCACCTGCAGCATATGGAAGTTCCCAGGCTAGGGGTCAAATCGGAGCTAAGCTGCTGGCCTACACCACAGCCACAGCAACACCAGATCTGAGCCACGTCTGTGACCTACACCACAGCTCATGGCAATGCTGGATCCTTAACCCACTGAGCGATGCCAGGGATCGACCCTACCTCCTCATGGATATAGTCGGGTTCATTACTGCTGAGCCACAATGGGAACTCCGGGATAATTTTTATGAAGATAAATTTGTTACTTTATATCTAAAGACATAGAATTTAACTGATAATTTAACTTCTGGGTAAGTCTTCTAAAGAAGTAATACTGGAGATGTCTGAATACCTAACTAAATGGATTTTCACAGGAATTATTTTTATTTTAATGGTGAAAACTGGAAAACTTGAAATTTGCAACATCGGGAGATCAATGACACTTCTAGATCCTTCATGCAGTAGCATCCTCTGCGAATATTTAAATTCACGTTGAGGATTGGAATAGGGTTAGGTGGGAAAAGCAGCTTATAAACACAATGTATAGAGTAGCAGTTTTGTAAAATGCCTTGGCTACTTTAAAAAATAAAACCTCGATGAATGAGATTCAGAGATTTCCAAATAAAGACATCTTTAATATTAGGAGAACTAGTTCCTGGTTCTAAATCTGTTTGGCTGCATGACTTGGGAAAAATTATTTCCCCCTCTGGGTCTGTCTCCTCATCTTGGCGGGGGGCCCAGGGAGTTGACTTAAAATATCCCGTGAAAGTCTAAAATACTGTGATTCTTTCAATCTATGCATTCAAAAGGATAATGTCATTTTAGGTACATTCTGTAAATTCCAATTGAAGAGCTTATATTTTGTGAATGACTACTTTGTGCAAATCGCTATTGCAGAGACAAGATCAAAGGCTCTTCACACTAAAGTATATTGATAATCAATTTACATAAACCAATTTTCTTTTTATAGTAAAGGCAGAAAGCAAAGAATGTTAATCCATTAAACCTCTGCAGTTTCAGAAGTTTTATTTTGCAGATAAAGCCAAGACAAAACATGAGTTCTGTGAAATCGTCATAGTTTTAATAGCTCTGAGTGTTTCATTTCTCGACTTTCAGATTATTTTAATTCAATCAGTGTCTAATTATTACAGCTTTTCTATGTATTCAGTATGTTAATTCAGGGATCTGTACAGCTATCTTTTCCCTTGAAAATGATTTGTAAAATAAAATAAATAACTTGTTATCCTTTTCTAAGAATTAGCATTTCTAGACTTTTAATTAAAGCTCCTAAGATGCAAAACATATTTTGATTTTTTTCCTTTATCTTTTTATTTTCTTTCCTTCTTTTTTTTTTCCTCTTCATTACCTTACTTCTTAGCTCAAGTTTCAATTTTCAGCTTCCAGGGTCTCAGCATTCTACACTGAGAAGGTCATCTTCCCTGAATTTGTAAGTGCAGAGGAAATTGCACTGCATTTCAGACAATGGAGATGCTGTTTTCTCCAGGCAGGCTAACCACTTATGGGGAATGGAAGTTGGGAGGCCTGGCTCCAGTCCCTGTCCTGCAATATGTGACAACGGGCACATGACTTCCCATCCAAGGTCTCAATATTCTCCTGTGTTCTATCACCCTCAAGTTAATGGAAGGGGAGAGAACTTCTTCCAGGGACTGCGAGCTGGGAATGCTCTCCAGAGCCAAGCGGATTAACACAGGGAACGCAGTGGCCAGGTAGGTACCAGAGCAAAACGGAAGGGTTCACACTCCATCTATAAGAGCAGCCGTGACTCCGCTCCAGCCCCAGATCCAATGCAGTACCTGATTTTTTTCCCCCCCAAGGACACTAGAAATGTGCAGTTTTATGTGAAATCCCTCAAGTATTAGATGCTAAGTACTCATTCCATATTTTTTAGTAGCTGCACCCGTGGTATATAGAAGTTCCCAAGCCAGGGGTAGAATCCGAGTAGCAGCTGTGACCTATACCACAGCTGTGGCAACACCAGATCCTTAACCCACTGCACTGGGCTGGAGATCAAACCCACAGTGCCACAGAGACAACGCCAGATCCTTAACCTGCTGTGCCACAGCGGGAACTCCATTCGTCCCATATTTTAACACAGAATATGGTACAGCTAAACACAATGTCTACAGCCCAAATTCTTCCTATGGTAAAACAGTTTGCCACTTCTCATCTGGAAGAATATCAAGCCCATTCTTGTGAGAAGATGCTCTCTCTATGACTCGTTTGCAGTTCATTCCTTCACATGGTGGTACAGATTTCATTATCAAAAACAAAGATGCATGAAGCATGAGCTCCTGTTGAGGCTCCGTGGAAACGAATCCTACTAGTATCCATGAAGATGTGGGTTCAATCCCTGGCCTCGCTCAGTGAGTGAGAGATCCGGTGTTGCTGTGAACTGTGGTGTAGGTCGCAGATGCCCCTCAGATCCCGCGTTCTATGGCTGTGGTGTAGACCGGCAGCTACAGCTCCGATTTGACCCCTAGCCTGGGAACCACCATATGCCATGGGGGTGGTCCTAAAAAAATAAGAAAGAAAGAAAAGAAAATGTGCATGAAGCAGCTACTGTCAGCAGAGCACACGCTTGTCATTGGTGATGCAACACAAGCATATACCTCCACTGAAGCCCCAAAGGACATGGACAGCGGGGAACTTTCATCTTTTCGGTACCACTTTCATGTCTTCTCCCTTAAAGTCTTTCCTGACTCATGCCGCCATCATAACCCAATTCCAAGAATAAGAAATGCCTCTCTCTTTCACTTGCCTATAGCACCTTGAACAAAAGAGTCTTTCCAAACTTATCACACCTTATTATGATTATTTATTTTGGTGTCAATTGCTCTCAGTAGGCCGTGAGCTCATGGAGGGCAACCACATACCTTTTTCTTTTTGAACCTCCAGCATTTTGCTTAGGACCTGCTGCACTCTTTGCAAACAAATATCTTGGCTGGGTAAGAATGCAGAACCCACATGGCGTGAGCTGGGCACTCAGTCTTCCGTGGAGGAATGCGGAGTTCAGAGGATGCTCCATTCTCGAGCTAGAAGGAGAAATGGTGGCTTTGTGGAAGAGACGCGGTTAAGCAGAGTTAAGCATCTTATGCTGAGTCCCCAAGAGGTCGTCTGAGACGGGAAGAAGGGCACTTCCTCTCCCTGGGCTGTGCTCCGCAACCAGGGTTTGGCACGACCAGTGCTATGCGGTAAGTTGAACTGATGCTCAAACAGGGTCCCCTTGTTCTTCAAAATATGGGAAAACTGTAATAAAATATATGACAACTCAGGAGGCTCTCAGCACCACCGCCCCTTCTGGGCTTCAGCTTCACATGCACTTTCAATGCTGGTCCCCATGTTGACTCAGATGTGGCACTGGCACCTCCTCAAGTACACACACACACACACACACACACACACACACACATGCACACAACCACAGCCACTGTCTTCTCCTCTCTCCACGCCCGTCCCCCCGTCCCCCAGCACCGGAGGCCCAGTACTCCAGGGCCCTCTTTTTGCCTCTGCTCCCTTTTGTGGCTGGAGCTCCTGCCCGCCCCCACCACACACACTGTCTCCTCCTCACCCCAGCCGCGCATGCCAGACCCTTCCAAACAAAGGTCGCTTCCTCCGTGGGAAGAATCCTGCTGCCTGCAAGGCCTGGGGCTGAGTTACAGAGCTTAACCGGAAATCTGACTGCCAGCCCAGGCAAGAGCCCATCCAGGGAGCTCTCAGCACGGTCCTCACCTGGTAAAGCTTAGGATGGCGGAGCCAGCCCTGCATTCACAGGCAACTCGGTAGAAGACACCCCACTGCAGAATTCGAGATCTTTCTCCTCAGTTTTCCTGAGATGTTTGGAGGTAGGCCCATGAGGCTAAGGAGCCACCTCTTTTCTTGATTCTTTGAGTTTTCTTGAGACCAGACCAGGGAGAAGGGGGAATGGGGTTTCCTGATGCTGATTCAGAGAAGGGAAGACTTGAGGAGACTGGAGAGTGAAGTTGGCTCTCCTTTTGGCCTTTCTGTGGGAAAGAACATGAAATCAAAAATTCTGTGATCAGGCGCTGGCCCATCAGAAAAGCATCTCTTTGGTCCCAGACCCAAATGGGACCCAAGTGGCAGCCCCTGAATTTCGGGGCGGGGGGGCTCGCAACAAAGAATGGCTCACTTGGCGCTTAGCCGCGAGCGAGGGATCTGTCCTCTGAGGCCTCACATTGAAACATAAACTTCTGCCTTAGCCACTTCCAATTCGTTTTTGTTTTAATCCATTTTCTAAGCTAATGTCGTGTTTGCTCTACGGGCCCACAGTGTCTTGGCACACGAAGGCCCGTGATGTCATATTCCAACTATTCATTATGATTTTAATATGTGAGGGGAAATGGCCAATTCTTTTCTGGCTCCGTGTGCGATGGCAGTATGAACCTTCTCGATCCAGTTAAGCGTAAACCAAGACGAAAAAAAGAGCTGTGATTTCCCAAAGAGGGCTGCAGCAGACAGCCCACGTAAATTCGGAGCTGCTGACTTGGGGGATATGTCAACCTGGTCATTATCTGTAGGAGCAGATCCCTGCGATCAAGTTAAAGAGCTCAATGGATAGAAAAGAGGGAAAGAGACACAGAGAACGTGATGAAGAAATAAGGCAATTGAGCACAGCTCGGGAGCTTGGACTCCTGTAGTTATTCTCAGAAGTGGGGGAGGGAGGGGCGGGGCAGAGGAGCAGAGAGGCCATGAGAGCGTCCACGTGGGCTCTTTCACGAACAGGTCCCCAGAGGTCATTCTGGAGGAAACCGAGGCCCAGGGATGGGCAGTAACTTGGCCGAATCCCTCAAGTGACTTATGAGGAAGCGCATCTTCCAGTCGTCAGTTCTTTGTTTTTTTATAATGACAGTACTTTATTCCTTTTTTTTTTTTGGCTTTTGTCTTTATAGGGCCGCACCCTCAGCATATGGAGTTTCCCAAGCTAGGGGTCGAATTGGAGCTATAGCTCCTGGCCTACGCCACAAATACAGCAACTCGCGGGATCCAAGTCGTATCTGCAACCTACACCACAGCTGAGGTAATGCCGGATCCTTAACCCGCTGAGCAAGGCCAGGAAGCGAACCTGTGTCCTCATGGATGCTAGTCAGATTTGTTTCCCCTGCGCCACAACGGGAACTCCCAGTCTTCAGTTCTTTGTGCTCAGCTGTTTACCTTCCACTTGAGTCCTCAGAGCTGTATGTTTCCGGTGTGCAGACCAGCAGGGTTTGCCTAAGTAGTTTCTGCTGTGGCTTCAGCAAAAAGAGCTGCTTATTGGTGACCTACTTGGGCGTCGGCTTTTTGCCACTACCTAAAACAAGCCCAGGAGGAAATTTCTTCTCAGGAGCAAGGAGGGGGCGGGAAGGGTTTCAGGATGCAGGATCAGAAGTTCAGGCTGCTAGCTCCGACCTCGTCCTTTGTTCCGGGAGTCTTGGTCCCCTGTCAAGAGGAATGAGCCAAGCCCGTCTCACAGAGTCTTGAGGACTGAGCCAGATAAAGAAGGGAGAGGCGCTCATCGATTATAAACTGTGAAATAAATGTGTGGTGTTGACAGTGTTATTTGCATGATCAAGAGCCTGACGGAAGAGGTCTTCCAACAGAGTGGAGGAGTCATAGCCTTAGGCTCTGGGGTCATTTGTGCGTACTGTTTGGCAGCCAGAAGAAGAAGGAGATCCAGATACCAAATGCTTCCCCAGAAAGGACACAAAGGACCCGGGAGCACAGATGGATGGCTAAGCCTCCTGGGGCTGTATTCTCAGATGGGATGCTGAGAACTTTCCTGAGGTGGGTCCTCCGTGCCCAGCTTCAAGGCATGTCAAACCTCAGAAACAAGACATTCAGTGGAAACCAACTTGCTCAATTTCAAAATCATCACAAGAGGCAAAAATCGCAGAGTCAACTTTTCCCTTGCAAGTCCCAGCTCATAGACCAGCTGATTTACTAATCATCTGATTTACTTTCAAAAGATTCAAACAGGTTGAGGTCTCCCTGTGGGGACCCTGTTGAAATAGCTAGCTAGTATTTCAGCCCACATTGTCCAAAAAGGACATGACTTTAGCCACCAGAATCACACCCAGAGAGCTGAGATGCTCAAACTCTGAGCCCCTGGAAACCAGATGGGCTGAGAAAATAGATGAATCCTGTTTCTTATCCTATGTGAGCTCAGGGGGTGAGCTCACCGAAGAGAAGGGTGGGAAAGCTTCCCTCCACCACTTCGGTTGCTCCCTGACTTCTCCCTTCCTCTTGCTTTTATCATTGAATTAGCACATGAGATGTGACTTCTCAGAGCAAGCGTGTGAGCTCTGGACTGGTCTCACCAGATCATTCCCCCTCACCGTGTTCGCCAAAACATGCGCTGTAATGGGCTTGGTCAATGGGGTCTGGCATGGCAGCTGGAGGAACCGACTGCTCTCATTTGGGAGCCTTTTCACTTTGATGGACGGGGCCGGGGGTGGGGGGCTCCAAAGAGCCAGCTGGGAGCCCTCTGCCTCCAGACCCTGTGGGTGTCCAAGGCAGAACGTCTCTCAAACTCTCGGCAAAGGACCAAAAGGAATGTGTTGGAAATGACTCCAGTAAGAGGCCCCTTCTCTTATTTCCTGGCTCTGAAGATAAGAGCCGACTAGCCTGGGGAAGTTCCTCTCCTTTCTGGGGTCTGTAAATTAGAAAGACTGGCCTAGATGAGCTCTAAGCATCTCCCATCACTGACATCCCACCTGGACCAACGACGTGCTGATACAGGCTGTAACGAGACAAATTGTCAAAGAGATTTAACACACTACACATCAATTTGTAGCAACACAGTGCTATATCCCAGAAATTAAATATACATCAATGTAGAGTCCCAGATTCAAAACCATAGGAATAAGACATGGTTGGGGTCCAAAGAGAGGGGTTGGGTGGTGCACCTTCACTCTTGAATGCAGGCCCCTCATTTACTGTATTTAGCAAATATTTATATATCAGCTACTATTGCCAGACATTGTTCTTAGCGTTTTATAAATATTTAGTTCTCTTGGTCCCGGTTACAACTTTGTGAGGAAAGCACGTGTCATGTCCATTTCACTGATGAGAAAACTGAGGCACAAAGAAATTGAGAAACCTGCCTAAGATCGTACTGCTAATAAGTAAGGGCTCATTAATAGATTTGCTTAGACTTAATATGACTGACATTCATATCAAAGAGGAGAGGAACAGGAAACACATCCCCAGGGAGGAGCAATAAGGAAGCTGAGGAATAAGCCCAGGCTTTTTGACTCTCAAGCTCAGGTTTTAATCCATTTCCATAGCATTTCTCATAGTAATTTTTTTTCCAAAAGACATTAATAGATCACTTGCCAACATATGACAAGAAGATGTGGGTGGGATTTAAAGTTTAGCGGGTCCCCTTGCTGTAAGACTTTTCAGAACCTTTATTCTGCTAAGGATTCTTATGAATCTCCCAGGGAGATGATGGACTGCAACTTCTCTCGAACACTTTTGATGATGGGACCCTTTTTTTCCAGGAGTTACTCAAGGGATAAAAGCTCTAGCAAACACACTTTGAAAACACCAGCAGGATGCAATGGAAAGTTGATGTATATTCATGACACCCTCCAAACATGATCATAAAATCATGTCTTTGAAATCTGCTCTCATATAATCCTCCTACTGCACTGCTGTGTGCGGTGTATAAACATACCCATCCCACCTCTCATGGGTTAGTTCCTTAGGGCAGAGCTCCCTCTGGTTTATCTTTGTAAACTTCTCGGCAATGAGCACCATGCCTTGCACATAGTAGATTCAGATGTTTGTTGAATGAATGAATGAGTGTACTAACACCATTTCCAAGTAAGAACAATAGACACCAATCCCCCCACCCCACCACACCCCCAAGAAAAATAAATGAAAGAAATTAAAATTTAGAGTGCCCATTAGAGATTAGATTTCTGTGGTGGCGATGGTGTGAAAACACAATAAAGATCTGGAGAAAAGGCTGATTCTCCCGTGAGAGCTAGTTTGTGGGTAACAGAAAGGGGACAGAGAAAAGCCAAAGAAGCTGTAGGATTACCCAAATTTAAAACGAAAGGGGATAGTTCCCGTTGTCGTGCAGCGGAAATGACTTGGACTAGCGTCCATGAGGACGCGGGTTCCATCCCTGGCCTCGTTCATTGGGATCTGGCGTGGCCCCGAGCTGTGCTGCAGGTCACAGATGCGGCTGGGATCCCACGTTGCTGTGGCTATGGTGTAGGCCGGCGGCTACAGCTCCAATTCGACCCCTAGCCTGGGAACTTCCATATGCTGCGGGTGTGGCCATAAGAAGCAGGGGAAAAGAAAGCAAAAGGGGACACTGAAGACAGACCTGCTGAGCCCATGTAAGTGAGGAAAGTGACGCTTGGAAATACATAGGGCCATCCTCCGGGCAAAAAATATGAAAAAAAAAATCCATCCTCAGACTTTAATACTCCTTTCAAGGCCGTACCCAAAGGATCATTCAAAACTGACCTCCTGAAATTATTTTCAAGAAAATGTCATTATAGGTAAGCAGGAAAAAAAAATCAATTTCTTATTAGATTCTCTTCCTCTTTGGAAATAGCGTGAGATGATCAAATTTGGAAGGGCCAATTTTTCCAGCAGGGCTGAGCTCCCAGCGAGCCTCTCGTTACATCACCCCTCTCCTATCCAGTTTCGAAGTCCCAAGTTCAGATCCAAACTCTTTCGTGGGCAAGTCACCCCCAAATGCTCAGCCTCCATGGATCCATACCAAGGCCTCAAAGCGAACGGCTCACAGGAGCGAAACTGCCATTTCCGTGGCGCGCCCAGCAGCCAGCCTGCCTCCGGATCGTTTTCCCCCGATCTTGGTAAGAGTCGACGTCAAAAATCATGTGCTTGCTTTTTTTTTTTTTCCTTTCAAATCTAAAATAAATCAGCAGCAGCTGACTTCCTCGGCCTAGGCACAAAACTGCCGTCACTGAAACACGAGAAGGAATGAAGGCCACGGGGCCAGAATTTTGTATGGTTTCCTGTGAAATATCGTGTTCCCTCCCCCCACGTCCTGGAGTTCTCTCAGAATTCGCTGGAAGAAACCTCAGTCGAAGATGGGCCGGGAGGGAAGAGCTGCAGCTGAAATTTGGGGCCTTGTCACAGTTCGGGGGACAGTTCTCTTAAAGCTCTTGTGAAAGGCCAAGGGTATTTGTCGGGGGCTAGGAAAGCCCGCTGAGAACATCCTAGAAACAAGCAGGAATTCTCCCACACTGTCCTGGGGAAAAGTCATGAGGGCTGCCCCGGCTTCGTCAGATTGAAGCAGATACTCCAACACCTATCTGAATAATTCGGTCACACCCTCATTCCTTAATGGAGGGTTTAGGTGGAGACTGGGGATCAAAACAGAAGGGGCCCAAGAAAAAACTCTAGGTTTTCATAAAGAAGGATCCGTGGCAAATGGAATTTCTAATGTCTCACATATATGACGAACAGTCTTTGCATTCGATAGAAATACATAGCTGCTTTTATTGATATTAAAGACCCTTATTCTTATTTTCTTTGATCGTCGCCATGTACAGTAGTCACCCGATCCTGTACAGCTGTGGAAGCTCGGGGAAGTTAAAGAAACTGCCCAGGGCACGCAGAGGCTAACAGAGTCAGGATTAGGACAAGGCTGGACTTCTTCCTCTGTCCATAAATATGGGATAAATTCTCCTGTAGCTTTATGGCTTCCCTCCAGTGCTGATGAGGTTCTGCCAGTCTTAAACGTGATAGTCCGGTGTGCTGCTGGAGAGACGGATTTACTCAAGGCGTGGCTTGAGTTCACGATTCCATCCTAAGAGAAGCTCTGCCGGGCTCCCCAGGGTGCTGCTGCCTGTGTGCGACCTGCGATCGGCCGCCAGGCGCGAGGGTCTTGCTGGAGAATAACTGCACCATCCAAGCAGCAGGCAGGCCCTGCGGTATATATAGGTTTCCTGCCGCACATGGTTCCGTTCAGAGTCATTGCAAACAACTCTATTTTAAGAGCAGAGTGTGGCTATTATTAACTCCTATTGCGATGTCCAGAAACGGAACCAAGACGTGGAGGAAAAAACAGCCACATGCCGTTTAATCATTTCCATATCAATTTTCAACAATTTGATCGACCAGCATTGAATCTCTCCCCGACCTTCTCTTAGACAAAGCTAGAAAACAGCCTTCCAGGGCGGCAACTGTCTGGGGCATATCCACAGCTCTGGCTCTGGTCCCGCCATCCTCTGCCCAGCTCCGTTCCAGGTGTTCAAAGCCAGCTGCCCACCTGCTGCCTCAGCATAACCCATCTTGGGAGCCAGTCTGGATGGAGCGGAGAGTGTGTTCGGAAGCTCTGCCATCTCCTGGGATGCAGCCTGCCAGGAGTTACCCTGCACAAACACAAACACACACACACAAACACACATACCTACACAAACACACGCTTCAAAGAGGTGGGACCTGGATATATGAAAGATCATCCAGGACACGAAAATAAGACCCCATTTTCTCTCCCAGAATGAGGGCTGAACCTGGAATGGGAGGGGTGAGTTTATTCTAAAGAGACCTGGACAGAGGCTGTTTTTCCCTTCAACTTCCACTAGGCTGGAAATTGATAGCTGCCCACGGGTGAGTATTATCCTAAGTACATTTCATAGAGTGTAGACACCTCATGTTGAAATAAATATTATTATTTTATGTATTAGTTTAAGAAAAAAAATTGCTTCCAATTAAGCTATGACATACCTTCAATTATAAGAGACATCCCAATATCGGAAATGTCGAAATGTGAAAAAAAAAACAGTCTTAGAAATGACAGAATTGCCTATGTTTATTTAATGCATGGGGAGAGAGGGAGGAGGCTCAGAGAGGGTAACTGGTTTACTCAAAGTCACACAGTTAGTATGGGCTGCAAATCCAAGAGCAGCCAACCCCAAGATCAAGACTCTTTCTATCAAACACGTCTATTTTTTACCCACTGAATTCGACCTTTCAAACAACCTTTCAAAACCATCCAGAATCCTTAGGACATTGTGCATTAAGAAGCTCATTGCCAAAACAGGTTCCAGCACGATGGCAAGGCCACGATATGAAGCCCTGGCCTGGGTGTACCCCCACCTACCTGCCTATTTTGCTGAAATTTCACTACGCTCAGTGCCTAAAGCTACCAGATATGACAAAAGCAGGTGCTCTAAAGCAGTGATACCAAAGAGATGTTGACAGGGCTTTTGTTTTCATTTTTCTAGTATAACAGATCAGTATTGTCAATCGATGGACACTATTGATATTTGGAGCTTGATTTCAAAGGCCTGTCCTGTGCATTTTAGGATGTATAACAACATCCTAGCCCTCTACGCACCAGATGCCAGTGGCACTCTTCAAGCTGTGACAGTCAAGGGGGCTCCCATCGTGGCTCAGCTCTAATGAACCTGACTAGTATCCATGAGAATGCAGGTTCAATCTCTGGCCTCACTTAGTGATTGAGGATCCGGTGTTGCTGTGAACTGCGGTGTAGGTCACAGACGTGGCTCGGATCTGGCGTTGCTGTGGCTGTGGTGTAGGCCGGCAGCTGCAGCTCCGATTTGACCCCTAGCCTGGGAATCTCCATATGCCGCAGGTGGGGCCCTAAAAAGACCAAAAAATAAATAAAGTTGTGACAACTGAATGACTAAATGTCCCCTGGGAAGGCGGGAGAGGGAATCTGCCTCCACTTGAGAACTGTCACAATGAACCTTCATGAATCTCTTCTTGACTTAAACATTTTTTCCAAGACGTCTCTTTAGGATCCTCATTAGCTTTCGGTACCGCTCGGCCTCTGGCTCCATCACAAGTGGGAAAAAAATTAGAAAGGGGAAATAGATTCTACCTGTGCTCTAAGTCTATAGCAATTACAGTTTCCAGTAAGACAGGACAAGTACTGTGTTAAAAGTCTCTGCCCATCAAGTGTTTTGTCAACAGCCCATCATTTGCTAAGCCTATCAGTTGTAACCCACTTCTGAAGGATTGCCCTGCCATTTTGATGCTTGACACGAGCAGCTTCTAAAGACAATCGACCACTTATTTCTTTCTTTTATTTTGTCTTTTTGTCTTTTCTAAGGCCGCACCTGTGGCATATGGAGGTTCCCAGGCTAGGGATCGAATCGGAGCTGTACCCGCCAGCCTACGCCACAGCCACAGCAATGCATCTGCGACCTACACCACAGCTCATGGCAATGCCAAATCCTTAACCCATTGAGCGAGGCCAGAAATCGAACCCGCAACCTCGTGGTTCCTAGTCAGATTCATTAACCACTGAGCCACGATGGGAACTCCTTATTTCTTGAACACGAGTGTTGCAAATGAAACAAGGCACACACAACCAAGTTTTGAAGTGAAAGATTCTCCAACTAGGTAACACTCTGGTTATGTGGACTTGAATTCAAACATGTCTTCCCCGTCTCCATTTCCACTTTAATAGTCTAAACCGTGGCTGATTCCAAATTAAAACTGGAGTCTAGTGATTTGACTTAGAGTCTAGAGAGTTAATTCTCTTAGGATCGGCTTTGAGATATCAGCTAAATTCTCATTTCTTCCCTTTCAAGCAAATCCCTGAAGCATGGATTTAAGAATAAGTTTAGGTATTCTTCGGATAATTTTAATGATTATTAGTTTGTATTACCTTTCTCGTCAACTGCCTAGAGGCACACGGTGTATTATTGTAACTCTATAGTAAGGCTGAACTAGCCCACTGGATACTGGAGACGAAAAGGTAGCCAGAAAAATAGCAGCTTACCCTGGTTTGCATATAGTGTGTTTTTTCCGTGGCTATGCAAACTACCCCACAAAATTATCAAGAAGCTGCAGCTGGGGTCCAAGAAACTGAGAAAATAAACATGTGGTTATTGAAAGAGTGTTTCTATTAAACAGAAAAAAAATAAATTCTTGATCCATGTATTCCTTTATTCACTCATTTATTTATTATTCATTGTAAAAATATTTACTAAGCTGCTCCTTTGGGCCAGACTGGTACAGGGGAGGCCATGGAAGCAATTCAGACAGGACCTCAGAAAGCGTACACCAAGCTAGGAAAATAGACAAATAAGCACTCTTGAGTAGTATGATTATTATGATGTGGAAAATGTATGGAATATGTATGATCAGAGGCGTGAATCTTGTTGGAGGGAGTGAGGAAGGGCAGGAAGGCTCCGTGGAGGTGATGATGCTTAGGTTGAAACAGGAAGTGAGATTAACTCCTACCATCACATCTAAATGATGAGGAAAAGGTCACGTGTTTCAGGCAGAGAGAACCCCAAACCATTGACTGCCAGAAGTTGACAGGAGCAGAGATATCTCCCAACATAATACCTTCTTTTTAAATATGGGAAACCTGAGGCTCAGAGCAGACATGGCCCTGCACACGACCAGAAGAGTTAGAACCTAATTGCCAAATTCATCTCTCTCGATTCACCCTTCAGGGTTTACATACCAAGCTTCCACAGAGCCAAAATGACTGGCCACCTCATTCCTTCTGATTCATGCATTCTTAGTTGCATTTAACCACTGTAAGATGACTTCTTGGTGGCTATTGTTGCAATATGTGGAAGTTCCTGGACCAGGGATCAAACCCATGCCGTAGCAGTGAACCTGAGCCACAGCAGCGACAAACCTAGATCCTTAACCTACTGAGCCATCGGGGAACACTGACTCCTGTCTGATTTTGATGATAAAAATATGGGTCAGTCCTAGGTTCTGCCTTCAAGGACCTCGTGTTTAATCGTTATAACAAAAGAGAGAAATTGCTAAGTGCAAAAAGAAGGATGCAACACCAAGTGGTGGAGAAGATGCGGAGCAACAGGAATGCTCATTCATTGCTTGTGAGGATGCAACATGGTATAGCCGCTTTGGAAGACAACTTGGCAGTTTCTTACAAAACTAAGGACAGTCCGAACGTATGTGTGGTCCAGCAATGGTGCTCGTTCGTATTTCTTCAAAGGAGCCGAAAACTTATGTCTATACGAAAACCTGCATACAGAGGTTTATAACAGGTTTATTCATTTGCCAAAACTTGGAAACAACCAAGATGTCCAGACACAGGTGAATGGATACATAAGCTTCATATCGCGGCCTTTCTAAAATGACAACCTGATGTCAGGCCCCTATGGAAAGACATCTCCAGGGTTTGCAGACTTAAGAGAGAAATTACACTTTACGCGGGGGGTTTGTGCAAAGGTAAGTCTCATTGAAACCTAAAAGCAAATGACTGTGGTGATGCTTAGTTTCTATACCAGCATCGATTTACCTTTATCCACACAGAAGGAAGCTACTTATAATGATGTCTTACTAAGTGTCCTGATATCATTAAAACAGTTATTTCACGCTTTTAGCGTCAGGCCTAGGCAACTCTGAACTCTACTCCCTAGGTCGAATAAAATCAGCAGCAGCAGAGATTATCTCGCGCTTCCCAGGTCTGTGCAAGAAAAACAACGAACAAACCTAAACTAGAAGGGAAATCGTTGCTGCCTTACAAATAAAAACACACTCCTAATTCTCCAGAGCAAGCCAGTGATCATCGCCATCAAGCAATGCAGCAAAGGGTCCAATAATTTGAGTTGACTTTGCTTCCTGTGAAGGTTTCATTTTGTGATCATTTTGGTGCAGCCTGCAACTGCCACCACCCTCTCTGATGAATAATGGAAGGAGAAAAAAAAAAAAAAATGACCCCCGAGCCCAGTGCAGATGAAGTGGCCACCAGGCCCTGTAGCAAGGATGGGAGGCCACAGGCTGCAGGCTTTCAGCGGGACAAAACGACATCAGCCAGTTAGAAAGAAGGATCCCCAGCCTCTTGGATCTTGGCACAGCCAACAGAGCTGAAGGTTTTAATTCCCGGGGAGTCAGGAGAAATCTCCGCATCATTTCTTATTTAGGAAAGGTTTAAAGAGATTTGTGCTGGAATATTTAATCCCAAACACTGGAACTTTCCCAGCAGTGGGTATAGATTAAGGGACAGTTGACTTCACACACTGATATTCAAAATAGAAAGTTGGTTTGCTTCCAAAGTGGCAGGGAGATTGGTGAATGACAGCACCCAGTGCCAGCTGTGCGGGGGCATGCATCTCGCTCTCTCAGTACGTCCGGGAGTTTCTGTAGCTATTGGCAAGCTGGCCCTCCTGCTTAATGGAGGACTCCCCTGAGCCTTTGGAAGCCCAGGGCTTTGCAAAATCAACCCCAGACCTGATTGTTTTCAAGAACCTCTCTTCCTCTCTCCCCAACCTCCCTCACTCTCACTCTCTCTCAGTTACCTTTTCTATTTCGCTGGCTTTTCGTGCCATGGACTAGGAATGTTTGCACTTGGCAGGGAGCCCACAGTCATAAAATCCAAGAAGGGTTGTTTATTTATAAGAATTCTGCAGTTAGGGTAAGTTCAATAGAATGTTTCAATTTAAAGTAAGCTAGAAGCGTTGGGCAATCCATCACCGATTTATATTTTCCATTGAGAGAACCGCATTTATCACTATCTGCAAATAGCCACACACTCCCTCTCAGTGTTTTGCCAAGTCCAAAACCGAGCCAGTGAATATTAGACAACGCTGAGAGGAAGCGAATGCATAAATCAAATTTCAGGGCTTTGTAGACAAGATGCAGAGGGCCACAGGAGATGCCTACAGAACCTGGAAATCAGGTGACCCCTGATAGCCAAAGTTAGAAGGCCTGACTCATGATGCTTTTTATTTAGCCTCAAGCAGAAGCAATTCACTGCAAGAGGTGGTCTGTAAGGTGCAGTGGACGAAATCTAGGAAAATCCAAGTTCCAAGCAGTGATCATGGACAGTGATGTCAAGGAGGCAGGGCTGGAGAGTTGGCTGGTGATGTGCCCTCCTCTAGGAACATTAGTTGAATAAAGAGGGGAACAGACAGCCCCAAGACAGACACGGGCCCCCAAGAACAGGAGGTGGGTTAGTCCAAGAGCATCAGTCCAGAGTCCAGAGCTTCAGTGTTGTCAGATCAGTGGATGCGGAATCCAGTCACAGAAACCCCAGCAAAATAATGCATCCCGTTATTGGCCCGTGTCCAGGCAGCTAGATATGTCTGGGCAGCCAGATAGCTCAGTCTCGTCCTTCTTGCTCCTCTGTCTCATCTCTGCAAAGAGTTGATGGCTTCCATTTTCACTCCATCACCCCCACCCACTCACCTAATCCCAAACCACCACCATAAATCTGCATGATATCATTCTGGAGGAACAACTCAAAATGGGATGGATCTTGGCCAAGTACATGCAACAAAATGGAGAAGAAAGGCAGAGGCCTGGCCAAAAGTGGAGACTCACCCTGGCACTGGGGTAAAATATATCACAATATTAACAGGAGTAATCTTAGGCACAGCTCTGGTTGCTTTCTGTATTTTCCAAATATGACTGTGATACTTAGTGAAAAAAATAACGAGGTTTAAAAGCATGATAGGCAAAAAGATAATAAAGTCCAGAAGGCAGTTTAAAAAGGGGGTTGGTGTTTAGTGGTACGACAGGAGAAATCCTAGAGTACAGATGAGCAGGGCTCAGAAGCAGACAGGGTAATGTGCCAAAGATATTAAGGTAAGTGAAAAATCAAGTGTCAACAGACAGTAAGGCTCAGTCAGTGGATTTGGGGTTGAACACAGCCACAATCCATGGGAGCAAGAATGAAAGAGACAGGGCAAGACTCCAGTTCTAATTAGATATGAGGATACCAGGCAGGTGTCCTAAAAAGGAAACAAAAAGGATGCTGAAGCAAAATATTGTCATAAGTCAAGGGGGAGAAAAGACTGGGCTTCCAAAATGGGATGCCAGATTCTGACAATAGATGGAAGTGATAGCAGGCATGCGGTTTGTGTAGAGGAGAAAAAACAATGTTCTCTCCACCTTTCTGAGTTCTTGGTTGATAGCCCTGTAACAAAAGGCAGATTAATAAAAGAAATATAAGTTGAAGTTTATTAACGTGTACATCTCATGAATATATGGGAAATACCCAGGGGACAATGAGTAACTCCAGCTTATGTAGCATCTTCAGGAAAGAACAATACATTTTTGGAGAAATGAAAGGACAAAAGAAAGCAGTTTTAGGCTTCCAAGTTCAGAGGTAAATACTGGCTAGTAAGGTTTGTAATTTAGTTTCCTCTAGTGCTAGCTCCAAGCTGATAGGGTCTAACCTTCTCTCCAGTGATTAACTTTTATCTTCACTGGTAGAAAGAAGGAAAGACACCTTTGTAAATTTATATCCTGTTTTAAGACAAATAGGAAGAGGACAGGGAGCTTTTCATGTATCTGCTTCTTCTCAATTGCCTTCAACTCAAAATAGCCCTCATGCCAAAGTGGCCTGTTATGCGATGGCATATCTGCTACCCTTCATCTGCCTCAGATATTTCAGTTATTTTTATGTAGCAAACAACCACAAAATCTCATTGGCATAAAAAATCATGGGTTTATTTAGGTCACACATCTGTGCACCAACAGGAAGTCCACTGTGGTAGGCAGATCTCAGCGTGGTGGCTCTCCCAGGCTTGGTAAACTCCCACATGCAACTGCAGATCAACTGGGGGCTGACTGTTGTAGGCTTGGCATGGCTGGGATGTCAAGCTGGTGTCAGTCTGCTCCACAAGGCTATTATCCTCCTCCTGGGACCAGTGGGCTAGCCCAGGCATGTTCTTCTCTTAATAAAAGTAGAAGCGCCAAAGAGAAAGCCCAACTGCAAAAGTGGATTTTAAAGTTTTGGTACAGCTGGCCACTAACATTCCACTGGCCAATGAAAGGGACCGTCACTCCCAGGGTCAGAGGGTAGAAAACTATACTTCACTCATGGGGGGTGGGGGCTGCAGTGAGAGGAATATATATTTCTGAACCACCATCCACTAGCTCTCAGGTTTTAAAACAAAGCATTCAGAAGTGATAAAGAAGAAAAGGGAAGCTCCAGAAGGCAGGAACAAGGCTAGGTCAGACTCAATTGCCACTTTCATCAGGCAAACCACAGGTTCCTCAACCTCTCCTTCAAGACAACAGGAGACAGAAGTCGGATGTTGCTACTTACCTTTTTCTTCCCCAGAGTGAGACCCCATGACCCCCATTTGCACATCTAGCTTTGCCCTACAGAGAGATTTTTTTAAAGCTATCCTCGCATGAGCATCTGTGCTAATCCTGTGATGCAAACTGCTCAGCTGTCACCATCCAAATAGTTGGCCCATTTCCCAGAAATGATTATTCTTTTAAGTGTGGGGTAGGGATACATTTTTGTAATCAATTAAAGGTCAAGTATGAATAGAAACCAACACAAGGACTTGGGATCAGGATAACAGAGTGATTAGGGCTGGTGAAGTACTTCAACACACTTGCTCGGCTCAGAGTACTTTAACGGTGATAAGGTATAGAAGGAGGTGAGTCAAATGGCATTACTCAACTCAAAAGGAAACAAACGTCTCCGTGGACCAGAAGTGGAGCAGCAAGGAAGTACAGGAACTGTTGGGTTTGGGATCTGAAAGAAGGTAGCAATGAAAAGGAATATATGCCTCACCATGGAAGGATCTTAAAAACGAAATGAGGAGTTCCCTCTGTGGTACGGTGGGTTAATAATACAGTTTGTCTCTGCGAAGACACGGATTCGGTCCTCAGCCTGGCGCAGTGGGTTAAGGATGACAAATGTTTGCAGATAAAACGAAAATTTCTCCATTCATAAAATTATGCACTTAGGATTCTATAGGGGAGGCACTGAGGATACGGGAATTAAGAATCTTAAGAGCAAAAGACCTGACCACAGGTCACACTGTCATTGCTTGCTTGTGCTGCAGAACCGTTTCCACGGCGCAGTTTGTTGGTTTCATAATAGACAGTTTCTCCAAGCACTAACAGAAATTGACCTCTAGAAACATTCCATTGACTGGTACAGGAAAGACAACCGTGTTTTCTTTTATTCAGTGTGGATGCAGCGGGGGGTGGGGGGAAACCAGAAGAAATTACCTTGGGAGTATTAGAAAGTGAAACCTGACCCTACATGATCAGGTACCATATAGGAAGCATAATTCATGACGTCCGCCTGGGTGCAATGGAATTCAGCCTGTGGCACCAGCCAACCCTCCGTGAGATGAAATAGCCCAAATACCCTGGTCCTTCTTACACAGCGGTCCTTCCACACACGCGACAGCACAGGAACACGGGGAAGCTGTTCCTCTAAAATCACGTAGGGATTGTAGGTAGATCAGGTGCCTGCGTGGAAGCAACATCTTAAAAAGCAAGAGTTTATGGCTGAGTAATATTCATAGTCATGAATACGAATATTACTCTGCCATAAACCTTACCTTTTAAAACATTGTTTGCATGCAGGCACCTGATCTACCAATGAAATAAGAGCATTTGCAGCAACATGGATGGACCTAGAAATTATACTAAGTGGAGTAAGTCAGACAGAGAAAGACTGAGATCATATGAAATCATTAATATGTGGAATCTAATAAAAAAAATGATACGAAAGAACTTACCAAACTGAAACAGACTCGAAGATTTCAAGGCCAAACTTAGGGCTACCAAAGGGGAAACCTGGTGGGAGGGGGGATAAATCAGGGGGTTGGGGTTGACATAGACACACTACTATGTATAAAATATGTAGGACCTGCTGTAGAGGGGAAATCTACACAATACTGTCTAATAACCTATATGGGGAAAGAATCTGAAAAGAAGCCCATATATGTATACACGTAACCGATTTACTTGGCTGCACACCTGAAACTGACACAACTTGGTAAGGATACTCCAATATACAAATACAACTCTACTCCAATAATTTTTTTGAAAAAATACACTTAAGTAAATACATAAAATGTAAAGTTTAGCAATGGGACTAATCCCCCAGAACAGGCTCAGCAGCAACCTTAGCCTGTTCATCTATCCAAGCTCAAATTATTTTGACACCTCTGTGGAACATTCACATATGTCTTTTCAAAGCGCTTCCAAGTCTAAACAAAGACCCGTGGTAAAGAAAGAAAGTGCAGGCCACGTTTCTCTCCTCTTGGCATCCACCCCTACTATTACGGGTTCGTAGCCCACGGGGAAGTCTATCCGCCCCACCCCCACAAATTCCATAAAAACGCATTCGCCCACTCGACAGGCTCAACTGATTTTGGAAGAACCCAGGAAGGTTCTCACACTTGTAGGCAACGTGTCCCCTGCATTACCACGTGCTGGCTGCCTTTTCCGTCATTCTCTCCTGCAGGAAACTCTCTTGTGAGAATACGCAGGTGCCCAACACCTAATTTTGCTGCGCTCTCACCCCTGTGTATGCCCTCAAAGCCTTGCAGAGAGTTGACTGAACTAGCACTTTTGGATTTTACAGATGGCCCTTCACCTTCCTTCCTAGCACTCAGCTGAGTGAACCAGGAGACAAGTTAAGTAAAAAGACAGCTGGCTTGACTCAGAAGGGCCCTTCCTCACTGATGACAGTTTCTGTTCCTTGGCCAAGATTATTCTCTTTCTTTAAGTAGGATGCTCTTCCATTAGGGTTTGTTCAATGCCAAGTGGGCTTCTTGATCCCACATGCCCACCAGCCCCTGGCAGGGATACCCAGCAGTTCTGCAGATGAACAGGGGCAAATCTGAACCCCGGTGATGGACATCGCTGAGCCCCGCCCCCCCCCCCCGAGTGGGGTGTCACTGTCAGCCATCACGATCATATCAACCACATCGGTTGTAAAATTAGACCCCCCCCCAAAGATTTCAATGAACTGTTTGGGGTTGCAGTCTTAATCCCAAAGGAATTTTAAATGCCTCTTGTGGGAAGGTTTCTAAAACCTAAAATAGCCAAATTGCACTGGCCTACTTTTCAACAAGTCCTAACAAAGCACTGACAATAAAAAACAAACAACAAAACAAAGCAAAAAAAAAAAAAACTGGCATTTTTCTTTTGCTCTTCACCCAACTAGGAAAGTGTTGAGGTTTGGTTTGCAGTTTTCCACGGGTCAAACAAACCACTTTCGTAAAGGACAGCCTGGTGACGTGGGCACCTACGCAGCCGTCTGCGGCTCTCAGTCTTCCCTCCCCACCTCCCAGAAGGGGCAGGGCTGCTAGTGATCTTTCTACCCAGAACTAATATGTTTATTTCATCTAAAAGAAATGTATCTCTGTTGGCTGGATCCACGACTTCCCTAATGAAAAGCACGTTTCTACACATGTTCCTAACAGGAGTGCACGGAGGGCCCGTGAAGGATGGAGCAGAGAAGGCTGCACAGCTTTCAAAGGTAACTGCCTGCAGGTGCACGCGGAATGGGACCTGAGCTCAGCTCGCACTACGTTCAGCGGAGTGCCTGAGCGTCTTGGTATTTGCCAGTGTAAAGTTTTCCTCATTCTCCCTTTTATGGCCACAGGTTTCTGGGTTGCATAACACCCAATAAGGGAGCACCAAAGGGCTTAGTTTTATTGTTTTGCTGTGTTTTATTGACTCCATGTTTTATTCAACTAATGTGTGCCGGAACAGCTCAATTACACCACTCCCGGCGCTTCCTCTCCTCCCAGAGCCAGACCTGCGACCCAGCCCAGCGCGCTTTTATTACATCCACACGCAGATGTGAAAGGAAAGAAGAAAGGAATGAAGGAGGACCAGGAGGCACTTGGTTAAAGTGTGAAAGCTGGAAGCACTCCTTTTCCAAATGATCCTTGAAGGCCAAGAGCTTTCCAAAGAATAGCAGCTTATTTCTGCCGTGGCCATGGAGTCGGTCACTCGATCTCTTCTTGGGAGAAGAATGCTGTTGCTCTTTGGAGAAGAGCCGGGGGACGTGTTCCCTGTTTGGAGGACTGAGGGCCCTGGGATGGGGACATGAGAGCCCAGCCGGCCCTGAGCCCCTGAGCCCACTTTACAAGCCACGGCATCTCCGTGCAAGTGGAGGCGCTGACTCAAACCTCCTTTGATGTGGCTGTTCCTCATTTTCAATGTTTAAAAAAATTCCCAAGAAGTCATAGAACCAAAGCCGTGGAATCAGAGAGAGAAGGGTTCAAGTCTTGGCTCTGCCACTTCCTAGCTCTGTGAACTTGAACAAAGTACTTCATTTTTTCAAGCTTCTGTTCCTTCACCTGTTAAGGGTGTATAATCTTACTCACCTCAGGGTTGCTGTGGATATTTAATGAGGTAAAGCACATGGCCTGTCATCTGAATGCACACCAATTGGTAGCATATTATCTTTCTAACATAGTTATAAACAAATGCACTCAATTTTTGTAGTTTCCTGGCTTCCAGGAGTTAGCCAGAGTCCCACTGCCTGGGCCCTGCAGAACACTCCCTCACCACTCCAAGTCTGACTTCCTACCACTGCTGCCACGCAGATAAGAAATGAGGATGGTTTGCAGGGGAGCAAAGACCTCCGCAAGCATCCCAATCGGGCAAACGCCTGCCCCAGAAAGCCGGGAAGCACAGGCTCCTGGGTCTTTGATTGCTCCGTGGTCTAGAAGGCCAGCAGCCCAATCCAGCCAACAGCCTGCTTTCATACGGCCTGTGAGCCAAGAGAGAGGCTCACATTTTTGTAAACGGGGAAAAAAAAAAAACAGAATATGTGACAGACACGGTATGGCCTACAATACTCTCTGCTTCTTTACAGAAACTATTTGCCAACGCTCCCTCTGTCTTCCAGATTTATCAAGCCTATTTTCAAGGCTCTGACTATATTTTGCACTTCTGCTTCTTCCTTGTCTGTCAGAACGCATCTTCTCAAATATTGCAAAAAGGCGATACTTGCAGATAGGACGCCTGGTGGCCAGGAGCAACTGCTTTCAACGTCAAAAGGGTCTGAATTTGAACCTGAGTGCCTCCACCATCTGTGAGCTGTCAGATCTTGGGCAAATTGCTTTGCTTCTGGGAATCATAATTTTCTCACCTATGAAATGGAGGAAATATTCTTAACTACCCTACGAGGGTTGCAGTGAGGATGGAATGAGATTATATATACTCATATGTAGGTATATATATTTATAACATATAAATTATTTTACATTAATATAGTACATTATATATTTATATTATCTTTATATATACGTAAGTTATATATATTATATATATGTATAAATAACCTATAAAGTCCTACACAGAGAGAAATATTTGTAATCATAATACTGGATCTGGAATGAGATTTTTTTTTTAAGATTTGCCCATTTGTTTAAAATGTGACATCTTTTTGTCTATTTTAATTGCAGTATAATTGGCATTAACATTATATTTGTCTCTTGTGTTCAGCTCAATATTATCATTAATGTGACAATATCCAAATATGATAATATTAACCAATATGGTAATATTAAAATGATCACCACAATAAGCCCAAGTAACATCCATCCCCATGCATAGCTACAGAGTTTTCTCTTTTTTTGTGTGATGAGAACTTCTAAGATCTATTGTCTCAGCAACTTTCAAATACACAAGACAGTATTATTAACTATAGCCTCATGGCATACATTACATCCCCATGTAAGATATTTATTTATTTTTTTTTTATAGCTGGCAGTTTTACCTCTTTACCCATTTCACCCATTTCTCCCACCCCTCACTGGATTAAAGTAATGAAAAGCAGGTTTCACTGAACTTCTCAGATCACCTGTAATGACTGGTCTTTTGAACGGGAAAAAGGTAAGGAAGGCCGTGTGCCAAAGCTCAAGACATCCCTGTGGTGCCGAGCCTGTGGACAAAATAAAGATATTTGGGGAGGAGAGTGAAGAGAGAGTTAGAGGTCCCTGCGATTCTTATGGCTTCCCCGTTTATCAACTCACATAGCGAATGAGCTTCCTAACTGATAGGACTACACTGGGCCAGAAACAATGACAAGCATATAGGGACTTGTTTTCTTCTTGTAACAAAAACTGACCAGCTACCCAGAAGATGGGTACTTGCGCACCTCCTGTGTTCCAGCTCTGCTGCCCGCTACGGCTGGCCTTCAGGTTCATGGTCACAGGCCGGCTGACTGTCCCATCTCCAAGCATCGGGCTCATGGAAGGGCAGGGGGCAGAGCCGAGGGTCCTACCAGCTGAGCTTTACTTTTAAATGAAGTTCACCTTGTGAGCCCAGAATACAGCTGGTGGACCTCTGCTTCCAAGAAGCAGATGTACTTCTCCTTATTCCTCCAGCCAAGTACAACTAAAGACTTTGGAAATACATATATTTGCTTTTTAGGGCTGCACCTGTGGCATATGAAAGTTCCCAGGCTAGGGGTCAAATTGGAGCTGCAACTGCCAGCTGACGCCACAGCCACAGCGACATCAGATCTGAGCCGTGTCCGCAGCCTACACCCTTCCACAACCCTTGGATGTCATCAAGGGCCAAGGGGTAACCTGGGTTCATACCTTCCCCTAACTGTAACAAGGAGTGCCCCCCTTCCCCTACACCACAGCTCGCAGCAATGCCAGATCCTTAACCCACTGAGCGAGGCTGGGGATCGAACCTGCATCCTCATGGATACTAGTCAGGTTCGTTACCACTGCACCACAATGGGAACTTCTGGACTATATATTTAAAATGAATATAAGAAGGCTCTGGAACATGGAGGGAAGAAGACAGACCGGCTCAGGACCTTGGGACTCCAGGAACAAAACAGTGGTGGGTTCTCTGGGTTTCCTTTTGGCTTTACACATCCCAGATTGGGAGCCAAAGAAGCTGGCAACCAGGAAATGCCAACAAGTGCAGAGAAAAATCCCTACAAAGGACCAGGACAGAAATCTTTTAGATAATAACCTCTCTACTCCAGACAAAAAATAAAATAAATAAAACATATCACAAAGTTGTGACAAGATGCCCCAACAGACACACACACACAGACACAGACACACATACGCAGTCGTGTCAGAGAAGGCCACAACTTCCAACCCTCGTAACAAGTCCCCAGCCCACAGTGTCAGAAGGGACCATGTGGAGTGCCAGACTCTCCCACCACCCAGCAGTAGACAGGACCCTCTCCACAAGCCCTGGATGTCATCAAGGACCAAGGGGTAACCTGGATTCCTGCCTTCACCAAACTATAACAAGGAGTGCCCCCCTTCCCCTGTCCGAAGGGTGTCAGAAAAAGACAGCTAAAACAGACTGAAACAAGAGCCGGTTTCTTCTCACACAATACAAAAAGGCCCAGGAGTCGATCAAAAGTCATCTGTCATATCAACAACCAGGAATGCCTCCCCAGGAATAAAAAAAGACAGTCGATATATGCCAGCCCTGACAGGAAAGAGATGTTAGAGCTGTCTGACAAAGATTTTAAAGCATGATAAAAATGCTCCACTTGAACACACTTGAAACATGAGAAATGGAAGGCCTCAGCAAAGAAGAAGGCAATCTCAGCCAAAGACGCATCATTGGCCAGAACGGGTCACGTTGCCATCGCGGATGGCAAGGAAGTGTCAGGAGATGCCGTAGCTACACAGCTTCTTAAGCAGAGGAAAAAAGGGAAACTAGGGTTTGCAAGAGGTCTGGGATAACCAGCTGCAACACCGCCGCAAAACTACTTACAAAATAAATGATCTTCGCAGCCAACTGCTTCATTCACCAAACCAGACTTAGCATTTTCTGTGGACCTTTTGATCGATCCTTCCTTCTGGTGTTTATTGCAAAAGTGTGTCTCTATGACTCCTATTTCTTTGGGAAAATAATAAGAAGTAAATGAATTATTCCTTCCCAGTCGAGGGGTGATTGATGATTATTGATAAATGGTCTCTGTAGGAAAAGACTATGAAGATTCCAGTCCTTACACTTTCACATTGATAATTTAATTACTGCTTTTAAGCAAGCCGTAAGAAGCTTAATATTTCAGGGAAACGGTGAAAACGTTTTTTGAAATTGCTATAATGCTAAAGGCTGTGTGTTTTCTAAGGCAATGGCTGCCATCTCAGACCTTTTCTTTCAAAGTGACTTTGAAAAACATGCACTCAGCTGAATTAATGTTCCCCTGACTAACTCTTTTTGCCAGGAATGACATCACAAGCTGATCTGGATAGAAAAGGAGAGGATGTCACAGGCAGATACTTGGGAGGCATTTCCCATGGCAGAAGACATGTGCAATGACACCTCACTCAAAAAAAAAAAAAAAAGGTGCTCTGCATAACTAATATATAACCCAAGGACTGGGGGCTGGGCAGTAAGTCAGAGTAGAGCAGAATATTTCCAAGAACAGAAGGAGCCCTGTGGTTCCAGATTGAGGCCGCGGTTTCACGGGGAGACGCACTGTTCCAGGAGCAGAGTGAGGTGGGCTCAGAACAAGACGGCTTGCTCGTTAAAAGACAAATTAACATTAATGAAGTTTGCGGTAAAATTGTTCACCGATTACATTTTCTCGTTAGGTTCCGTGTGAATGGGCCTTTGGAAATTTTATTTCAAGAAATATGTGTTCTAATGTACGGTGCCCGTGATACAAATAGCAGAGGGCAGGGGCTGCAGAGGGAAAGGACGATAAAGAAGGGAATCGGGGCAAAAATTTTCTCTGGAAAATCATATGAAACTAGAAAGATGGGTAGGTGGAGAGAGACTTCTCTAAGGGGAAACAGCTGCTGGACGAGGGTGACCGTGATCCAAATCCAGAGCCGATCCCCACTTCCCCCTGGTCTTCCGGTGGCTTCGGCTTTCTGGGGCGGGGCAGGGGCGGAGGAAGGTCAGGGCGGTCAGACAACTTGACCTACTCTTGGACACTCATCCTTAGTACTAAGGAGGCCTGATTCTGGTTGTCACTTTGGGTGCAAGTTACGGAAACAGCCTTCATCTCTGGAAGCGCTGATGGGGATTTAATGGAAAGGACTTCGTCTCAATGCGTAGTTCCAACAGTCTTCCTTCAAGATTCAAATGTCCCAGACGCAGAGAGCACCTAATCAGCCTTATGCAGGTCACATGGCCACCCGCTGGCCAAGGACTCCTGGTTTTGCAATCCCATTAAGACCAAACAAACAAACAAACAAAACAATTGAAACAGGGATGGCCAAAAAATGGGGTCATTCATACCAAGCAGACAAAACCCACCAACGTCCAACACACCAGCAAAAGTCCCCGAGGAGCGAAGTAGGCTGGGAAAGATGAAATCACAGCAATTCTCTGTCCATGGGGTTAGAAATGAATATCAGAGGAAATGGGGAGCGATCGCTGCCGGAGAAGAGGAGGAAAGAGGTGACCTGGCATCTAACTCTAAACTCACGTGCCAGGTACTGTGCTGTGAGCTTTGCGGGCACTACCTCTTCCGACCTTCAAACAACCCAGTAAGCAAAGTTCTCGGATTCATCCCTATTTTGCAGATAAGTGTGTGTTTCAAAGCAACAAAGGGATTTTTCTGAAGGTCACTCCATGGCTAAAGAGATGAGGAAGTTCAGAGTCAAAGAGGCGATTGACTGATGTGACTCTGTCTCCTTAAGAGTCACAGAGTTGACAAGTCCCTTAGCACACGCACACGCCCAAGGGCAATGCCAGCACAGCCTTCCTCGTCTACCCCACACGCCTGGCCCCGAGCCACCCTGTTCAGGTTTTTTTCCTTGCTCAAAACACAACAAACACACAATGTTTTTTAAACTTCTGATGGAAGGAAACAGTATAGAGACATTTCAGCCCTAAAGAGGTAGAAGACATTACAGAAGGATTCCAGAATGTATTGCTGAAAGCTATGGGCAGAAGCACTTCTTTGGCAGTAAATACAATAACAGAAATTGGTTTCAGCAGGCATTTTCTGCCACAGTGGCAGGGGAAAATATCTGTAATTGGTTAAACTCCCATGTTAATTCCTTACAATTTGGCCATGGCTACAGTATGTGAGTCATCGAGCATATTTTAGTTTTCAGTCCTAAACACAGTAATGTATTATATAAAGTTGAAGCTTTTAAAGACAGACTCAAAATTAAAACTGTTTTTAATAAAAAGGCTGAAAATTATTACATGCCATCTTGATGCTTTAAACTATATATTTAATGTTTTAGTTCTTATATCAATTATGGGTATGAAATGTTATTTATTTGGCACCTTTTTTTCAACTCGATGAACCCAAACTGTATTCTTTAGTCCTCATATTAATTGGAAATATCCCGCTATATCTGATTTTTGTGTGCAGGAACTGTACTTCTGTAACAATGAGAGTATTCAGTTTTAAAGTCCCTACTGTATTATTGCATAGGATATAATTTGTGCCCCAAAGCTTTTGTTAATATTTCTACAAACTGTGACTCTTTTATGCGAGTTTCATCATGGCACTGATCTCTAAAAACCGAAATGCTTGTCCATACCTTCCCTGCCTTTACTAAACAATTCATCTTTCAGCGTTACTGTTTCTGAATCCAATTCTACCAAAGGAAACCCTCATTTTGCTATGACACAGAGTGCCCACACATGGCCTCAGAGAAAATGGGCTGCAGAAAAGTAGGTTTGCAGCTGCTGCATTTTCTTCCCAGAGTCTCCACGATCATTTCTAAAGGTGTGATGCAGTAAAGGAAATATAAAACCATCTCAAGGGCTAAGCTCCCCGGGCTTCATTCATCTCCTCTGTGAAATGGGGATTCTCCGTTCTCTGGAGCTCTGTTCCAGCAAGATCTACAATTTTTGCTTCTTTTTTTTTTTCAATCCCTGGCCCAGGAAATTCCATATGCTGTAAGCACGACCAAAAAAAAAAAGGTGAGTTATGAGAAATTAAAATATAGTTGAGATACCGCATGGTTAAGAAAAATATTGAAATGCATCTGCACGATGCTTTTTTTGCAGGTGACAAAGAAATATGACAAGCATGTTCTTATTTGAGTCAATAATTCCGTGTGATAGAGAGGAGAGATATCGAAGAACATAGATTCATACTCTTCCTCCACTGTTAACAGCATCTTGATTCTGGGCAAGTTACTGCTTTGCACCTCAATCTACCCCTCTCTAAAATGAAAATTAGGAGTTTCTGTTATGGCACAGTGGAAACGAGTCCAGCTGGTATCCATGAGGATGAGGGCTCAACCCCTGGCTTTAATTAGTGGGTCGGGGATCTGGCATTGCCATGACCTGGGGTGTAGGCCAGATGTGGCTCGGATCCCGTGTTGCCGTGGCAGTGGTGTAGGCCAGCTGCTGCAGCTCCGATTGGATGGACCCCTAGCCTGGGAACTTCCATACGCCGCAGGTGTGACCCTAGAAAAGAAATAATAAAAATAAAACGAAAAATATATTAATGTAGACATTTTTATAAGGATAAAGTGAGTAATGACATGTAAATGACGTCAAACAGCACACAGCATGTGATAAGTGTGTAAATGAAAGTCAGTGACCATCATTGTCATCACTGTCAAGGTTTTTATGCCTAGAGCGCTTGTGTGGAGTCTGAGGGGCTGAGTGGTGGGTGCTATGCGTTGCCTCATTCAATTTCCATCCCAACCTACTTCTAGTATGTCTCTCCAAAGTCACGGTCTGACAGCTAAAACCACTTCCCAGACCCCATTAGACTAGCGTCCTGAATAGAATTTTGGTTCCACCACTCAAGTGAATTTACAAGCGGGGAGAGAGGCAAGGCTCAAGGCACTCATTTTTCCAGTGCAGTTAAACAGAGGAGTGTGATTTCAGGGCCAGAAGCTGTGGTGAAAATTTCCAGATGGAGCAGCTCTCTGACCTCATAGAGGCAGAAGCCCGTTTGATGGTTCAATTCAATGGCATCTTTCCCAGGGCTGTTCCCCAAACCTGAAGCTTCTGTTTCTTCCATCGTGTGTCTGTTTCTTCCACACTCTTTATGATGTTGTGAGCTATGTCTATGTCTTACTATATCTCATTTTCTTAGACCAAATAGAGAGGATTCTGTTGTCTGCAACTAAGACTCATCAATGGGAAGCGTCCAAACCTCTTTCCCTAAATCACAGGCATAAGCCATAGAAGACCAGGTCTACGGTTCCAGTTTTAGCACTCATTTCACTACATCACAGGAAGAGAAAGGAAAATCAGCCAACTTTAATCTGAATTCATTTGCTGAGTCCGTTAAATACGATCATATCTCTTCCACAGTCTAGGAACTGTGCTAGATACTAGAAACGTTTCTGAGTTAGCATGTCGCTAAACGACTCCTCTTCAAAGAGCTTTTCGTCAGTGGGAAAGACAAAGCAAAAGCAAATAACCTATGATACAAGTGCTTTAAAAAAGACAAATATGGCACAGCAGGGCCATGACGGAGAAAGCAACCGTCCCAGGAAGCCACAGTGTGGGTTTCTCGGGTGAGAAGTCCAGACAGAGTGGATGGGGAGGAAATGATTCCACCGAAGGGGAGCAACATTTGCAGGGGCACAGAAGACATAAGCAGTCATGGCATGTTCAAAATCGTTTTAATAGTTAGATAAAAATCTGCATGATTTTATTTCAAAATTGGGTTAATGTTTCCTAACTGTTTTGAACTGTTTGGGCTGGGTATGTATTACAGGAGATTCTAACGATCATCATGGAAGCCACAGGCTGTGGATTAGCCAAATAAATGCATTTGGCTATAAAGCATTTTGGCTTACTTAATCACATTAATACAACTGTCATTCCCTTTGGAGGAACACCCAAGGCCATTGTGAATTATAACTGTAAAGAGACTATGGTCAGTCTGCAAGTGTTCTTGAGTGCTCGCAACGTGCTGTGTGCTATGCTAGACCAGAACACGACAAGATCCTTGCCCTAGGGGTTCACCTCGTGACTCAGCGGAAACAAATCTGATTAGCATCCATGAGGACGCAGGTTCGATCCCTGGCCTCACTCAGTGGGTTAAGGATCCGGTGTTGCCGTGAGTTGTGGTGTAGGTCGCAGGCATGGCTCAGATCTGGTATTGGTGTGGCTGTGGTGTAGGCGGGCGGCTACAGCTCCAATTGGACCCCTAGCCTGGGGACCTCCATATGCCACAGGTGTGGCCCTAAAAGGACAAAAGACAAAAAAAAAGGAAAAAAAGGAAGAAAAAAAAAAAGATCCTTGCCCTGGAGAAACTGACATTCTGAGATTGAAGGGAAAAACTTTGTGTTTTGTTTTGTTTTGTTTTGTTTTCTTAAAATATCCATTGACCAGTAATAGGAAGAAAAATTTTATAACTTCTCCTCCATGTTCATTGGTCTGTACCCAGGACTTTGGACATCTATTATTACAAATAGCCTCCATAGCTTTCTGGGGCCCTGGGGTCAATGTTCCTACTGCTTCCTATCCTGCTCTTTCTACCCTCTTCCTTACCTGCCCCCCAATTTTTAAGTATCTCCCCAAAATTTCCCTTGGTTCCTCTGCCCTGCTCTTTTTTAACCTATCCTTAGCCTGAGAGCTCAGAAGACTCCATAGCATATTGTAAGGGAAATAACAAAGACACGGGAGTCAGAAATTCTGGGTTCTTACATCCATGCATCCTTGGAGAAGCCACACCCTCGCCCTGGGCCCCCAAGTCCCGACTGTAAAATGAACCCGCTGAGAGAGATGGCCTCCCAATTTCTTCCAGTGCCCACAACTTGAATGCTTGTGTCTTTTGAGTCAGGGACGTTTCTTTCAGATGCAGATATAATTATGTTTCCTGAGGATAATTGAGATGGTACACGAGGGGTAGAACATTTGCTTTTGAAACCTGTTTATAACCAAATGAGATTGAACTAAAGATGGAGTTTCTCTGCCCCCGATCTAAGGAATTCATGGGAGGTGGGGAACGGATGAATTCTGAAGATCCCCACTATGGAAGCGTCCGGTGGTCAACTAGATAGAATAAATGATATGCATAATCCCTGTAGAATAAATAACCCCCCAAACAGATAACTATTAGTAAAGAAACACAACTATAATTTTATAATTTGGCCAGCTGGCTTTTACAGGCTGCTGTCATCATCTTGAGAAATAGAACATTTTTCAGATCTAAAGCTGAATAACACAGGCTGAAATTAAATTACAAATGCAATCTGCACATCATGACTTCCAGGGACTGATGAGGACAGGGAAGTAGTCAGAAAATCTGGTTCTGCGCCTGCTTCTGGTCCTGCTGCATCCTTAGGTCTTGAATAATTCCAGGTAAGCCACCCAAGCTTTTTGAATTCATGCCGGCTTTAATGACAGGGCTTTGGGGGGGATGTTACAGAGACCTTGAGTGTGGGAACATTTGCAAACTATAAAGCACTGTAAACCTTGGTGAATTCTTACTGTCTTGAGAATCTTGAACATCTGTGTTTTCTCTTGTACTTAAAAGGAAACTTAACACGTGACCTTCTATTGCTCCAGATATTGAGCTAAGCGCTTTAAATAATTTTAATCTTTCTTTCTTTTCTTCTTTTTTTTTTTTTTTTTTTCATTTTAGAGCAGCACCCATGCATATGGAAGTTCCCAGGCTAGGGGTCGAATCAGAGCTGTAGCTGCCGGCCACAGTCACAGCAACATGGGATCTGAGCTGCGTCTGTGGCCTATACCATAGCTCACGGCAACGCCAGATCCCCGATCCACCGAGCAAGGCCACGGATCGAACCCGCATCCTCATAGATCCTAGTTGGATTTGTCTCCACTGAGCCACAACAGGAATTCCCTAAGTACATTTTAATCCTCATAACAATCCTATCTCCAATTAGGAGACGAGGAAACAGAGATTCAGATAGACAAAATAATTTGTCCAAGTCTGCGCTACTTGTTAGTAAAAACAGAACCAAGTCTCAAGCTGAGTGTAGAACAACTAGAAGTTGCTGTGTTGCTAAGATATCTTCATAAGATACCCAATAGATAGCCAATAATAGGGGAGGCCTCTTTATCAGAAGCAAAGATTCTTTATCAGTCCTCTAGCAATAAGGAAGGCAAGAAATATTCTTTGTCCAGAGATGGTCCAACTTTCTGGCATCTTCCCAACCAGCACCTTCCCCTCATCTTCTCAGGTCCTAGAGAAAGTCACGGTTCTTCTGCTCAGGTGCCATGAGTGCTACTCCGGCCTGGGTGCCATGGGGAGATTGCAATATTCTGGCCTCTTAAATGTGCCCACCACATTTCCATACCTGGGGTATGATTGGTTCAGGGGTCTTCCACCCCGTGGGCTGGTACCACGTTAGTGTCTCCCACAAGCCCAGACTTGGCAAAGCCAGCCGGCTGGTAAGTAGATGGAATGAGTCAAAAACGCCCGGATTCAGACAGAGAAAGACAAATATCATGCATCACTCACAGATACGTGAAATTCAAAAAAAAAAAAGAGAGATACATATGAACTTCTTTCCAGAGCAGAAACAGACTCACAGGACATGGAAAAGAAAGTGATGTTTACCAAAGGGGAAAGGGTGGAGAGGGGTAAATTAGGAGTTTGGGATTAACAG
The DNA here is from genome assembly GCA_004024745.2 of Catagonus wagneri. Taxonomy (NCBI): domain Eukaryota; kingdom Metazoa; phylum Chordata; class Mammalia; order Artiodactyla; family Tayassuidae; genus Catagonus; species Catagonus wagneri. The sequence goes on from PVHT021183629.1 coordinate 23,590,663, forward strand.
ATACAAACTACTGTATATAAAACAGATAAAAAGTCCTACCGTATAGCAGGGGGAACTATATTTGATATCTTGTAATAACCTATAATGGAAAAGAATCAGAAAAAGAATATATGTAAAAATATATAAAAATATATTATATATAAATTTATAATATAACACTATAAATATGTTTATATGAACATAGTAATATAAATAATGTATAAATACATAACATAAATATATACTTATATATAAATAAATATATAATATATAAATAACATATAGAAATTTATATAGATATGTTTATATATAAATAAATATATAAACATATATCTATATCTGAATCACTTTGCTATACAACTAAAACTAACACAACAATGTAAACCAGCTACACTCGAATTTTTTAAAAAATGCTCCAACTCAGTGAGAAGCTAAGGAAAGCCAAGTGCCCGCCTAGCTGAGCTTCCTCCTCTCAGTCATTCACAGTTACTTCCCGAGCTGCCCCCATCTCGCAGGTTCTGGGGAGGAGGCAGGTTACCCCCACGCCTGCCGCTGCGCTCCAAGAGTTCACCTTCAGTGAGTAGAGATGAAACAGAGAGGCAACTGCTCTGCAGAGAACGCAGCAAACTTCTGGGTGAATAATGCATCTCATTTTTATACAACCGAAGACCTGCCACTAAAGGTATGGGAGAGTAAACAGAATGAAAGAAGTCTTTTGTTTTATGAACTGATGAACAGCAGCTTGTCTGGGCTGGGGTGGGTCTGACATTCATATTTATGCTTGGTTCAAAATCCAAGGCAAGGATTCACAGCTCTTTCTGCAGACTGGACAACGGTGTATGGCCAACACCGCATCCAAGGTGCACCGCAGGAAGAAGGAAACTCTAACCATGGGAAAATCCTGTATGTGTAACTTTCACGGTCTTGTTTCTTGCTCAGAACCCTAGGAGTCCTTATAGCGTAGAGAAGGAAAGAAAAAGGTAAGAAATCCTGTTTCTAGAATCATAGCATCCTTCCCTGCTGGGATGTTTGCAGATATTATTATAGAATGCCTGGGGGCAACTTCTCAGATGGCCCAAAAGTCAGTTCCTTTCAACCTGAAAAGAGAGAGGAAGGAAGAAAGGGAGGAAGGAAGGAAGGGAGGAAGGAAGGAAGAGAGGAAGAGAGGAAAAGGGGGAGGGAGTGGAAGGAGGGAGGAAGAGAGAAAACGAGAAAGAAAGACTCACATTTAGCCCTGCCATTTTAATGATCAACTACAGATCCCACTTTTTGAAGCAGGGGAGAAGATGGGACTTTTGAGACCTGCGTTATTGGCAATTCCCATAGGTAAAGGGCTTTTACTGGAATTTTAGCTTAAGGCTTAGTTTAGCACTTCCCGTTGTGACATTAACAATGAAAGCCTGTCTACCCCTCACCTTCTACATCCTGCTCCTGTCCCAGCCCCTAACCAGTGCCACCCTTAAACCCAGGAAAGAGAGACCCTGCCCAGAGCTCCACGCTTTGGGAATCCCTTCCAGCCCTCCTCTAGCCAGGACACACCCCTTCGCAGAACTTGTATTCCACCTTCTAGACCAGGCACAGAGCCCCCAGGACCAAATAATTTGTGTCCCTGAGCGCACATGCCACTAGCATCTAACTCACCACACCCTTGAGGTGGCCAAAGTGGGGCTGTGATGGGCATGGGTTGAACTTGAAAGCCCAGGCTGGAAAATCCAAACACAGATAGATGAAACAGGTCAGACCCAGAGGGGTGGGTGAGCAGAGCTGGGCCACATGCCAAAGTCTGAAGACCAAATCTTTTATTTATTTATTTACTTAGGCCACACCCATGGCATGCGGAAGTTCCCGCGCCAGGGACCGAAACCATGCCGCAGCAGTGGCAATGTCAGATCCCTAACCTGCTCTGCCGCCAGGGAAATCCTGAAGACCAAATCTTGACTGCCATGTTCTGATGACACCACCAATCCGAGCAGTGCAGATTCCCTTCAAATCTAAATTCTAACCTGGCCTTCCAGTTCATCGCAAAGGAATATTTCTCGTGGTAGGAAGAGAGAAGATGGATTTAATAATATAGCAGCCTGACTTCTAATGTTTGAGTGCTGAGACATACGGTAAGTGGTTCTCCATTTGTACTCTTGCTCTGAGCCCCATACGTGAAGTTCAAAGTTGTGTTCTGCCTGAAAATGCCTTCCGCCTGTGCAGAAAAGATTGACTTTATGCTTTCGTGCCTAAAACCAGCCCTAACAGAGAGGAAGGGGCCTGGAGGCATGTTTCTTCCTACTGTGAGTGTTTTCTCTCTTTAGGAGAAATCCCTATTGGGAATAAATACTCCTAGTCTCTCTTTAATCTTTAACTCAGTCCAGGCTAAGATGGAGTGAGTGCAGTGGTAAATTCTGAATTTGACTTTCAATCTTGACTCACCACTTTCTCTTTTCTACGGGGATCAAATTTCTCAAAGGAAGAAGAAGTCCTCCTCTTTCTTCTATGCATAAGTCCATTAATGATGGCAGGATGGACGCGTGCGCTTAATGAACTTCAAGCCAATTTTCCTAATAAATATATGAAAAGTAAAACAAATTGAATCCAGATGGCAAAAGGAGGTTACAGAAACGTAAGGGTGATTCGATGTTGGGAAATATATCCATTATATTAGTAGATCAAAGAAGAAAAATCACACAATTATGAAAAAGGGTTATTTGAGGAGCTCCTGTTGTGGAGCAGGGCAAACGAATCCAACCAGTAACTGTGAGATTGCAGGTTCGATCCCAGCCCCGTTCAGTGGGTTAAGGATCTGGCGTTGACATGAGTTGTGGTGTAGGTCGCAGACAAGGCTCAGATCCCGTGTTGCTGTGGCTGTGGTGTAGGCCAGAGGCTACAGCTCCGATTTGACCCCTAGCCTGGGAACCTCCCTAGGCCACGAGTGTGGCCCTAAAAAAGAAGCCAAAGGCTTATTTGATAAAAAATCAGCATTAACAGTTGATAAAAGCTCTTAGTAGACTAGAGGTAGAAGGATACTTCCAGAGACATAACATGCCAAACCTACATCAGCTCAAAATTGAAACACTAGGACAGTACTGCTATATTCTGCTGAGCAAGAGTTCTGTGAATGGGTTGTCCACATGACTCTCCACTGTCTACTTCTCCTTTTTCACAAAGACTTCCATGGTAAAAAGAGTTTGGAAAAAAAAAAAAACTGCATGTTGCATCCTTATTTTTGAGTATGATAACATATGCAGAGGGATGCAATTCAAGATTAAAAGTTTAGAAAGTGACTTTCAATAAATAAAACTTTGTCTGGTGCCTTTGCACCATTCGACCATGGAAACTTTGAGCATTAACAACTACTCACTGAGCACACTTTGTGAAAGAACTCACAGAATGTCATAGTCAAAAATAAAGCAAATAAGCCCATTATTCTGCTATGATATATCCATTTCTAAATAAAATAAGACTAATAGGAAGAAATCCTGGAAATTAAGAAGCAAATTATTGTTTTGGGGAGATGATGTGATTGTCTATCTGGAAAACCCAGAGAATGAACTAGAAAAATTCCCAGGATTAATGTGAATTAATGAGAGAGTTCAGGAAGATGGCCAATTAGAGGAAAAATATGCAGAAACAGATACAGTGCTCCATAAGCCAGCAATAATTAGAAGTGGCATAAAAATTTAAAATATATGTATTTATATTTTTACAATATATATTATATATTATAATGTGTAATATATTTTAATAGCAATAATGTATATATTAATACCTAAGAATAATTATTACAAAAATAAACCATATAAACAAAAAGAAGAACTACAGATTTCTAGTGAAAAAAAAATTTTAAAGATGTTTCAGGTTCCTCTTTGGGGAGAGTCTAAATATACATATCAGTTCTGCCCAAATTAATTCCCTAATTCAAAGTGATTCCAATCTAAATTCCTAAGGGATTTTTAAAATTTTGTCCCCAAAAATTCTGATATTCATCTCGAAAAGTAAATAAGACCAAAATAATTTTTTAAACACTAATAAAGGTGATAGCCTAGATATTAAAATCTAATATAACTGAATAATTAAAACACTGCAAAAATGGTGCTGGACAAGACGAAGAACACAGACCAGAAACAGAACAAAAAATATGGAGACAAACCCAAGTGTAGTTATGAATTTAGTATAACCAAAAGATTTCATTCAATAAACAACAAGCAAAAGAAAGGAATCGGTTTAATTAAATACAGCCTTTTGTTAACTAAATTATAATTTAGAGAATTAGAGCTATAAATCCCCCATTGTCTCATACTCTTAAAATCAATTTTCAACCAGTATAAATATAAAAAAAAGATTTTATATTTAAGTAAAATTGATTTTAAAGCAAGATATCAAATATAGAAATAATAAAGAAAAAGATAAATAAATGTAGGTTTAAAATTGAGTAAGACTCCCCTTTGTGGATCAGTGGGTAACAAATCCAACTAGGATCCATGAGGATGTGGGTTTGATCCCTGGCCTTGCTCAGTGGGTTGGGGATCCAGCGTTGCTGTGAGCTGTGGCGTAGGTCGGAGACACGGCTCAGATCTGGCATTGCTGTGGCTGTGGTGTAGGCCAGTGGCGACAGCTCCAGTTGGATCCCTAGCCTGGGAACTTCCATATGCCACGGATGTGGCCCTAAAAAGACAAAAAAAAAACTGAGTCTGTAATTTATCAACCATCTCTTGAATGTCCATAGTGTACAGACACTGGCCTTGATGCATTTGCCTTAAGTAAACAGATGCTACGCCCAAGCTGCTTTACATCTGGACGCAGCCATGTGACTAGTTTGAACAACAAAATGTGTCTGGAAGAGACGCAAGCCAATTCATCTGCTTGGCTCTGCTTAAAAACAAACAACAACAAACGTCTCAGTCTTCCTCTCCCCTGTTCTGTCTGTGACGTCTTGAATACCACGTGCTGATGCTGTTATCACATGATAGAAGCCTGAATTATACAGTCACCACTTGGAGAAGGAGCCAGCCAGGAGAGCCTCCCATGCTTGAATATCCCCTTGGAATGTCGCATGGGCAAAGAAGAGCTTGTTGTTACAGTAAGTCACTGAGATTCGAGGCTGTTTGTTACCACACTTCGTCTCATCTGACTAATACAACAATCCTCACTGAACGTGGAATTGGCTGAGCAGGCAGGGGCAGTGAGGAAGCACGTGGCAGGCTGGCAGGCTGGATGTCCATGTTATTCAGAGGCGAAATAGCCAGAAAGGCTGTCACCTGAAGTGACTTAAAAGGTAGACCAGAGGCCTGTTAATCCCAGAGGCGAGGAGAGGAAACACAACACTAGCTGTGTCCGTTGGCTGCCACTGGCTGAACTGGGCCAGACCTGATAGGAAAAGCCTGCACTCCGGAAAGCAGGGTCTGGTTTGTAAGCAAAAACAAAAGGGAACAGATAGGTTTCGAATATTTGCCACCATGAGGTGTGATGCAACCAACTGCTACTAGACTTCAAATAAGAACAAGAATGGGATTGAAAAACCCAGTAAAACCCCTCAGGGGAATCAAGTGAGAGCCTGGGCGGGGATTGCAGTAGAGGCGAAGCCTTCTTAAATGCTATCAGATAGACCTAGGGTGGCTGCCTAATGCGGCGTGTCCACAGGTGAGGAAGCAAAGAAACCAAGAAAGAAACTAGAAGAAGCGGCAGGATTGCCAGCACGTAGGACTGAAGGAGAGCAAAGAACTCAAAACTCTTTTAAGAAGTGTTGGAGTTCCCGACGTGGCTCAGCAGAAACGAATCTGACTGGCACCCATGAGGACACAGGTGGCCTCGCCTAGGAGGGTTAAGGATCCTGCATTGCCATGAGCTGTGGTGTAGGTCTCAGATGTGGCTTGGATCCCATGTTGTGTAGCCTAGCGGCTACAGCTCTGATTCAGCCCCCAGCCTGGGAGATTCCATGTGCCGAGGGTGCAGCCCTGAAAGAAAAAAAAAAAAAAAACTCTTCCAATTTTTAAAGGAAATTACGAACTGCTAAAGAAACTAAATTTTCTTAAAAAAAAAAAAAAGCGGAGTTTTTTTCAAGGTACAAAGCTTGGGGCTTCCAAATACAGGAACAGGAAGGGGCAGCAAAGTTGTAGTTTCTTGAGATCACTTCTGCCTTCACTTCATACATGGCCAAGGAGGGTAATGGAAAAGGAAAGGTTTTGCAGAGGGTGGAGCCAGGGTCCCCAGAAAGCAGGGCTCTTCCTAGCAGATTTTCCCTGCCAGGTTCCTTTCCAGGACAAAATTAAGCCCCAAAGCCCCAAGGCATTACTCACCTCGCAAATGAAACTGACAGCCCTAATGGGTTGAATTTAGCCAGAACCCAGACTGGTACTCAAACCCACGGTTTTACACTCAAATCACTCAGCCGGTGTCTGGACTTACTGAGGTGCGGGTGCTCCATGCCTCCGCACAGAAGGAATTCAGCGAGAGACAAAGTGATACGCCAGAAACAGATTGCTTAAGGTAGGATGCTTGTGAGAGGCGCAAGCGGGCAGGCAAAGGGCCTCTGCCCCGAGGAGGATCCCAGGATTAGGTGGGCTACAGTTTTATCATCCAAGGGGAGCGGGTGTGGGAAAAGAACACCTCTTCCTCTTTCTTCAAGTAGTAGCTCCTCCTTGGTATCTGATAAGAGAGTGTTTGACCCTATAAGGTCAGACTAGGATTGTCCTGGTGCTTATTCACATCAGCAGAAGAGCGGTCCTTAAACCACCCTGAACCAGAATGCAGGCCTCGTCCCATCCTCTGCCCAATGACCTGAGGCATATCTTGCGTCTCAACTAGTCAAGCAAGCCTGTCTTGTTCTGATGGTCCTCTTGAGTCCCCTAAGTTTCCCTCTCTATTTATGGTTCTATACTGGGACTTCTATAACTACCTGTGTCTACTCCATTCCTATCACAAGTAATGAATCAGCTTCTTTCACGTGTATCTAGCAGGGTTCTAGCCACGTACCAGCCTTGAGGGAATTGGAAATTGTCACTCAGATCATGTTCTGTAGGGCTTTATTCTCTCTTGGAACCCCAGTTGAGAAAGGATTCCGGGGTGTTCCTTCCAGAGACCCAAAGCAGGTCTAATTAGGAAACTTCCTCCACTGCCAGCACAGAAGACTTCAAGATTTCAACACTGACGTGCATAAGAAATTGCTGTATGGAAAAGGAATACTTCTGAATTATCCTGATGGAGGCGAAAAGTCAGTATTATTTGAGAATAATGCAAAAGGCCTTTAAAAATGTATATCTTTTTTTTCCCCTGGGAACTTTCATACACCACGGGTGCAGCCAAAAAATAAACAAACCCTATTTATTTTAGGGTTGCATCCCAAGAAAATTATTGTAGACATGTGCGAAGATGTTCACCGAAATGTCAGTCATGGAGCAAGGTTCCTACCATGAAGATTTGACTGTGTAAGAAATATCAATATATTTTATAACTTTTCAATCAAAATAAACGTAGCATCCCCACCCAATTGTACCAGGAAGGTGGGACGCCGGTTTTGCCTCTTTTGGAAGATTCCTCTCATTTCTTGAGGTCTGCAGTCAAAGGATTCAGGAAGTTTGCCTTGAGTCGGATCTTCCTGGACACAGATGACTTCTTTTTCCAAGCTGTTGAGGGGGGAGTAGGGGCAGTGGCTTTGAACAGGCCATGCAGCACCCCCAACCCCACTTCTGTGCCTTGTTTGAAGCTAGGAATACTTGCTGGAATAGCAATATACTTGCTCAATACTCCCCACCTCCAGTGCCAAAACTCAGCAGCCATTCCCAGTGGCGTCCTGGGCCCCTCCCCACCCCCAGCTCAGGGCACTGCCAGGCCCAGAACCAATGCTTTCACTCCTTTCCCTTTTATGACTCCAGACCTCCTCTGCCACACAAAGCCACTTCGCCCTTGCTCTTTGCATAATCCCCTCAATAAACTGACATTTACCCAAACAAAAGCCAGGAAGAGAGAACTGTCTTCACGCCTTGGCCAACAAAGGAGCTCAGATGCTCTGGGCTCCCTTCTTAAAAGAGGGAAGAGTGAAAACTGGGGAGAAGGAACACAAAGAAAGCGTCCTTTGGTATTCTTCACAAAGGCAAAAATAAAACACCAGATTGTCTTTGTAAATTATTCTGCACTGTTAAGATAGCAAACCTCCTGGAAATAGACCTTACAATTTACAATGGCGGGGGGGGGGGGTATTAAATTCATTACAGTTTTATTCAGTGCAAGAAATGAAATGACGTAGAGGATTCTATAACAGAAAAATAGCGTTCGAAAGCAGTGAAAAATGGGGAGTGGGGAGGGAAGGTGAAAATGGGTGAGGTATTTAAATATATCTAAAACGAATCTAGTAGGTAAATGAATCTAAAATTTCAGATTTAAAAAATCTAAAACCTACAATATTAGGGTGTTTGTGTATGTAAATGAGCCTATCAGCGCCAACGTATGATATTCAAAGACACACTGCAGGTATTGCAATGGGTGATGCAATGATGCATCTTTTGTCTCTGCTTGCAGGTGTGTCATGCAATTTTTATAATGACACGTATTGTCATGGTCACGTGTTTATAAAGACCCTGTGTCCCTTCCTCCGCTGCCACCCTGTCTCTTTCTCTGTCCCTGTCCGGCTTATAGCCGGGCGGCAGCTGCCATCAGCGAGCTCACTCAGACTTTGAAAGAGCAGAGCCCAAGCCATGTGAATTATAATTGAAAACATTCTTCAAGGGCTTTAAAAGCATTATTGGCTCCAGAGTTTCTGCTGAGGATGAGCCAGTCTGGGCTTCGTGAGGACTGAAGGGCAGACAGGGAGTAAGTTTCCTGCAGGATCTGGAGGACCTTGAGGGAAAGAAGGGGAGGGAGGAGGTGAGGAAGCGGGCGGTGGGCGCAGAGGGCAGGGCCAGGCATTTCCCGAGGGTCCTGTATAAAGAACAAGTGAACCACGTGGAAGGGCTCGGGCTGGGATCCTGGTGTGTCTGCCTTAAATAAGGCCTGATTCGTGGTGGTACGACGACAAGGATTTTACAAGAGGGTAATTCTGGACTTCTAGTGTTGACCCTGCCCTGTGGTTCCTTAAGGCTCATCAATGGGTCCCTATGGCCAAACCAAAGGAAAGCTTTCTGAAGCATGGTCTAGGAAAACGAATGTTGGAAGGACACCCTGGGGGGCAAGACAGACTCTGTCACTCATAAGTTGTCACTTTCTGCAGACTCTGTCTCCTCCAGATGAAGAGACCCCGGGCCAGGGAGCCTGGTGTTGGTTGGGGTCAGCTGCAGCGACCCCTGGGGGGAATGCTGGGGTGGGTGTCACCCCTCCACTTGGGCAGCCTCTGCTTGGTTGGCTGTGTGTGTGTGTCTATGTGTGTCTATGTGTATCTGTGTGTGTCTGCGTTTGTATCTGTGTGTTTGTGTGTCTGTGTATAATTGAATATCTCTGTGTATCTGTGTGTGTGTGTATCTGTATCTCCCTCTCTCCCTGTCATATTTTTTGTTTTTGTTTTGTTTTTTTTTTAATGACCACACCTGTGGGATATGGAGGTCCCCAGGTTGAATCTAAGGATTAGCTGGCGGCCTACATCACAGCCACAACACGGGATCTGAGCCACATCTGCGACCTACACCACAGCTCACGGCCACGCCGGATCCGTAACCCACTGAGCGAGGCCAGGGATCCTCATGGATACTAGTCGGGATCATTACCGCTGAGCCATGACAGGAACTCCTCCCTCTCATACTGCGTAAATGTTTTCATGTCAATATATGTAAACATATATATGTGTGTGTGTTTTATGTCCTACAGCGGAAAAACGGTTTGGAAATGATGACACTGGATTATTGCATGCTCTTTCTCTACTATCATTTGGGAATTTTTTTTTTTTTTAAATCAGGGAGTAGCAAGAACAGGGTAATTCAATATCAGTGCCAGAAACCCACCTAAGGCAGTGTAGCCCCAGAGGTCCCTACGGGGCTGGCCCGGTGCCTCTATCTGTCTCCACCTCCTTAGAGAGGGCAGCACCTCCTGTCTGGGTGTTAAACGTGGATTCATAGGAAGAAAGGAGAGAAATCAAGAGAGAGGGAGCTAGAGAGAGAGAGAGAGAGAGCGAGCCAGGAAGGAGGGAAGGAGGGAGGGAGAGGGAGCAAGCATGTGGCCTCAGGCAGTGATAGAAGGAGGGTGTATTTTCACCTCCACGGGCCCTGGGCCTTTGACTTATGGGCCTCTTCCTCCATAAAGTGGTATGAAAAATGACATTTTACAGCTGCACTGATATAAAGACAAATTTAATCTAGTTTTGATTATATTCATCTTCTGACTTCTGATTTTAAAATAAATTAAAGTATTAAATTACAATTAAGTTAATGAATTAAAGCCACCATGAGTCCCAGGCAGTAGGCCCGCTCTGGCCTGCTGGGGAAGCCAGCCCTGAGCCCCACAACCTCCACCACTTGTTCGGGGTTGGCTCCTTCTCCTTCTGGCATGGGCTTGTCCCTCCCCTGACCCCGCACCTGGGGCAAATTCCTAAAAGAGGGATCTCTTTTTGAAACATCTCAGAGATGGAAAGTTGAACATAATGTTCTGGGGAGTTTCCGTCATGGCTCAGGGGTAATGAACCCAGCTGGTATCCATGAGGGTCCCTGGCCTCGCTCAGTGCGTTAAGGATCTGGCGTTGCCTTGAGCTGGGGTGTAGGTCGCAGACACAGCTCAGATCCCGCGTTCCTGTGGCTGTGATGTAGGCCGGCAGCTGTAGCTGGAATTTGACCCCTAGCCTGGGAACTTCCATATGCCACAGGTGAGACCAAGAAGACCAAAAAAAAAAAAAAAAAATAGAGTAACATAATGTTCCATAGGCATTTTTAAGGCCTCTAGTGGAGAAAGCCATCAAAGAAATGGTCCACGCATACATACATTCAAATGAACAAGCGCCCCCTCCTCCTCCCCTCTAAGCCCCTCACCATCACAGAGAAAGAAGCAGGCAAATAAATAAAGAATAACTGGGAAGAAATTAGCAGATCGTTACTGTATGATTTTGCTCGGTTTTAGCAAAGTGCATTTGGCATTCTTTCTGGGGTAACAGGCAATTAAGTGCACAGTGGAGACAAGAGGCAGAGGCTCATTATAGAAATAAAAGAAACGTGTGACCCGGGCACCCAAAGGGAAGAGACATGGCTGCCTGTCACCCCAGATGGGGCTTTGTGAAATTTCTGGCTCTCAGTCCAGGCGTCTAACACACAAAGTGCGCTGGGGGCCTCGGAAGGGCCCCACTTGAGAACAAGGAGAGGATGATCAAAGCACAAGCCCAGCGAGGGGAAGGGGCCAAGAAAGAGGAAGGACAGAGGACGCTGTGGGAATGTCATGGTGAAACTGGGGACTCCAAAGCCGATTTGGACAATCGTATGAAGGAAGTGGGCCTTGGGGGTACAATTCTGGAGGAAGCAGAATGCAGCCAAGAGACCAGGGTCCTGGCTCCGGGGAGGCCCTTGGGAGGACTGGCTTCTTCTGGCACCATAGCAAGGTCGCTGGGTGACCTTGGGCAAGTCAGCTCAGCTCTTGGTGCCTCAGTGGCCTCATCTGTAAAATGGGGATGATTACCTGCCTCTCTGCTTTGAAGACAGAACAAAAGCACATGTGGACACCACCTGGTTAGAATAAGAACTCACTAAGGTTTGTCACCAATTACTACTGTCACCAATCTCATTATTGTCATATCTTTCGACAGGAGATGGCTGCTGTGAGGGGCTCTCACCAAAGAGGTGTGTTTTTAAGATCTGGGGATCAGAAGAGAAGAGGAGTGGTGAGGACTCGTCACATTTTAGTGAGGTTTTCTCCCTCTCTCTCTCCCTCTCTCTCTCTCTCTCTCTCACACACACACACACACACACACTACCTCACACAATTCTTCATAGCTTCTTAGAGCAAAGTCATGGGATGTGGTCCCATGTCACCTACATCCAAATAGAACCATCGAATGGCAGCTCTTTCCACTCTCAAACCAGAGTGGGGCCCCAGGATTTCTCCACAGACACCCCAACACCCGGCCGGCCCCTCGCCCTCCCCTCACTCCCGGGGCCCTCTAGCCACCTCCAACTTTGAGCTCTGAGAGCTGGTGTTTCTCTGGCACAAATGAGTAGAGGAAAACAGACAGAAGATTTGGCTCAGTTGAGAGGGCGGGGGGTGGGGCCGGACGGGGAAGGGCCGCTGGGAACAAGCCATGGGATCCCTGCCGACGGGGGACATGGCATCTCCAAAGGCCAGGAGGCACTGCTGCCCACGCCGCCACCTCCCACATCCCCTCCTGGCGTCTCGAGAGCAGACGGAGGAGTTTTTCCTGGCCCCCTCACCACTGTCCTTACTGGATTTTCTTCCTCAAGTACCCACTGCGAGCGTTCATCTAAGTCTGTAGCCCTCTGTCTAATTTATTTTTAGAAAAATAAAAATTAGCCACTTCTTGTTTGTCTTTTTTTCAGTTAGCCAACTCAATTTTTTCCTTCGTCATCATCACCTGGCCAGCTCCAGCCCTTAATCCTACTTTTCCACATTCTCTTCATTGCAAAGCTCACACTAACATCGATAGCCAAAGTTGATGGCATGCTTTTACCATGTGCCGGACACCGTGCGAGGTATTGGATATGCATTATTCCTATTATGTTTATAAACGATGAACAGGAGACTCAGAGAGGTTAAGTCACTTGACCAAAGTCACACAGCAGAAGTCACTTTCCCCCAAACTCAAGACTGAGTCCAGAGCCCAGGCTAAGAGCACCAACCCTCTAGGAATTCATTCAAGGCATGTGCTATTGATAAACTCCATAATTACAGCACATACTAGGTTAATTTAAATAGTTAAGTGAGGAGGTATTACACTTCGTCTAATTTATACACACGATTGATCATTGTATGACCTCAGAGAACCCAGCCAAGCAGGATGTTAAGCAGACGCCTGGTGAAAGTGAACAGAGTTGGACAGTTCCCACCCTCTGAGCTTCGACTGACCAAGCGGGAGCAGGATAAAGTCTTGACTCTGCTGATGAACAAACAAATCCTTAGCTTCATAAATTCTGCGGCATCAAATAGAAGTCAGCGGGCTGGCGGAACCCCAGATACGGATAAACTTTGAGGATAGAAATAATCCAGTAAACAAGGCAGGCACAGCTTCTGAAGCGAGAGGCAGCCTGCATCTGCAGTAAATCTGGGGTCCGTGGACCCAGAATCTGGCTGATGGTCAGGGACTGATGAAGCCGGATAAACCCTAAAGACTGATGATGTTGGGTGAAGTCTAGACTGGAGGACCGCCCGGCTCCTCTCTGGGCAGCACAGCGGAAGTAAATTCCTGGGGTCAGGGATCCCCAGCAGCCGTGGTTCTCTACCGTTCCCTGCTGGCCCGTGGCACCCCCTTAAGCTGAGTTCACCCCCTACCCAGGGGCAGGAACAAACCCTTACTTCCTTTGACATCTTCCTCAGAAGGGGCCGAGGGGACCCAGTGCCTACAGGGCACCACCTGTCTGTCCGCTTCCTCCCAAGACTGTTTAACCAGTCTTCAAAGAGATCACCTTTTGTTCTCCTCCGAGGGCACGGCTGTGAGAAGCTGCCAGCGGCTCCTCCGGCGCTGGGTGAGTCCCCATCTTGAAGTCTTTTGTAGGGCTTGTTGCTGCCCGCACTTTCCTTTGAAGTGTCTCCACCTTGTTAGAGCTGGAAAACCTCTGAGCCACGCGGTCAGTCAAGTCCCTTCCAGCTGTGGCCATCCATCATTCTATGACAAGTCCCTTCAGCCACGAATTGCAGGCACCAGGTGTGGGGGCCCCGTGGGCGCAGGCCAGCCCGTATCCAGTTCTCGCTGGCCCCCAGCCAGGAGCTGGCACAGCCTCTGCGCCCTGACACTCCAGAGATTGGTCCCGAGGGGAGCTAGCTTTCCAGCCGATGGGCCACAGCTGGCCAGATGCCCGCCGCAATTTCATGGTCCCAGTGGCTCCTCCTCTGCCCCTCCCGTCCAGTCACCCAGGCCACCAAGCCAAGGCCGGCTTCCTCTTGGCTTATAAAGTCCCTGCCGAGTTAGAGAAAGACCCGATCGGAGGCCTTCTGAGGTGGCCAGAAAGAGTCACTGCACCCCAGGGACCGGGAGGTGAGCCTGAACCAGCCATCTTTTGGTCCTGCAGCCTCTTGCGGCGTGCAGAGCTTCGGGGAACCCTCCGCGATGAGAGTTCCCTGTTCTCGGCCGGTTTCAGGTTGGAAGTCCCACTGAGGACAGGAAGCCCGCCGCCGGGGGCTCCTTCACCACGTGGGAGCGAGACCAAGGTCAGGATCACATTCATCCTGCTTGGCCTCACGTAGACCTGCCTTTGGAGGAGATAAGTTTGAGTCCCGGCTCTCCGGCTTAATAATTCAAGGCCGTGAGACTGTGTTTAGCCCCTCAGCGCTTTCATTTCCCCCGTCGGTAACAAACTCAGCCCTACCTGGCTGGGTTGCTGGGAGCTCTAATGAACCACTGTAAGAGCGCAACACAATGCCCGCATACCGTACTGGAATTTTTTTTTTTTTACTACTATTAAATGTTTAATGAGGTGTGTGCATCTGACGATGTTCAAAAATGCAAACATTTCTTTCCCGGTGCATGCTGGGAAAGCATCTATCATTTAAATGTTTATCACAGAATTCAGGCGGCCTCACTGCCCGGTCCACCTCTGGTTCCATCTCGGCCACGAAACAGCTGAATGGGCCGGATCGAGTCTGTAAAATCGGTGGTTCTCACACTTTTACACGTGTCAGCTGTAAAACAGCTCCGCCCCACCCTCCACCCTGCAGAGCTTCTCATTCCGAAGGTTTGGGTTGGGGCCTGAGAATCTGTATTTTGGATTCCCAGAGGATGCACAGGCTGCTGGTTGGGGTCACACACACTGAGAACTACTGGATCTTAACTGTCCTTTCCAGTTCTATGGTTTTTATGTTGTATCTATTTATATTTCACATAATTATATTTTAAATATTTATCTTTTATGCTTTTAGGATTTTATATTCTAAGACTATCTGGGGTTTTGCCTGGATAGATTTTCCAGGAAGGCACTATGATGTACTATTAAAGAGCTGACAGCTGGAGTTCGTTAGTCGGCCTTTGGAATCCTGGCTGCTTATAAAAATGTGAGCATGAGACTTTGTGAAAATGACTTACCCTCTTACTAGCTCTCTCTCATCTGGATAATGGGGTAATAACATTACTCTCCTTTACATAATTTGAAGTGGAGACGAATGCTTGTCCCGCCTGAGTCCCCAAGGCAGAATATTGGTTTTGTTCCCAGCCCCAAGATACGGATCAGAATTGGTCAAAGCCAGTTACATTCTCCTTTACCAGCGTCTCTCGGGAGGACAGGCACATGACACAGTGCTATAGAGGGACAGTCCGCAGGGCCCTTGTAGGAAAGATGTTCATTCCTAATCAATGACAAGAACTTCTCAAAGGAAAGTCTTTTTTCCCCCTGTCCTTTCTTCCACTGCTTTCTTGCTCACACTGACGTCTTGTGAAGATATAATGCTGGAGCTGCAGCAGGCCGCCCACCACTGACAGGATGGCAGAGTAGAGAGACAGAAAGGGAGTTCCCATTGTGGATCGGCGGAAACAAATCTGACTAGTATCCATGAGGATGCAGGTTTGATCCCTGGCCTTGCTCTGGGGGTTAAGGATCCAGCGTTGCCGTGAGCTGTGGTGTAGGTCGCAGATGCAGCTCAGACCCCACATTGCTGTGGCTGTGGTGTAGGCCCGCAGCTACAGCTCCAATTCGACCCCTAGCCTGGGAACCTCCATATGTCACCAGTGTGGCCCTAAAAGACAAAAAAAAAAGAAAGAAAAGGTAAATGGCTTTAAAACCTTAACACTATAGGAAAGTACCAAATGAAAAGCACAAGTCTTCCTCCGCTGCCCTTTTTTTGCTGAGGGTCACCACTGCTTACATTTGTCTATATAACTTATGAGGAAAAAAAATTATTCATGTACCAACATTTAAACACACACACACACACACACACACACACACACGAGTTTTATCGAGATGTAATTTACAAAGCATACAATTCACCCATGTGAATGGTACAATTTGAAATGTACAAATTGAAGTGTACAATTTGAAGTGTACGATTTGAAGTAAATTCAGAGTTGCGTAATCTAGGCTGCAATCAATTTTAGGACATTTCCATCTCCTCTGAGAGCCACTCTCCACTTCCCCCTCTCCCCAGCCCCGGCAACCACTAATCTACATTCTTTCTCTATGGGGTTGCCAATTCTAGACGTTTAATATACCCAGAATCATACACCGAATGGCCTTTGGTGTCTGGCTTCTTTCACTGAGCATCATGTTTTTAAAACTCATCCCCATTACAGAATGTGTTAGTTCTTCGTTCCTCTTTATTTCTGAATAGCACGACCCTGTATGGGTATACCACGTTTTAGTTATCCATTCACCGGTTGATTAACATTTGGGTTATTTCCATTGGGGGATTAGTATGAATAATAGTGTTAGGGATAGTCAAACATGCTTTTCAAAAAATTATGGAAAGGGGTTCATCCTGCTATTCTTCACGTTTCATTTCTTCATTTAAAAATCTATTGGTGAGATCTTTATATATGAGCCCATTCAGAAGCTGGGTGGAAAAATAAGTGCATTGGATGTTTGATAAATGCCATGAGGAGAAGGCATGTACAAGAGGGAGAAGCCACTTTTTGTTTTGAATGAAGCAGATTGATAGAGAAAGGAAACAGCTAAGAAGAGGTGACATACAAGCAACCAGAAAAGGTACAGGTGAGGTTAATGCCATGATCACCTACTTTGGCAAATACAGTAGCTTCTCTTGACATCTCTGGCCTCATTTCTTACCAAAAAAGCACCAATAACTGGTGAATGGTCAGAATCACTGAATTGACTGGTGACCCTGGCCAGACGTGCCCACATCACTACCGCCACTGGAGCCAGTGCCTTCTCCACCCACCACCTCTCACCGCGTGTCTCACCCTCATCCCTTCCCAGCCCCAGTCCTGCATCCGTCCTCCTAATCTCAGCAGATAGAATACAAACCCTCGTGTGCCCAATACTTGAATGCCTTCCATTCCTTTAGGAATGAGCCCTAGAAGTTCTTACCCCAGAGTGTCTACATTTTACCCTCAGGTACAGCCTGGGATGCTGAAAGCAACAACAGGATGTGAAGAAGGTAAGGAAAGGGAAGACTCAGGCTCCACCTTTTCCCCTGGGTTACCTGTTATTAAGGTAAATGAAAACTTGGGAGTTCCTGCTGTGGCACCAGTGTTGTCTCTGCAGCAGATTGGGTTGCCGCTGAGACGCAGGTTCAATTCCCAGCCCAGTGGGTTAAGAATCTGGTGTTGCCGCAGCTGTGGCTAACATTCAATCCCTGCCGCCACGAACTTTCATATGCTGCTGTGGGGGCAGCCAAAAAATAATAGTAATATGTTAACTGAAACTAACCTGTTTATCCTGAGTGCCCACCTGCTCCCAGGACAAACCTCATGCAAAATGATGCAGGGTCTTCTTATTTCCCACTTTAACACTCAAAGCTGTTATTTTTCCCAAGTCAGAATTGGTTGCTATATTTGTAAGAAATCATTACTGAGATATTCCACCTGGCAACCAAATCAGACGACTGGCAGCAGAGTAAGGCTGATTATACAAAAACCCATCTGTCCTCATTAATCTGGGTAATGATGTGCAGAGCCCCAACCGGGTACCCTAGAAGTCAGCGCTGAGGGCCTCTGTGGGCGATAGCAGGCGGTGACATGGCTCTATACGGCCTCCCTCTTTGATCTGCAAGAGCCGCATCAGAGGTGATGACAGCCTGAGGTCTAAACACAGCCATGGAGACAAATCATTAGCTGGTGTCAGAGAGGAGGGAACGATTTTTCTACAAAATGCACATCTCCAAAGGCACAGGTGACTCAGTTACTCGCTCCCTCCATTCTCCTGCTCTGCCATCACCACCCATCATCCTTTCTTAGACTCGAAAAAATAATCTAGCTTTTGTAAAAGATGGTTATCTAACGCTGCAAACGTTTGGAAGTAAAAGCTGTGAATTTGTGTTCTGCAAACTTCATCATCACCCTCACTGACCAGCTCGCGTGCAGACTCTAAATCCGGGATGATCCCATGAGCTGCCATGGGTGGGATTTGGCTGACAGGCACACCTGCTATGCGCTCACTCACTGAGAGACCCCAGCTCAGAAGAAGCGCAGAGCTCCCCCTTCCCAAAGCAAAAGCGTTGTCTGCACAGCTCTCCTGCACCACTTCATCGGACAGCCTGTTCAATACCAAGACAGACTTGGTACAACGAGGGGCAAAGATCCAAGTGGTTTCAGACAAAGCAGCTATTTACCTAAAGTAAGGATTTGTCCTAATCTGCAATTACGCAGATGTCCGCTTGACGTCCCACAGGGCCATCAACTTCACCTGTATAAAACTGAACTCATTCTTTCCCCTCCCAACATCTGAATGAAGTTCTCCTCCCAGTGTTCAAATTTATATCCTGGCACCGCTATCCTAACATTCACTTGCTCAGAACTGGAGGCTTACACTTCTCTTGTCCCTCTTTAAGCCACAGTGGCCATTGGATCAGCTTCCAAGCTCTGACAGTCATCTGGCTGCTCCCATGTCTACATCAGTCACTACCAAGTTCAGCCATTCATTACCTCCCAACAAATGAGTGCACACACTTCTTAACAGATATCCAGTTACCACCCTCTCCAACCTCCAGTACAGTTAAAAAAAAAAAGAAAAAGGAAGAAAGAGATATTAGAGGATATTAATATTGGAAAGGAAGAGACAAAGTCATTATTTTCATGTGAGATGATTGCTTACTCTAAGTTAAAATAAGTGGCTCAAAAGCTATTAAGATGATAACAAGAGTTCGTTAGTATGTCCAACACATGATAAACAAATAAAAATTCTCTATTTTATCCATATGCATATAATAATTAAATAGAAAACATAACAAAAAGAGAAGATGTGAAGATGGTAATTTATCCCCCAAATCAATCTATGAATTCAATTCAATATCAGTAAAAATCACCATCAAAACTTATCATAGAATGACCAATTATTTGACAATTCTATGAAAGTCTATATAAACCTAAAAGTCATAGTGAAGAAAAATACACACAAATAATGAGGAAACTTTTGAAAATCATAACAATTTAACAGAATGAGTTCTATTAGAATTTGAAATGTATCACAAAGTTATAGTAATGTGTGTATTTTTTGTGTCAGCAGAAAAAGACAAAGAGATCAGCAGAAAAATTAATGGCTCTAAAAACCCAACAGCATAAGAACTAAGCCTATGATATTCCATGGAGAATGAGGGGGTTAAAGATGGTATATTAAATAGTCAATAAATGCCACGTGGAAAAATGGGCTGTTCATCCAGAAAAACATAAGAATTCAACCTTACCTCACACCATACATAAGACTAAAGACAGAGTAATAACTCAAGTGTAAAAATCAAAATTGTGGGGGAAAAATGAGAATATTTGTATAATCATTATATGATTAACCAACTTAGCCATATTAAGAATTAAACCTTGATATAGGGAGTTCCCGTCGTGGCTCAGTGGTTAACGAATCCGACTAGGAACCATGAGGTTGCGGGTTCCATTCCTGGCCTTGCTCAGTGGGTTAAGGATCCAGTGTTGCCATGAGCTGTGGTGTAGGTTGCAGATGCAGCTCGGATCCCACATTGCTGTGGCTGTGGCGAAGGCCGGCAGCTACAGCTCCTGTTAGACCTCTATCCTGGGAACCTCCACATGCCGCGGGTGTGGCCCTAGATAAGGCAAAAAAATAAAAAAAGCATTAAACCTTGATATAAAAGAGACTCAATAGCAAAGTGAAAAGTTAATTTACATGCTGGAAGAAAGAAATTGCAACCAAGAGAATGAGGGGCGTGGTATGAGATGAGAGATAAGACAAACCATGGAGGACCTCAAAGGCCATGATACGAAAGCTTCATCTTTACCCCCAAGAGAACTGGACAACCTCCAAAGTGTTATATGCAAGGCAATGCCAATATGTTTGGGGATTTGCAT
This sequence comes from Catagonus wagneri, assembly GCA_004024745.2. Lineage (NCBI taxonomy): Eukaryota > Metazoa > Chordata > Mammalia > Artiodactyla > Tayassuidae > Catagonus > Catagonus wagneri. The sequence goes on from PVHT021183629.1 coordinate 23,610,683, forward strand.
TTAGAAAGATCATTCTGGCTCCAAGGTGGAGGGAAAATTAGAGTTTGGCTGAAGTAGATTCGGGCAGACCAGTTACAAAGCCAGTTGCTACAGTGGTCCAAACAAGAGATGATGACCAGAGTTATGGTGGAAATAGAAATAAGAGGAGAGATCAGAGAGATAGTGCAGGAGTAAAAGGAACAACTCATTTCATGGATTGTCATGGGACCAGGGGTGAAGGACTGGAAGGTGTCAGGAATTACTGCTGAGTTTGGGGCTTGTGTAACTGGATGGGTGATGGATCCATGCAGTGCAATAAGAAATAATAGCGGAACATGCTTGGGATGAAAAGTCCAAGGCTCAGTTTGGGATGTGTGAGATGAGGATGGATGTGCGACCTGATTGCCACTGTGTCTGCATTCCATGAATCCTGGTTAATAAGACAACCGGAAAACAGAGCAACAGTATAAAGATGTGGAGATGGGTGGGTCCAGGAGTGAAATGAAAATACGACGGGCCTTGACTTCAGGAAGGTCATCCTCCAATGGGGAAGAGAGATCTTCATACCATGAGTGATAAAGAGCTTGTTCCCCGCCCCCCCCCCCCGCCCACTTTGTTTGACTCTAACTGAGTTTGTGGAAAGTCTTAGGTGCTGGATGAGCGTGAAGTCAAAACCAGGCCATAGGGGTTCCTGGCCATGTTATCACAGAAACCAGGATCTAGTGGGATCACAAGTAAACAGTATCTTCTTATTTATAAAGTCTAAATCTTCTCTAATGAACTTGTAGTATTCTATCAGGAGACTAAAGACTCAGCAGAGATAATTTTTCAACATGCTTTACAGAGAAAGAAAAATGCAAAAACTGAAGATGGTAGGTGGTTATCTTTCCTTTAACACATAATATTTTGAAGAATAGCATTTGGGAGGAAAAACAAGAGAGGAGGAGTGCCGGCTGGGAAGGCTATCAGTGTCCCAGGCAAGCTGTGACCCTGTGGAAGAAGGGACGGGGAAAGGAGGAAGCCCAGGAACCACAGGAGAGAGAAAACCCAGGAACACCCACATTTAAGGCTAATGATAAACTATAGATGGTTCCCCACCTCACAGTGAATGAGAACATCATTTCTCAACAAAAATATTTTCCAAAAAAATTCAGTGATGCTCTTGTTCTGTTCATCAGAGTCACCCAAGGGACCTAGAGATAATCATGCTAAGTGAAGTTAGACAGTGAAAGACAAACATCATATGATACCACTCATATGTGGAATCTTAAAAAAGGATACAAATGAACTTATTTGCAGAACAGAAGGAGACTCACAGACTTTGAAAAACTTCTGGTTACCAAAGGGGATAGGTTGGGGGTTCGGATGGACTGGGGTTTGGAATTGGCATGTGCACACTGAGGTCTATGGAATGATTGGCCAATGGGGATGCGTTGCATAGCACAGAGAACTCTACCCAATATTCCGTGATAGCCTATGTGGGCAATGAATCTGAAAGGGAATGAATGTGTGCATGTGTATAACTGAATCACTGTTGTACAGCAGAAATGATCACGACATGGTGAATCCAACCTAATTCCATGAAACTTTTAAAAAATGGGGAAAAAAACAAAAACAAAAATCAAACTGATACTTAACACGTGGGAAAAAAAAAAGAATCACCCGATGCAGTTTGCAATCTGGAGTCTTCCGTGCTTTAATTTCACAAGTTCACTGAAATTAAACACACTTCTTCCTTTCCACTGCCAGTTCTCTCTTACCGTCCTTCCATTTTTTTTTTTTAAATGTGTACCTAGTAATAATGGAAGCTCAAAAAAAACTCGTTACTGAGTACCTGACTCTGGTCCCCTAGCCCTGTGGGATTTGGCAGGGATGTCCCGATGCTTCCTCAGGTATAGCCAGGCTTACTTGAGCTGGTGAGGGCTTCCCCAGGCCAGTTCCGCTGAGCACCAAATCCCCTCAGAGGGTGGTGTGGGAGTGGTGGGCATTGCAACTTTCTGAACTTTCCTTGTCCCTGAGAAACCCCGCTCAGTACCACACGGAACTGCGTTTCACAAAGTAAACAGGCAGATTCTCTGATACCTGCTGCCTGAGTTTGACTCTAGAGCCTCATTTTCATCGCCGTCAGCCTGACATTCAGGACCTCACCAGGAGAAAAGCCATCCACCCAGCAACCCAGCCCCCATCTCTCAAGCCACTGATCTTGGAGACAGCGTTCAATCGGCACCAAAAAAACGAGGGAGGATTGCCTTGGGAAGTCAACCACAGCCGTGGTTCAGTCCTTCCCCAAAAGGCAACTTGGGACCTTTGTTTCGTGGAAGTTTCCCCCCAGTTCCAGAGAGCTCAAGTCATGTTCAGACTTGGGGGTGGGGTCCCTAATGTTTACAGCAGCACAAAATCACAACCTGGAGCTGCACTGGCACCCTTCCTCTGATTAGAAATTGCCTGAAAGTAGCTAATAGTCACCCCATGAGAAAGATCCCTTCTCTGACCCACATACGCAATAGATATAAATATTTTCTATATATATGTGTGTGCAACCGTGCTATAGTTATAAACATATATCAGACTCTTTAAGAAACCAAGGGAACTCATCTGACGTGCATTCCCCACCACCTCTAATCAAGATGCATCTTTTGCAGTCTGCATTCAATTCTAATTAAGGGATGCTTTTATACATTTTATAGAGGAACAACTATATTTAACATCACCATTCAGTCTTAAGTAGTAATTGGATTTTATAAGGTATGAAGTTTTTAAAGCTACCTGGAGTCTCAGAACCTTCTCTCTGCTGCTCGTGAGCCAAGTTGGCTGAGCTCAAAGAACGAAGGCACTGGCAGGAGCTGCCCAGGCACCAGAGAACTTGCCTCACACCTCTGTGCACAGGAAGCCGGCTGATTTTAACATCCAACGGAAGGAGTGATTCCTTGAAAAAATAATAAGTAATGTGAGGGATAAAATAATAAGTAATGCCCGCCGCATTGTAAAGAAGGAGAAATATGCAGAAATGTGTTCTGTTGAGAAAGACATCAGTTTTTTGGGCGGGACTTTAACAATAGCCATTGAAATTAGTCATGATAGGTCTTATTTCTGCCTGCTTTCATGACAACAAATCAAAATCTCTCGGGAGTTACCATCATGGCGCAGCAGTTAACGAATCCAGCTAGGAACCATGAGGTTTCAGGTTCGATCCCTGGCCTTGCTCAGTAGGTTAAGGATCCGGCGTTGCCGTGAGCTGTGGTGTAGGTCGCAGAGGCGGCTCAGATCTGGCATTGCTGTGGCTCTGGCGTAGGCTGGCGGCTACAGCTCCCATTAGACCCCTAGCCTGGGAACCTCCACATGCCGCAGATGCGGCCCTAAAATGACAAAAGACAAAAAAAAAAAAAAAAAAGTTCTCCACTGTCCCCAAACAATTATCTGTGCAGAGCTTCACATAAGTCAAGATTAAACATCAATTGTGTCAACAGGATGAGTTAAAAATAGTAACCCTTCAGGTGTGAGCCTGCCCTTATCACAGCCCAGGCATCTGCTAGTGCCCCCACTGTTTTCCTCCGCATGATATTTAAGAGTTGATGCACAGAAGGAGTTCTCTTGCGGTGCAGCAGCTTAAGGATCTGAAGTTGTCAGTGCAGCGTCTTGCTGTGGCACTGCTATGGCATAGGTTCAATCCCTGGTCCAGAAACTTTCACATAACAACAGGGAGTGCCAAAAAAAAAAAAAGGTTTATGAACAAAAATGCACCAAAACAGATTTTCTGGATCCTGGGAAGATGGTGGAATAAGAAGTACCAAGAATCTGTTACCCCTCATAGACAATTGCACCGGCAGAATCTGTACATTGTTAACTATTTTGGAACTCTATAGTTTTACTGAAGGCTTGCAAATTCCAGGGGAAGGTTTAAAAGATAAATCACACTTAATTCCTGTCATTTTCAGCTCTTAGCTCACCAGCAGTTACCCATCCCCTCCCCAGCCCCATGGAAGACAGCCCTGTACCTGTTCCCAGAGCAGCTGGCATAAAGTTTGCAGAAGTCAGGATGGGCAAGAAGGACCTTGTCCTTCAAAAGTCAGGTATCCATGCTCTGATCACTGATTGTTCATTCTGATCACAAAGGCTCAGACACAGAATCGGGCAGCCATTGTTATATCCCCATCATTGTAAGCCCTCCCCCATGCAGGTGAAGTAACTTCCAAAGGATTTAAAGGGCTGACACTTTTCCCTTTATTCCCTTTATTTATTTCGCTCCTTTTCTCCTTTAGGGAACCAGGCATTAAAGACCAGATCGTTCAAAAGCAACTGCATATACAGAGGAAATGAGCAAAGTCACTGTGCATCCCCAGAGAAAGGTTCAGGCTCAGAAAAGACCTAAGAAGTTCTTAAGTTTATACTTCGGACTGATCTTCAACATGAAGAGGGCCTCCAGTATCTTTTAAAGCAAAGCAAAAACAAAAACAGCAAATCCTAGGAAAAGGGAAGACTCTGACTTCCAGAATTATCACCTAATTAGATTCAAGTGCCCAGTTTTCAACAGAAAAATCACAAGGCATATATAGAAACAGGAAAACATAGTTCATTTAAAGAAAAAAAAAAATAATAACCAACAGAAACTGTCCCAGAGAAAGACCAGGTGACTCACCAACTAGACAACGATTTAAAACAGTGGTCTTAAAGGTGCTCAAAACACTAAAG
>PVHT021183629.1:23615450-23654204 GCA_004024745.2 Catagonus wagneri
CAGTGGGTTAACGATCCGGCGTTGCCGTGAGCTGTGGTGTAGGTTGCAGACGCGGCTCGGATCCTGCGTTGCTGTGGCTGCGGCGAAGGCCGGTGGCCACAGCTCCGATTAGACCCCTAGCCTGGGAACCTCCACATGCCGCGGGTGCGGCCATAAACCCGCGGCCATAAAATGACAAAAGGCAAAAAAAAAAAAAACACTAAAGGAAGATGTGGAGAAAGGCAAGAAAATTATCTATGAACAAAATTGAAATATTAATAAAGAGACAGAAAACCTGAAAAGAAACAAAAAGGAAGTCCTAAAAAGTCTAGAGCTAAAAAGTACAATGACTGAAATGAAAAATTTTCTAATTAAAAGAATATTTGAGGTAGCTCCCGTCATGGTTCAGTGGTTAACAAATCTGACTAGGAACCATGAGGTTGCGGGTTCAATCCCTGGCATCGCTCAGTGGGTTAATGATCCAGCATTGCCGTGAGCTGTGGTGTAGGTCGCAGATGCGGCTCGGATCCTGCGTTGCTCTGGCTGTGGCGTAGGCCGCCGGCTATAGCACCGATTAGACCCCTAGCCTGGGAACCTCCATATGCCACGGGTGTGGCCCTAGAAAAGGCAAAAAAACAACAAAAAAAGAATATTTGAGTAGGCGGAAGAAAGAATCAGCAAACTTAAAAACAGGACAACTGAAATTACTGAGTCTGAGGAACTGAAAGAAAAAGACTGAAGAAAAGTGCCTAAGGGGCCTGTGGGACAGCATCTGGTAGAGCAGCATAGGCACCGCAGGGCTCCCAAGAGGAAAAGAGAGAGAGAGAAAGGGGCAGAGAGATCAATTTAAAAAAACAACAACAACAAAAACTAAAACCTTCCCAAGTTTCATGAAAAAACATGAATATAAACACCTAAGTTCAACAAATACTAAGTATGATGAATTCAGACAGACCCACACTGAGACACACAATAAAACTATCAAAAGGCAAAGACAAAGAAAGTCTCTTGAAAGAAGCAGGAGAGAAGCAACTCGTCACATACAGGAGATCCTCAATAAGATTATCAGCAGATTTCTTATTAAAAACTCTGAAGGCCAGGAGTGCAAATCGTGGTTCAGTGGGTTAAGAACCCAACTAGTATTCATGAGGACTTGGGTTCGATCCCTGGCCTCGCTCAGTGGGTTAAGGATTGGTGTTGCTGTGGTGTAGGCTGCAGACGTGGCTCAGGTTTGGCACTGGTTGCCGTGGCTGTGGTGTAGGCCAGTGGCTTCAGCTGGGATTGGACCCCTAGCCTGGGAACCTCCATAAGCCACAAGTGCAGCCCTAAAAAAAGACAAAACACATACCCTCAAAAAAAGAAATTAATAACAGTAGGAAAATTGGAAAATTAACAAATTTGTGAAAATTAAACCACACACTCTTAAACAATCAAGAAGAAATCACTAGGGAAACTAGAAAGCTCAAAAAGTTAAAAATAGAATTACTGTATGTTCCAGCAATTTCGTTTTAGGGTATATACCCCAAAAAATTGAAATCAGGGTCTCAAAGAAGTATTTGTATACCCATGTTCATAGGAGCATTCTTCACTATACCCAAAGAGTGGAAGCAAACCAAGTGTCCACTGACAGATGAATAGATAAACAAAATTTGCCCTCTGCAGTCGATGGGATGTCTTTGAGCTTAAAAACATAACACGCTACAACATGGATGAAACTTGAGGACACTATACTAAAGAAATAAGCCAGTCTCAAAAAGGTAAATACTGTAGGACTGCATTTATATGAAGTACCTGGAGCAGTCAAATTCATAGAGACAGAAAGTAGAAAGGGGATTGCTAGGGGCTAGAGGAAGGGGAAGATGGAGAGTTATCGTTTGGTGGATACAGAATTTCAGCTTTGCAACAAGTAAGGCGTTCTGGAGACAATGGCGGTGATGGCTAGGCGACAATATGAACGTACTTAATTCCACTGAGCTGCCCACGGTGAAGATGATAAATTTTGTGATACATGTATATTTTACCACCATAAAAAATGAAAAAAAGAAAACAACGTTTTCTAGCACTGGTCTATCTAAGCTCACAAAGTTTATGAACCCAATTTCACACCCTCCCACAAGGCCATTTCCCCATTCTCTTTAGTCTTAATCTGGATTTCATGACCTGGAAAGGATACCGATCCCTGCTCCATCCTACCAAGGTTCATGCTGTGTGGGATGTGGTGTTCAGGGGTCAAAGGAGGACTGGCTCTTGGAGCGGGGCTGCCTGGGTTCAAATCCCAGCTCTGAAACTCTCTCGCTAGATAACACCGGGTAATTTACTTATTCTCTCTGTGCCCTCAGTTTTCCTATTTGTAAAATGGAGATGATAATGGCCCTTAGGTAACGCAGTAGTTGTAAGAATTAAATGCTGAATGGTTTAGGCAAAGCTGATCACCATTCCCAATCCATAAATGATGATCAGTTATTAATGTTACCAACATTCCATTAAAATAATACTTAAAAAAAAATAACTCAGGCACCCAAACCCACGGATTCGACATTTTTTTTATTTTCTATGGCACCTAACTTGGTTTTTGTAGTCTTTAACTGGTCTCCATTCCTCTAGTCTTGGCTGTTACCAACATCCCATTAAAATAACACTTAAGGAGTTCCCGTCGTGGCTCAGTGGTTAACGAATCCGACTAGGAACCATGAGGTTGTGGGTTCGATCCCTGGCCTTGCTCAGTGGGTTAAGGATCCGGCGTTGCCGTGAGCTGTGGTGGAGGTCGCAGACGCGGCTCAGATCTGGCATTGCTGTGGCTGTGGCGTAGGCCAGTGGCTACAGCTCTGATTAGATCCCTAGCCTGGGAAACTCCATATGCCGCAGGTGCAGCCCTAAAATGACAAAAGACAAAACAAACAAACAAACAAACAAAAAAAAAACTTAAAAAAAAATCATTCAGGCACCCAGACCCATGGATTCTACGTTCCTTTATTTTCTACAGCACCCATATTGATTTCTGTAGTCTTTAACGGATCTCCTTTCCTCCAGACTTGGCCCTTTCCAATCCATTACCCACCTCTAGGCTAAGGTGATCTTTCTGAAAGACAAATCTAACCACGATCCTCTCCTGTCTAAATTTTTCAGCCACCATGGCCATGATCTGGCCCCTGCGTCTTGCTATTCTCCAAGATTTCACCTGCAATCCAATTGCGCTAAACTCACATTTCCTTGAGTCTGTGTTTTTTTTATTCCACCTCTCAGTGTTTTGTCCACACAGCTCCCTCTCCTGGAAAGTCCTTTCATGCTTGTTCCACCTGGCAACCATCACTCACTTTTTAAAGCACAGCTTTGTGATCACTTTTCCATGAAGTATTTTCTGGCCACCTTGACATTGAATCCCAGCAGCCATAACATTTGGGTGCATTTACTTGCCTCCATCGGGTGGGACCGATGCTTAGTCCACCTCATGTTCCCAGTACCCAACATGATCCTCGCTCAACACAGACAAATAATGTGAGGTGAATGGACCAACTGTGCACCAGCGGACAAGAAGACATAAGTTATGGTGTCGGCTCTTAGTGAACTTGGAACTGAGCACCAGCCAATTGTTCAGAAGGGGATCCAATCAATGTGTGGTTAAATGTCTGGTTCGGGGCGCAGATAGAGCCTCACCTCCAAAATGAGGACATCATTTAGGGAAATTTTAGAGACATTAAAATAGCAGCCAGTATCTACTGAGCACACTTATCGTGTCAGGGACCATGCTAATCGTGTTAAAGTCATTATGTCATTTAAACCTCACTAATTGATTAAAACATCCGTTTGAGCAGATAGAAATCGGATGCTAATATTGCACACAATTGAGTTAATACCAGCAGCTCTTAGTTACTGCACTCCTTTACTCCTCGTGTATGCATGTGTCAATTTATATTTATTGACCCTGTGACAGAAGGAATGTAAAGAGAAAAAGAGAGCTAATATAATCTTTGATCCTCCAGAAAGACAGTGGTTTTGAAAGCCAAGCTTTAAATAAACAAATCAAGGGAGAGGGGGAAGAATCCTAACTCCAAACCTTTCCTTCTATTATCAGAGGCAAGCCTGGCCACCTTGCAGAGGGTTTACTGTAAGCCGTAGAACCCAGATATGAAACAGAAGTTTCTGCCATGAGGAAAGGGGGGAATTCCATCCTTACCTAGAAAAAGCCCACAGAATGTGGGAAGGAAAGAGATGGAACAAGAGGTGAACCCAAGATGCGAAGGCACTCCCCAGCTTCTTTTAGGGGGACCACTGAGGGTAAAAGGTCGATGGAGACGGAGGAACTCAAGGGTACTGTGGCTAGTGGGCTGTTTCCTTGGGTGTAGCTTGAGGATGGCTGCAGAGCAAAGCAAAGCCCTACCTTTAGCCTGAAAACACATCTGAAATGGCATCCAATAAGCAGGCAGCGCTGAGAGAAGGCGGCCCCATAGCTTTGAATTCCCCAGCCATGCAGGGGATCTGGAGGTTCATGTGTCCCCGAGGAGGCTGTGAGGCCAGAGAGGTAGTCGGAGGTCTGATGTGGGACAAACAGACTGCAGAACGTGGGCCTCAGGATCACAGGAAAATGTACTAGATCCCAGCCTTCAGCACTGAGTGCTCGTGCCAGGTCCCGACGTACCCCGGGACCCACACATCCAAGTGGACTCTGGGAAGTGATGCAGATGCAGGACCAGGCCAGCTGCCCAGGAAAGAAATCAGGAAGGATGCAGAAGCCAGCAGAAGGTCTTGCACTCACACTGTCTAAGACGACCCCTCATTTCCCCAGGGCTACCGGGTCTGTGACCCCCTTACTGTAGGCCCAGATCATTTGAGGACAAACAAGAAGGATGAGAGAAAGTCTGAAAGACAGAACATTTATCCAAAAGGGATTCATTCACTCTTTCAACGGATATTAAGCTCCTCCCACATGCAAGGCAATGCTATAGACGCTGGGAACACAGCAGTGAACCACAAGGAAAAGTATCTGCCCACGGAGATCTTGGATTCTGATAGATAAATACGCATCTTGAAAATAAACAAGAAAATGTGTCATATATCAGAGGATGATAAGTGCTAAAAAAAGGGAATGGGATTGGGGGTGCTGCCTTAGGTAGAGTGATCAAGAAAGGCCTCGGTGGTAAGGTGATCTATGAACACAGGTCTGATAAAATGCGTCGTGGGCCACAGGATGACTAAGAGAAGAGGCTCAGGGGTGGAGGAGATAGCAGGTGCAAAGGAGGATGTCCTGGGTGTTCAAGGAAAATCAAGGAGGTCAGGGTGTCAGGAACAGACTGAGCAAGGGGGAGAGGATGGTTGGAGAAGAGTGGGGGGCCAAATCATGCTGGCCTTGCAGGCTTTCATAGAAACTTCGGCTTTTACTCTGAGAGAAAATGGGAGGAACTGACAGGTTTTGAGCAAGAGAGTGATCAGACTTGTACTGTGAGTGGGTCACTTCTTGCTTAAGGAATAAACAAAGAGATTATAACTTCCTAACTGATCAATGGGAAAAAAATGAAAAAAAAACAGAAAAAGAAGGACACAGTAAATAAATAATAAATGGACTAAAATCTTCAGCGAAAACCAAATCAGTGCTTAGGCCACAGGCATATGTTCCATTTCATTAGTTTCATTAGGCATTAAAGAAGTATTTATTAAAACCACAAGGAGAAAACGCTTCCCATCCACCCAAATGGTAAAAAATTGAGAAGCTGGACAATACTGAGTAAGACTGTGGTGCCACTATATAAATCTACAGCCACTGCTGGAAGAAGAGAAAATTACTGCAATCATTTTGGTAAGTAGTCCTGCATCACTTAATAAAGTTAAACATGTATGTATCCTATGGACCAGCCATTCCTCTCCTAGGAATGTACACTGAGAAATCCTACATATTGTACCAGAAGATTATTCTACGGCAAGACTGTTTATAAGCAGGCGTCAGCCAACTTTTTCTGTAAAGGCTCAAAGATAAATGTTTTATTCTTTGCCGGTCATCCAGCAACAATACAACTCTGCCAGTGTAGCGGAACAACAATCATTAGACAATATGTAAACAAATGAGCATGACTGTCTTCCAATAGAATTTTTTTAATGGACACTGACATTTGAATATCATGTAGCCATGTACCACAAAATATTTTACTTCATTTGATCCTTTTCAACATTTAAAAATATAAAGCCATTTGTTTGTTGAGGGCCACATAGAATGGGGCTGATTTGAGCCATAGGTATTGTTTTCCAGTGTTTGGTTTATAATGAAAAAGACAAAGAAAAAAAAAAGAAATGATACTGTCGTCTATCAACAGACAAACAGATAAACAAGTTGTACTGTATAAAACATGGATACTACACAGTTGAGAAAACAGATGAAATTCACATGTCAACGTAGATGCAGCTCAGAAAAGAAAATGTTCAGCAAAAGAAACGAGCCCCAAAAGACCCCTAGGTTAATCAAATCTTACAAGAGGCAAGCACCAAGATGGAATTAAGTATGCAAAGATTATTTTCTTTTTTCCCCTCACCCATGCCATGTAGAAGTTCCTGGGCCAGGTATCAAACTCATAGCACAGCAGAGATCCTAGTCACAGCAGTGACAGTGCCAGATTCTTAACAACTAGGCCACCAGGGAACTCCAAGTGTGCAAGGATTTCTATGAGGGGAAGTGCCTATGTGAAAGGAAGTCTGGCAGAGCCACGAGACGGCCGTGAAGGAAAGGTGCTCTGGGGAGTCCTTGAGCCACAGTCGGCCCACAAAGGGCCTGTCTCCGCCTTAGTCTCCTTACCTGTGAGCTTCCTGTGGGAAGTGGCCTTGACCGTCATTCACGTGTGTTTCTAGAGCCGAGCCTTAGGTGAATTACACTTCAACAGAAGGAAGTGTGAGCCACATCTTCATGACCGCCATAATCACGCGTGGTATACAACCCACTTCTATGAAGTTCTAAAACAGACAAGACCAAACACTGTCGTTGATTTATACATAGGTACCGAAGACAAAGCTAAGTCAGTGAACCACGTACACTCAGGATGGTGGTTTAGTCTGTGGGGGAGGGTGGGAGAGTAATTGGAGAAGTTCTCGCCACAGCTCCACACTAAAGCAGCCGACATCCTTCTTCAGATGGATAGATGGCACATGGGGGCATGTTTTATTAGTATTCACTAAGCCATACCTGGATGTTTTAGGTACTCTATAGCAGATTGCCTGAAGATTTTTCTTGAAAGGTATCTTTGCATATGTAAGCAGTATTGTGTGTAAATATTCTACACTTAAAGGTTTTGTATTTGGAAGTTGTCATCTTTAGAGGTAACGTGCAAAGAGCCACTCTGTTGAATTTCAATAAGTAATAGCGCTTTCCCTCCTTCCCTTCCTGAGAAGCGGGTCGGCACTAGCCTGCATTTCCTCAAGTTCTTATAGGAAAGGGTGCTTCTGTTTTCACGGAGGAGCTCCATCGACAGAATCAAATCAGGGCTCTGCAAAGGGACATTGAAGAGCAGCCTCTCTGTCTCCCTTCTCTTCTCGTCATTGTGGAAGTGGGCATCACAGCTGTCACATTAGTGTCTGCCACCTTCTCAACAGTCACAGGGGCAAAAGGATCCATCGAGGATAGATCAGCCTCTATTGCTAAATGCTCTGTGTGATTCTGGACTGTCCTGTTGTTAAACTTCCTCTAAAATTCAGAAGCGCGTGTGCTGTATTCACCCAAGGCTTTATATTGTGCACCAGCCGAATTCATTATAATTGTCACGAAGTGGCTCTGTGTTGGACTGGAAGGTAAGACTCCTAGCTTGAGAGAAAGCAACTGGGACAGAGACTTGATAATGTTGAGGAAGAATCTCCCATTTCAAGTTCATTATTATTCATCAATAATTGGATTTAAATTTTAGCAATGCCATTTTCGCTACCATCGAGGGTTTGATTTTTTTTTTTTTGACCTATGGGTGTGAATTATAAAATATTTCTGACATCAAATCATCTTTGTATTTCCGGGGTGTTGTGAACTTGGTCATGGATCCATCTTCATTTAATAGAGTGCTAGTTTCAATTTGCTAGTATTATATTCAGGATTGTTTCCTTGTTTTCATAATTCAGATTGAATTATAATTTTTTTGTATAGAAGTAGGGCATCATGTCAATTCTGTTACCAAGGTTATTGCCTCATGAATAAGGAAATTTTCCGTATAGTTCCTTGCTCTGATTCTTGTACATTTAATGAACACAACCAGTAAAACCATCTATCCAGACCCATATGTCCCTTTTTAAGTGTATATATTGGCATCTGTGGAAATCAGTCCTTAATTATTCTATTTCTCAAGATTCTACATCTAATGTAAATTTTTATGGGTATGCTTTCCTCAAAATTAGTCTATTTTGAGATGCTCAAAATTTTTTTCTTAATTACACGGAAAGTTTTCTATATTATTTTCTTTTTCCTATTACCAAAAAAGAATTTGGTTAATTTCTTTATAATGTCTAGAGTTTATTGAATTTTAACTGTTAATCTTTGGCTTAATACATACCTCGGAGACACTGTGGGTTCAGGTCCAGACCACAAAAAAATATCATAGTAAAGCAAATAGCACAAATTTTTTGGTTTTTCAGTGTATAGGAAAGTTATGTTTACAGTAAACTGCAATCTATTGTGTGACAAAGCACTATGTCTAAAAAATATATGCATAAAAAATGTATGTACCTTTATTTAAAAATACTCCATTGCTAAAAAATGCTAACCATCATTTGAGCTTTCAGTAAGTCATAATCTTTTTGCTGGTGAAGGGTCTTGCCTCAGTGTTGATGGCTGCTGACTGATCAGGGTGGTGGATGCTGCAAGTCAGGATGGCTGCAACAATTTCTTAAAATAATGCAATTTGTAGCATCAATTCACTCTTCCTCTCGCTAATGATTTCCCTGTAACCTGCAATGCCGTTTGACAGCATTTTACCCACAGGAGAACTCTTTAAAAAGTATTCAATCCTCTCAAACCTACTGCTGCTTTACAACTCAGTTTATATAATATTCTAAATCCTTTGTCATCGTGTGAACAGTCTTCGCATCTTCACCGGGAGTGGCTCCCATCTCGGGAAACCACTTTCTTGGCTCCTCCATGAGAAGCAACCCCTGACGTGTGATTCATCTCGTGGCCAACTTAACTCTTTTGCGGAGTGATATTTCTCGAAGGGAGTTTTTGAGTATTTTACTTTCGGGAAACTTTCCATCTCCTTGTCCCTCCTCCAGAAGCGAGAAGTGATAAGGTCTCATGGATGCCCACCACTTAAAATTTTGCAGAGATAAAATGTGGTGGCTAAAAGACGTTTCCTTCAAAGAAGTAACCTAGAGAAGTCTGAATTAAAGAAATTAAGACCGTAAGCCTGAATATAAACAAACCAAACTGCTATTTGTTATTTTACTGCCTGCCTAGATGATTTGATATATGTTCATAGAGGGATCTCAACGTGCGATGGCCCTGGTCTTGCCTTGTCTTTTATTAGCTGTGTTACTTATTCAGCTTTAGATGAGTTTTTCTTCTCTGCCTTTATTATTAATTCTCTCTTCTCCTCTTCTCTGGGGAGCCTGTTACTTACAGGCAGCTTCAACACGACACCCTTGGCATCTCTTCTCACTATATTTACTTCTTTATTTACACTTTTCCTCCAAATTTTAGGGAACCCTTCTCAATTTGATTCAACATCAGGAGTTTTCGAATGGCTTTAGCCATGGAAATCAACCTCAAACAAAATCCCAGATGCCCCCAATTATAAAGAATTTATTTATTTATTTATTTATTTATTTATTTATTTATTTATTTATTGTCTTTTTAGGGCCTCACCCATGGCATGTGGAGGTTCCCAGGCAAAGGGTCGAATCAGAGCTGCAGCTGCCAGCCTACACCACAGCTCACAGCAATGCTGAATCCTTAACCCACTCAGCAAGGCCAGGGATTGAAACTGCATCCTCATGGATACTAGTAAGAATCACTTCTGCTGAGCCACGATGGAAACCCTATAAAGAATTATTAAAAAAAAAAAAAAAGTATCCACGGCACCGTTTGAGATGGAGCTAGATGCCCTTTCTCTACTCCCTAAAACCCATTCACCCCCATACCAACCTCTAAGACACCTTCATGAGGGTCTAGGGCGCTCGCTTTGGAAACCACTGCTCTGCATTTCTCCTTAGAAATTCTGTAGCGTCGACTTGTTCCTTTTCCACTTCTGATGTCGATTTTGATTTGGTGATTTCATTTTTAATGCACAGTACCATATTTAGCTTATTATATTAGTTCTAAACTTCCTAAAGCTGTGTACCTAATCCCTCTATACACCTGTAACTCTACAGAGCTTAATCTCCCCATTTAATTGGGAGCAGAGGCCAAAATGTTTAAAAGTCAGATTTATTAACATTTGGAGCAGTTTTATTAGCACGCTTGGCATTCATTGATGTTAGATTTCTTAGAAAAGCCAAAACAGTAATGGAGGAATGTAATTTATAATTTTTTTTTGACTAAAAAAAATCTCAATATACATTTGAAACATAAATTTAGAACTACTGAAAACATCTGTGCAGAGATGGGAGGGGTGCAGGATGTGGAATCAGCTCCGGTGACCACATACATTGAAAAGGAATGCAATATTCCGGGCATTTTTGGTAAGCTTTTTGTGTCTAGATCTTTATCAACCATTTTAAAAAGTCATTAAATTTTCGTTTCCTTAAAAGCTTTACTTATAACAATAATCTCCCTTTTTATCAAAGTCTATTGTGTTTTTATCTCATCTTTGGCTTTCTGAAGTTTATTGAGCTCAAGTTAGATATTTTCTAAAAGTTTTCTGCTCCCTCCTATCATAAATATTTTTCCAAAGTACCCTATTCCTCGGCCTCTTGCATCCCACGTTCTCTCTCTTCCATGTTCAGTCCTTTGATCAGAGAGAGATCTCAGTCTTGATATTTGCTCATAAAAAGTGTGTGTGGTTTTCTTTGGTCCCCCTCCCTAGCTGCATGCCTTCTGTTGGACTTCACATCTCTGCCCGTTCCAAGCCAGCTTGCCTGGGATGTGCCATTTACTTAACTGGAGGAAGGATCTGCCTGGCCAGTTTTTTGGTCTGAAGAGGAGTATGTTTATTTCCTTGTCAAAACAGTAAACGAAAAACAGAGTTCTCCTATTTGTGCTAATACCACAGTTTTTCCAGTTGCTAATTTCTCATTTCTCCATTAGCGTATTGGGAATTATAGCCCAGGAGTCAGTTGCGGGGGGTGGGGTGGGGGGGACACTGAAAGAAAGACTCTAATGGGGAAAGAATTTCCTCTCCCTATATAGCCTTACTTTGTTCCTTAGAGCTCCTAAGTTCAGTAAAGTAGAAATTCCTCCTGGCGTCTAGTAAATTTTTTAATAACATCTCTGGTTTCCAACTTTGTTGGAAATTTGAATCTCCTTCTCTATTTTTATAATTATGAGGGGGGGTGGAGTGGGGGAGGGCAAATCAAGAGCCGCCAGTTTCCTGCCATCAGAACCCACAAATGAGTACAGTTATTCAAATGTGCTAGACCACTGATCAAAACTGCAGTCGTCCTTGAAATTATCTGGAACGCTTGGTAGCTCTGAGAGTGAACTTGTCCCTTGAGTATTAAGGAGACAGTGGAAATCTTGTGTGTATACATAAGCATATGTGTGTGCCTGTGCATGGAATGTGGACATGTACATATGTACACATGATGTGGGGGTGGCAATTTAATCAAGAGCTGGACAAACAAGAAACTGAATAGAATTCAGTTGGAGAGTTTATTTACTGATTTCTGAGGGGGAGCGTTCCATAGAGCAACCATTAAAGGTCACTTATTTTATCTTCCCTCTGGACTCTAATCCACTTGGCGCATTGTAAAGGGCTTTTGGTGGTTAGCTACTCAGCATCTACTCACTTCTTCTTCCATCCTAACACTACCCAATTTTATTTCAACTCTGCAATGCCTTTAGAAATCCCTTATGCACTGGGGAAAGTTAACCCAACACTCAGTGCCCTGGCTGGATCCTGACTGGTCTAATTCAGTCCGGGTCAGACTACCTCCCCTACCACAGGGTTAATTCAGGTAACTGACCAAAGCCAAACAGTGCCTGGCTTTTCCCGGCCTCGGGGACTGATCTAAAAGCTGAAGGTGATACTGCAGAAAGTTGAGCAGAAATGGGACAAGTGGCTCGGCCCCTAAGAAACTGTCAAGTGACTAAATCCACCCCATCCTGAGGTCACCCCACCTTTGGAATTTCCAGTTTCACGAACCTTAAACCATGGTGTTTGTCGTTTAAGCCACGTTGAATTGGGTTTTCGTTGTCTTCAAACAAAGAGTCCCAACTAACTCAGGAATGTTCACCTCTGTATTCCTCCCCTTAAATAGGACATCAGCTGTTTTACCCAGTTTTCAAAGTGGTTAGTGTTGGTACAACCACTGTGGAAAACAGTATGGAGGTACCTCAGGAAACTAAATATAGAATTACCATATGATCCAGCAATCCCACTCTTTGGCATATATCTAGACAAAACTTTCCTTGAAAAAAGATACACGCACCCATATGTTCACTGCAGCACTATTCACAATAGTCAAGATATGGAAACAACCTAAATGTCCATTGACAGATGAATGGATTAAGATGTGGTATATGTATATAATGGAATACTACTCGGCCATAAAAAAGAACAAAATAATGCCATTTGCAGCAACATGAATGGAACTAGAAACTCTCATACTAAGCGAAGTCAGTCAGAAAGAGAAAGACAAATACCATATGATATCACATATCTGGAATCTAATATAGGGCACAAATGAACTTTTCCACAGAAAAGAAACTCATGGGCTTGGAGAACAAATTTGTGGTTTCCAAAGGGGAGAGGGAGGGAGTGGAATGGCTTGGGAGTCTGTGGTTAATAGATGCAAACTATTGCCTTTGGAGTGGATAAGCAATGAGATCCTGCTGTACAGCACAGGGAACTATATCCAGTCACTTGTGATGGAGCACGATGGAGAATAATGTGAGAAAAAGAATATATAGAGATGTGTGACCGTATATTTACAGTAGACCTAGACAGAGTACTGTAAACCAACAAAAAAATTTTTTTAAAAGATTAAAAAAAAGAAAAAAAAGGTGGTTAGCCTTAAAGGGAAGAAAAGCACAACGGATCGAGGAAGCCAGGAATGGGTTTCGGTACCAAGGTATTAGCCATCTCTGCTGGAATGATCCAGGCCAACTGCCCCTCTCAGAGGGCAGCCTCAAGATCAATAAAATCACATTGGGCTTCTATTTAATGGCACATAGAGCATCATCGGTTGAGACCACAGTTCCTCCCGAAGCAAGAGTATCTGCCTTATCTTTGACAGTTCCCTTGGGGGCATCCTTGCGGAGAAAATGGGCCTTCTCACAGAAAAGGAGATGGAGATGGCTGACCCTGTTAGTGAAGGCCTTCCTTGTTTGGACTAGAACGACTGCGTATGGGCTCCATTGCTGTGTCCTCAGCCCCAAATGTCAGACCCGATTCACAGACTGCATCCCAAGTGTTTTGTCAATGATGGTCGAGGAAACATGGCCCAGCCTGGCACAGTGAATTAAAGGATCCAGCATCACTGCAGCTGTGGCACAGGTCACAGCTGCAGCTCAGATTCAATCCCTGGCCCAGGAACTTCCATAGGCCACAGGTATGGCCATAAAATAAAAAAAAAGAATAATAATAGTCCAATGAACATAGATGCAAA
The DNA here is from genome assembly GCA_004024745.2 of Catagonus wagneri. Classification (NCBI taxonomy): domain Eukaryota; kingdom Metazoa; phylum Chordata; class Mammalia; order Artiodactyla; family Tayassuidae; genus Catagonus; species Catagonus wagneri. The sequence continues at coordinate 23,629,149 of PVHT021183629.1, forward strand.
AATTAAAAACAAAATAGTAGTAAATCCCATGATCCAGTGATTCAGTAGAAAGAAAGTTAATAAGGATCAGCCACGTCAGGTTTATTCAAGAATGCAAACTCCTCTAACATTTAAAACTTAATTACAAGATTAACATAAAAATGGATAAAACAAGTTTTCTCAAATACATGAGAAAAAGAACACATTGGGGAATTTACCCATTCACGATTTTTAAAATAATTTTAGTAAATTGAGAATAAAAGGAAACTGCTTACATCTGCTAAAAGGAATCTATGAAATATATATATACAGTAAGCTTAATCAGTGGTGAGATACTGAAATTGATTCACATACGTTTGGAAATGACACAGATGCCACTGTCATCATTTCTATTCAACTTTATGTTAGTAATCCTAGTTAACATAAATAAATCAAGCAAGAAAAAATAAAACTATAAAACTGTTTCAAAGTATTTGAGAAAGTATTAGAAATAAGTATCCTTACACATAGATTTAACATATTTAATCTAGAGCTAGGAAGTGAAAGACTTTTATATAGAAAATGATAAAATGTTACTGAGAGGGATTTTTTAAAATATCTAAATAACTGAAAGAATACACTGTGTCCATGGACTTGAAGTGTCAATATTTTAAGGATGTCAGGCCACCCAAATTTATCTATCAAGTCAATGTAATCTTAAATTCTAGCAGAACTTCCTGTAGAAACTGACAAGCTGATTTTAAAATTTATAAGGAAATTCAAAGGGGGCAACAACATTGGGAGAAAAAATCTCAAAGACAAAGAATATGTTTAAATGACTTATGCTTCCAGATATGACAGCTCATTATAAAGCCCCAGTAAGTAAGACTGCCTGGTACTGGCACAAAACTAAAGAACTAATGGAACTGAACTGAGAGTCCAGAAATACATATATATGCTCACTTAAATTTTGACAAAGACAAAATTGTTGCATAAGGACTATTTTTTTAACAAATGTTGTCAAGTCCAGAAAAATTAAAATATCTGAACCGCTATTCTTGCCCCTAGACAAAAATCAATTCCACGTGAGCCATAGACCCAAAGATAATAAGTAAAACAATAAAGTTTCTAGGCAGTAGCGTAGGAGAACACAAAGCCTTCATGACCTTGAGGTAGGCTGCCATTTCTTTAAAAAGACATCATCCCAGAGTTCCCTAGTGGCCTCATGGGTTGAAGATCCAGCATTGTCACTGCTGTGGGTGGGTTTGATCCCTGGCCCTGGAACATCTGCATGCCCTAGGTGCAGTCAAAAAAAAGGAAAAAAAGAACATCATCCCGCTCCCCAAAAAGCATGAACATTAAAAGAACAACAAATTGAACTTCGTTAAATTAAGAATTCCCATTTATCCAAAGACACCATTGAGATGGTGAAAAGCAAGCTAATGAGTGGGAGAAGAGAATTTTTACCCAGTGTATGTAAAGGACCCTTACATATCAATTTTAAAAGAGTTAACAGATACCCATTTGACCCTAGGCAAACAGTCTTGAAGTGGTGCTTCACAAACGAGAATCTCCAAATGGCTAATAAATATATGAAAATGTTCTCAACATGATTATTCATCAGGGAAATACATATTAAAAACACAAAGAAACACCACTATATACCTGCTAGAACATTTTATAAATTTTTTTTTAATGTACAATGCCAGTTACTGGCAAAGATATTGGATAGCTGGGACTCTCATAAGCACCTGATAGAAATATAGACTAATGCACATATATAATTTAGGGATATATATATATATATCCCTAAAAGAATTGAATACATACATATACTAAAATACATTATGAAAATATTCCTAGTACTGCCCGAACTGAAATAGCCCAAAACTGAAAACAACCAAAATGTGCATCAATAGTATATTTGATAAATAGCAGTATAAACATGCAATGGAATACAACATTTTAGTGAAAAATAAACCGACACACAAGAAGATGGATGAATCTCAAAAGCATAACTGTAAACAAAAGAAAACAGACAACACAAAAGAGTATTTACTGTATGATTCTCTTTACACTCCGTTAAAAAATATACAAAACAAATGTATGGTGAGAGAAGTCATGATAGTGTTTACCCTGAGGCGGACAATGCCTTGGTGAAGGCAAGAGAGGCATCCGCGGTGCTGGTAATGTTCCATTTCTTATCTGGGTGTTGGTTACACAAAGGCTTCCCCAAGTTGGTCTAAGAAGTGAAAGGATTTCAAACCCAAGTATACATCTGACTTCAAAGTCCTGTTCATTAAAATATCTTAATAAGTGTGTGTCTGTGGTGGTGATAAGGAGATCTACTTTCAAATGGGTCCAAATAGGAAAATGTTCAAATTACCTGTCCTTTTAATTACCCTTTTGGTGACAAAAAAAAATCGAAAAGAACCATGACTAAGAAACCACTGCCACCTGGTGGCAGCCTGCCCTAATTGCAGGATCAGATAATGGGCACAAGACTCAACTTCCAAGTGGTCTACAGCCGGTTCAAAACAGCAGGATGACAGCAAAAACGCGTTCGATCTCCCCCCAAACACACACCCAGTAGTTCCAATTTTTTTTTTTTTTAGGGCCACACCCGTGGCGAATGGAGGTTCCCTGGCCCAATCGGAGCTGTAGCCGCTGGCCAATGCCACAGCCACAGCAACGCCAGATCCAAGCCCCATCTGTGACCTACACCACAGCTCACAGCAACACCAGATCCTTAATCCACTGAGCGAGGCCAGGGATCGAACCTGCATCCTCATGGATGCTAGTCAGATTCGTTTCCGATGAGCCAGGACGGGAAATCCCCAGTAGTTCTTTATCAAGCAATTATTTATGGAAAGCAATCACCTGTCTTTCAGACTGCTTCATCCTTATAATATAAATATTCAGTCTTTATCCCATATTCATAAAAGCAGTAAGAATGTTACCCATAATCGTAGAATGGTTACAACATGCCAGACACTGTATGAGTCTCCTTGCAGAGATTATGTCATTTATTAGTCATAACAAGCCTAAGAGGAGTCCACTATTATTCTGCTTGTTTTAGGAAGAAGTAGACTGAGACGTACTTAGGACTCCCAAGGCCCACACAGATACTCAGTAATCAAGGCGAGATTTTAATCCAGGTCCCTAGAATTCCAGAGGTCCTGCTCTCCTATTTTCCAAGCATGAAGGCTGGACAATTTCTCCTCACAGTAGGAAATCCAGACACGTGAGTTCCTGAGCTAGAGGTGACAAGGACTCAGTGTGGACCACAAACAAATTGCTTAACTTTTCAGGGAATCAGTTTATCTTATCTGTAAACCAGAAGTCTTGCCCAGACGCTCTCCAAGGCTCCTTTCCACCTAACAGCTCCCGAACGCAGAAGAAAGGCATGAATCTAAGTCGCTTGCAATATGTTTTTTGTGGTTTGAAACAACTATTTTTAGACCATCACAGAATAAGAGCTCATTTCATGGAGCCAGTCACAAATTTCCCACAATCTTTGGGGAAAATCCAGGCATGAGGGAATTCTAGGACTTAATGAGATGATGTAATGCGGGAAAATATATAGTTGGAAGAAAATTTTATTAGTGTGAGTAAATGTACATTTTCAAGTGAATTACAAGACTTTAAGAAGTAAATGTATATGCCCCATGGGGAAAATCACCTAAGACTTTAAAACAGAGCATGTAATGTTCATTTTCAAGCCTTCTGAGAACCTCTGCAGATGTGAGTAAGAGGGAAAATTGTTCAGGACCTTTAACCCTAGAAAAAAAAAACAAATGACCTCAAGAAAATAGCTTCAATTAAGCAAATCGAAGACACTCTATAAGTGCAATTTTTAGATAAAGGGCCTTTATAATACAACATGAGTTAATATATTCATTCAGCAGAGGTGCACTTATGTAAATTGGCTGATGTGAAACCTACAGGATTAGCAACATTTAAGAATAAAACATGAAACTGGTCTGGCATTCAAATAGTGAAACACACACCCTTCAGCTCAACATGCTTAGTTTCCAACAACAACAGCAAAAGCACCTTGGCTCCTGCAAATACAAGACGTGAACATTCTGGGTCATACAATTTCTTGAATTGTCTCTGGGTTGTCATATACCTCTAATATGTTCAACACGTGCATCCTAGCAAATTCCAACCCCATGATGTCAATTTCAGAATTCACATCTGTGACAGATTGTTAATGACTGGAAAGTCTGGTTCTTTCCATTATTATTTCAATCGCTAACCTAAACCGAGTAAAATAACAGAGGTAAGATGTCACGCCTTGAGAAAGATGCCCCAGACAGATGCTCTTTTCTCCTGCCTTACCTGGACTATCTCTTCAGAGGTGCTCCTGGTATTTTTCAGTCATTAAACAAGACTTTACCAATGTGTAAGATGAGAATAAATTCAGAGATTTGGCGTCTTAGGGAACACCACTCACCGATGGTTTCAAAACCAACGGAGTATTGCAAGGAATCAAGGTATCACGGACTTGACGGGACCAAAGCAACAAACGCATCCCCAGTCTGGGTCCCAGCATGCAAAGCGCCATGTGCACACAGTCACAGATAAGGAGACCGTAGCACAGTGAGAGGGCAAAACTGCGCATGCTTCCAACACACCCAAGTGTTGGTGCCTCCAAGTGTGGCTTGAGGATTCCTCTATAGAATGTTCTGTGCCCATTTTAGACTTGCTGATGCTGTTCACACCCACCCCAACAGCCGGCACCCCTGGCTCCCCAGTACTGCCTCTTCAACACTTGCTTTAACCCCTAAAAGTCTTCTCTCTCCCTTGCCCAACAGTGATACGTAAATCCATGGATGCTACAGTGCAGATGGAACTTTAACACATCTAGCCCCTCTCTCTTTACATCAGTTTCATCTAATCAAAAATTATGTAGCCCTAGAAGCTGGCTTCATGCCTGTAACATAATACTTTATCAAAATTTATTTACTAGATGTAACTATTTGCAAACTGTTCACAGTTACAAATTGAACAAGATGCATTCTTTGCTTTCTCTGAGCTCAGGGTCCAGCTGAGGAGATGAGACGTGTTCAAAAGTAACTCTAATTGGGGAATAAGAAGCCACAGTAATTTAAAGAGGCCCGGAGGAAGCAGCATTGGAGGTAAAGGATGAATGATTAATTTCAAGAGACATTAAGAAAATGCTCTATCTTTTCTTTAAAATCTTTGCTTTCTACTTTCCTTGCTGACATTCTTCTGAGACTTTCAGCTACATGTGCTTTTACTTCCAAATAAAGAGACTCATAAACAATCCCCATTTAGTGTTTATGGGTTGGACACATGGGTGGGTGGGTGGATAAATGGATGGATGGGTGGATGATGGATGGAGGAATGGATGGATGGGTGAAAATACTCCCTTTTCAAGTTCTGCAATAGCTCCCTATTGTCTACCATATTGGGTTTTAGCTCAACTCTACAATTAAATGACCAAATTTATGTCATATTTTAACCTTCACTGTGGTCCAGTCAATATCCTAAACATCTGGCAGAAATCCTTTCCTAGACCCCATCTTTGGGTTTGCCTGTAAGGTTCTTGTCAAACTCTCTGTCCTCCAAAGCCAAGTTTGAGTCTCACTTTTGCCAGGAAATCACTTTGACCATAGTAGCCCACAGGGAAATCGCCTTTATTTGATTTTCTGCAAGCTCTGCAATGAGAACTGCAGAGTTTACTCCTCAAACATGCGAACGCTGAAATCTTCTCTATTTCAAATGAAATCAGATTTTTGTTCAAGAGATTGCTCTTCATGCACAAGAATGCATTTTGCATTTATAATGTGTTCTTTCCTAGACACCTTGCACAGACCTTGACTTTACAAGATGCTGAGGGGGGCTGGGGAAGGGGTGAAGCGGGGAACAGATGGAAACTGGGATGAGTCTGAATCCAAGCTCCCTCACTTACAAGTCATTCCTCATCTTACCAAAAAAAAAAAAAAAAAATGGGATCGAAATACCTCTACTGCAAATATAGTATTACAACTGAATGAGACAGCCTATGTGAATGCACCTGGTACGGCACATAGCAAACTTTAGGCCTGCCATAAGTGCTTAGTTCCTCTTCGAATGGAAACTAAAATGCTGAAGAGGGTGGTGGGGGGTGTGGGGGTGGGGGTTTAAGGGAAAATGGCCCCCTTCATCCAAAGATTAATGATATCAAATTCTGAAGCTAATAGTCTGATATTTAAATAATTTGTTGGAAGATTACTTTGAAAAAGCCAATTTTTAAATTTGAAATTTCTGGTTTGCAGGGTCAGCCCTCATTATATAAAACCCCATAATCTGGCAGAGAACAGGATGGTGTGTATGCAGGCAATATAAATGTGCCACAAACTTACGGAGTCAAGGCTTTATCAAAACAATGCAATTCTCCTGCAAGCTGAGATCCTTGACAGCTACTCTGTAGCTCTGTAATTATCCATAAAATGCCTGCAGATCATAATGGCACTTCGTTCTTCCTTGTGTCAATGGCAGCCTCTGCTTGCCTTTGAGGTTTTCTCTTGAGCCAGTGTGAGCAGTCAGACAAGACAATGCGGGGAATCTCGAGGGTCCCGAATCAGAGGGGAACTCACCCTTCCTGGCGCCTTTCCCCCAGGCCCTGTTTACAAACTTCCTGGGACAGAAATCTAAATGGGTTTAAGCAAAATAATCATAATAATAATAATAACAGAGGGCGGGGGGGGGATATTTCCACTCACACAACTGGGATGGGCAAAGTGGAAGGTACAGAGTGAGTACACACTCTCCAGGCTTCTGGATTCTTCTTCTCCCTGGGCCACGGATCTCATTTTCTCTTACACATGGGTTTCTACCTGGTGCCTCTTACAGTTATCCCCTGATTTCCTTTTTTTTTTTTTCTTCTCCCCTAGTGGTCAGATTTCATGAAAAGGCAGTTGATACAAGAGAGCTCCGTGTCCTCCTCTCCCCCTCTGTCCCCAAACCATTCCAGACCCGTATCTGTCCCACCACGTCATGCTGAAACTGCCTTCCTTTTCTAGTCACCAGTAAAACCTCCCAATTGCTCAGATGATCTCGCTTTGAGCTCTGTGCCCTGTCTGGCTTTTCTTTCGCGTTTGCTCCTCGTGGCTTGCTCTTTGCCTTCCATTTCCAGGCACCATTCTCCCCTGGTCTGTTTCTACCTCCCACCCCGTCACCCCTTCCTGGGGTCCATTACTGGCTCCCTCCCTCTCCCCATCCCTTAAACTTTGTTATTCCCTACGATTTCATCCTTAGCTCCCTTTTCTTTTCACACCATATATTTTCTTTGAATGTGACATTCCCACATTCCTGGCTTTAATGGCCACCTCTAAGTGATGACTCTATCTCCAACCCAGATCTTTCTCCTGAGTTCCAGACTCCTAACTGATAATTGACTATCTCCTTTCCAATGTCCAAAGGCACCTGGAATTCAGCATGTTCCAACTCAATACGGCACCTACTCCACAGCCCTAAAACTTGTTCCCCCTCTTTTCTGCATGGCGCCGTTCTTCCCTCAGGATCCCAAGCCAGACAGCTGATAGCCGTCCTCCTCTGTGTCCCAGTTTAATTAACCCCGGGGTCCTGTTCATCTCAAGATTGTATTCCCCTCCCCGTAAGACACCACCACAGCCCTTGTCACTTCCCACCTGGACGACTGCAGAGACAGCCTTGCTGGTAGGACTTGTCTTCGCTTTTCCACCCACCCCGCCTCCTTCTAGTCCAATCTCCAAGCTCCTTCAAGGTGCCTCTTTCTAAAACACAACGTGATTGTGATTACGCTACCCACCCACCCCCACCTCCACTTTTAAGTTACTTCCAATTATCCTCACAATAAAGTGTAGGGCAAAATTGTCCTTTATCATCGGGCCAGTGCTTGTCCCTCGGCCTCATACCCCGCTGTGATTCTCAGGGCCCAGTGGTCCCAGCTCCGTGCAGTTGCTCAGTGGGGACGCTCCGCCCACCTCTGCAACTAGGTCTGAAGTGCTTCTCTTTACTAGACGGTTTTTCCCCCTTATTCACCTGGAACACTCCCACTCATCCATCAGGTCTCCATTCAGCCATTGCATTTGTTTCTTGAGTCTACCGTAACAGAGTACAACTGACTGGGTGGCCCACACAAGAGGAATTTATTGTCTCTCAGTTCTGGAGGTGAGAAGGCTGAAATCAAGGTGTCAGCAGGGATGGTTTCTTCTGAGGACTTCGAGGGAATATCTGTTCTGTTCCTCTCTCCTAGGTTTAGGTGGCCTCACGTATTTTGCCTTATTCATGGTCTTCTTCTTTTTTTTTTTTTTTTTTTTTGCTTTTCATGGCCGCTTATGGAGCATATGGAAGTTCCCAGGCTAGGGGTCCAATCAGAGCTGCAGCCGCCGGCCTATGCCGTAGCCACAGCCACAGCAATGCCAGATCCAAGCCACACCTGCAACCTGTACTACAATGCCAGATCCTTAACCCATTGAGCCAGGTCAGGGATCGAACTCACATCCTCATAGATATTAGTTGGATTTGTTGGTGTTCTTTTGATTTTACATCATCTTTGCTCTAGGCATGTCTTTCTCTATGTCCAAATTTCCCCTTATTGTAAGGGCACAGTCATACTGGATCAGGACCCACTCTAAAGACCTTAACTTAATCAACTTCACTCGATAATCTGCAAAGACTATCTTTCCAAATAAAGTCCTATGGACAGGTGCTGTCGGTGAAGCCTTCAACATCAACGCAATTCAGTGATTACTTACAGTAATACTCCAGATCCTTAGATAAACACATCACCACTAGGCTTTAGACACTTCACCCAGTAATGAACAGGACAAAACTAAGAAAAAGACCAGGACCCAGTGATGTCATCTAACCCTGCTCTAGCCATTTTTCCTTGCTGGGGAAACTGAGCTATTCTGTTCATAGCCTTCAGGGTTAAGGACCAAAGCAGAGACGGTAAAGCCAAGGATCACTCATAGTGAGGGGTCTGATATGGCCCTTCTACACCCCACATCATGCCGCGATGATAAAAAGCTGCACCGTCAGGGTAAGAGTGAGCCAGAAGTACCTGGGACTCAGGTATGCAGTGCAAGGAGAGTTGCTTTGATGCTGAACAGAAAAGGGAGGGAAAGAAAGGAATGGAAAGGAATCTGTTCCTGAGAAGTAGTGAACTGACATTAACCCTTACATAGAATTATAGCTCAAATACACATCACCCAAGTGGTCTAAAGGCCCTAAAGTGGAAAAAAAAAAGCAATAATTTAAATCAAAACCATGTAATATTGATATAAGAACACTGGCTTTTTTTTTTTTTTAAAGAAAGGGGAGTAAATAAGAAACTCCTTAGGTTTTTTGGCTTGACACTTTTAAAATTGATAGCCTAACAGTATACCAGTTTTGTTACTGAAACTATATATCATGAAAATTCTTGCCCGCGCTGACATCTGGTTAAATTTCTTCACTTCCTTTGCAGTCAAAACAATTCTCAGTGAGTTCTCCCGGGGAGCCGGGGGCGCATCTGCGACCTCGGAAAAGTGTGCGAGCCCCTTCGTCACCTCAGCACTGCAGCACAATGCCGTCCTCTTTGTAAGAAGGCAGGCGGTAAATGAGATAACAGGATGGCTGGCAAATCAAATGAGGCATTTCAGGACTTGAAGGGGCCTTAGAAATTCACCTTTTGTAAAAGCTTACCTGGGTCCTTTTGTAGGACACATGTAGTAGCTATTGAGGTGTGTATATATATATATATATATGTATGGTCACACGGCAGAAGCTCAGATGGAGGAAATTAGGGTGGGCAGCACGAGAACAGGTTAGGAAGCGGAAGCGTTGCCTAAAGACTTCAGTTCGCGGCTTGGACAAGTGTCCAGAGAGCTCTTAAGCTCCAGGGTCCCTTGGTGACAGAGCGCTTTGCCTCCAGCAGAGAGGTGCAAAGGCCGGGGTGTGAACTTCTCCTACGAAGGACAGCGAGGGCAAGTCTTTTGCCGCAGACTGTCTAAACGTCAGAAAACATCCCTTTCTCCTCCATATGTCGGGTCTACCCCGATCTAGAAGTCACACACGAGAAATTAAATAGCAGCCTTTATTAAAAAAAAAAAAAAAAAATTGAGCCACAGAGGACTGTAAAAGGAAAGACATGTGAGCTGCTGAAGATTAAAAAGACTGAGAGGTGATTGAAAAACTCAGCCTCACGCGTGCTCGTTCTTTGCAGCACCGTGGATGGAACTGGAGACTCTCATCCTGAGTGAAGTGAGTCAGAAAGAGAAAGACAGATACCACACGATAGCGCTTCTATCTGGAATCTCATATATGGCACAAGTGAACCTTTCCATGGAAAAGAAACTCATGGACTTGGAGGACAGACTTGTGGTTGCCGAGGGGGAGGGACTGGGAGGGACTGGGAGTCTGGGGTTAATAGATGCAAACTACTGCCTCTGGAGTGGATAAGCAATGGGGTCCCGCTGTCTAGCACTGGGAGCTATATCTAGTCACATGTGACGGAGCATGACAATGTGAGAAAAAGAACGTAGACATGTATGTGTGACTGGGCCCCCTTGCTGTACAGGAGAAAATTGGCAGAACACTGTAAACCAGTTATAATGGAAAAAAGAAAAATCGCAATTAAAAAAAAATGACACAGAAGACCGTGGCATGGGGGAGTGGATGAGGTGCGACAGGGCGGCTGTGAATGAATTCGAAGCAGGATGATTCAAAAAACGAGGAGAAATGAAAGGGCCTGCGAGGGAGAGTCGTCCCCGCCCCCGCCTCCCCCCCGGCCACACCCAGCTACTCTGGCCCCAGGTTCCCTAATGACGGTCTTAACCACTCACGTCAGATCATCCGGGCAGGAAATGAAACCTGTTAGGATAATTATACTCTTCATGAAGTTCATAGAGTTTTTCCATAGGATGAATTCACTCATGCTCTTCCTTTAGTTGTCATTTAAGGAGGCGCTGGACTGGGGAGGCGGAGGGCTGTCCGAACAGCCTCTCTCTGGACCGGGTTGGACCCAACTGGCCGCGTGGCTATGGCCCCGCCAGGGAGGGCAGACCAGTTAAGCACTTGCTTCCTCCCAAGGACGCCTGTTCCTTCCTGAGTGTTTTCCCAAGGCTCTTTCACCTCTCTGGGCCTCCGAGTCCTCCCCGAGGTAATGTATAGGCTGGACAGCATCCTTTGTGCGGCCCCTTTCAGCATCTCAGTTGTCTTTGTTTTCCTATTGCTGCTGTAACAAATGACCACACATGCAGTGGCTTGAGCACAGCTTGGTGTCCTGCAGGGCAGAAATGGGTCTCTCTGGGCTCAACTCAATTTGCTGGCAGAGCTGTGTTCCTTCTCTTCCAAGGCTCCAGGGGAGAATTTGCTTCGCTGCCTTTTCTAACTTCTAAATGGCCACCCGTGGAGTTCCCATGGTGGCGCAACGGAAACAAATCCTACTAGCATCCATGAGGACTCGGGTTGGATCCCCGGCCTCACTCAGTGGGTTAGGGATCTGGCGTTGCCGTGAGCTGTGGTGTAGGTGGCAGATGAGGCTCAGATCCTGCGTGGCTGTGGCTGTGGTTTAGGCTGGCAGCTGTAGCTCCAATTCGACCCCTAGCCTGGGAACCTCCATAGGCTGTGGGTGCGCCCTCCCCCAAAAAAAAAGAAAAAAAATTTTTTTAAGTAAAATAAATAAAGGCCACACAAGTTCCTTCCTCCCCTTTCTTCTTCCAGCCGTGTCAGGCCGAGCCCTCCCTCTCCCACCTCTCCCGTTCTCTCTTCTGATTTCTATTTCTATGGGTCCTTGTGATTGTACTGGGCCCTCCCTGGTAACCCACCACAATCTCCCTGTCTTAACATCATCTGATGCCATGAAAGCCACCTTCCATCTTATCAGAAACCTTAATTTCCCTTTGCCACTTAACCTAACGTAGGCATAGATTCCGGGGGTTACTTAGAGCAGAGACATCTCTGGGGACCCTTCGCCTGCCCATCACACCAATAACACCAAATTCTTTTTCTGTAATAATTGCGTTTCATGTTCATCGATACCCTTCACTGACCAAAGGTTCTAACAGTGAGAGCCGTTGAAATAAGGAATAAATACTTTGACTTCCTTTTTTTTTTTGCCTTTTTGCCTCATCTAAGGCCGCACCCGCGGCATATGGAGGTTCCCAGGCTAGGGGTCTAACAGGAGCTGTAGCCGCCGGCCTTCACCACAGCCACAGCAACGCAGGATCTGAGCCGCGTCTGTGACCTACACCACAGCTCACTGCAACGCCGGATCCTTAACCCACTGAGCAAGGTCAGGGATCGAACCCGCAGCCTCATGGTTCTTAGTTAACCACTGAGCCATGACGGGAACTCCAAATACTTTGACTTCTGAACCTCGCGATAATGGGAAGAGTTGAAAAAGAGGGAGGAAAATGACATTCATTGAGCCTATCAGCTACTGTGTCGAAAGTTTCATCTACAGCATCTAGTTTGCTAGCATTTTCACGGAAGAAAACTCTGAGAGTCAGGTTGTTCAAATAACATGGCTAGTAAGTGGTAGCTGGGGATTCAAATCCGTAAGCTTCAGGATGACTGTGGAGTTTGTGTTGTCTTTCATGCATTAGTTCTTTTGAAACTGACAGTCCTCTGACTTATACATGTTCGGGGCACATTTTCAAAATGCAAATAAAAGAACCGTGTGTCCGAATATACTCAAAAGATTATCCTCTATTCTGAGGTTTTGTCCCTCCTTTTTTTTTTTTTAGTTTTTAAAAGGATTTTTAATTTTAACTTTATAATTTTATTTTATATTTTATTTTAATATAATAATGTAAATACAATATAAAGAAAATTTTTGATTTTAATTTAATAATTTTATGTATGGATGGAAGTGGAAAACAAGGGTTGTGGAACCGGTACAGACCCGGTCTCGAATCTCAGCTCTGCTGTCTTGTTACTGTCTGCCATGTTACCGAGCAGTGCTGAGCCTCTGTTTGCTTCTCTACAAAATAGGAGAATAAGTTATATCTGATCAAGGAGTTTCAAAGATGGAGACAGGGCACCGTACCAGGCAGGGTACCTAACATTGCTTTGGACGCGAACTCTCCCATTGCACCATCTTTGCAACGCCAACCAATTTGCAAATGACTCCAGGATCCACATTGCCAAGCCTTCTCCTCTCTAGTCCTGATTTTCCCATGGCTTGCTAAGCATCTCTACCTGGATGCTTTGGCAGTGTCTCAAACTCAGTATGTCCAAAGCCGAATCCTCCGCTATCCCAAAGTTTGCCTTTCACCCATTTTCTTTGTTTCTATTAATGATACACCATCCAGTATCCAGTCACATGGGCCAGGAACCTGGGAGTCTTCTTTGATTCACGTTTCTCTCAGATTGATGATTCTTGCCTCCTCGGGCGGGCTTCCTTCTCCCAGTTCTCAAGGCCCCTGTATCAGTGTTCCCGGCTACACTCCACACAGGAACCACTCCCCACAGCCTTTCACCTCCAGCTTCTCTACCCTGGCTTACTATATTTTTCCTCATCTTTTCATGGCCGCACCTGCAGCATATGGAAGAGCCCAAACTGAAGCTGCATCTGCAGGCCTGCACTGCAGCCAGAGCAACAAAGGATCCCAAGCTACATCTGTGACCTATGCCCCAGTTTGTGGCAACACCAGATCCAGAACCCACTGAGCAAGGCCAGGGATCGAACCCGCATCCTCACAGAGACAAACGACTGGTTCTTAACCCACTGAGCCACAGCGGGAACTCTAAGGTTGCTATTTTAGAGGTATCACCACCCCCCTGTCCAAAAGCCTTATGTTTCCCGGTGCCTCTCAAATTACATCCAAACCCTTTAGCCTTGTTTTCAGACTCCTTTGCAAGCTCCCATGGGCTTTGAAGTGCTGTCTTCTTTCCCACATCCTAAAGCGCGGCCAAATGATCAAAGACCCACTCTGCCTCACTCTCCCCCACTGTCACCAGCCCCATGCGTTTTCACACACTCTTTCTGCCACAAGATCATCTCAATCTTGATAACACATCCTTCCGGGATCCCCTCCCCGGGCCCTTGTGTCCTCCAGGCAAATGCCACCCATAACCACCCTTCTTTACTCTTTAGCCAAAAGTCTGATCATTTCAGTAGTCGATGCCTGTAGATCTTCACTATAAAGCTGGATGGTTGCGATACATCCTTTTGAATGTAGTCCTCAAAGCTTTATTTGAAATACAAGCCAGCAAATGGGCTTTTAGTTGCCTACGTATAAAGAATAGGTGGTCACTTTTGCCTGGGCAAACATGCCCCGCAATACCTGGCTCTTCCTGGTAAAAGTTAGGACTGCGCCCACTTACTCTGTGAAACGGGGACCCCCGTGGCTCTCCCAGTATCAGCTGCTCCTCTGGCACCCATCGAAAGCCAGTGATAAAGTAGGACCTCCTCCCTGATTCCACGCGGAACACCTCCAGGACCCTCCGTTTCCTTCTCCACCAGAATCACGGAAGATGGCAGGGCATTAATCTTTTTCCTGCCTTCACACCCCCAACCTTGTGAGTCCCTGTTCTCTCTAGGGACCCACCAGTTGAGAGGGAAAAGAAGTAACTTCTAGCCTTCCTGCTGCACCTAGAAGCGAATTATCTATGAAATGGCTAATGCTTCTCTTTCTCCCATCCCACATGCTGCCAAGCCCCGCAGCCATCGGGAACAATTTCTAAGGCTGCTCGGTTTGGGAAACCTGTCCATGCCCCATCTCTTAGTTGGCTCTCCCGCTGTCAACTTCCACTGCCCCGCATTGCCGTAGTTTCCAGTCTCCACTGTGTATCCGAACGATCCATGGAGCTTTGCAAGCACTGAAATACCACATCCCACCCTTAACAAACCCCACTATAACCCCCAGGGCAGGGCCAGGCATCTGGACCTTTTGTTTAATGGGGACATCCTGATTTCTAGCTTGTCAGGAAGAGAATGGTCCCACAAAGTACAACATTTACTCCCGCCTTACGTGAAATTTAATCCCTCCTTTTGAGAATGTCCCCTCCCCCACACTGACACACCCTTGCTTGAAATCCTCCCCGGCTCATAATTTCTAAGGCCCACCCCTTGCCTGGAGCTGCCTCATTTGAGCATTTGAAGGCCCCCCTGGCGGTTACAGCTCAGGTCCCTCCCAGCTTGAGGAATTCCAGCATCCTATCTTCCTGTGACCTGTCTGCCTGGTGGGAGTGGAGCAAAATTTCTATTTCTTATCACGCTCCTTGAATTAGGAAACAAAATGAATCCTGCTCTATTTTGAGAACTAAGTTGAAAGCTGAGAGAGGGAAAATGATTTTGGAAGCCCAGTGCAATAAATTCATAAATTAAAAAAAATCCTTTTAGATCCCTCTTCTATATTTTCTCAAATTATTCCCTTACTATTACACTTCAGATTCTCACTTCTGATGCCCCTCTCCTTAGCTGAAGATCAATCTGTTCATATTTTTTAAAAAAATTCTATGTGCTTCTATTTAAGCGCCAGAAATGATGGATCTAAAAGCCTGAAGATAAATGCGTGTTATCCTGTCATTCATTTTTAGAAGGAAATTGGCTATCAATTTGCTCTGCTTCAAACCCCATGCCTAGTACAGTTCAGCTGGCACTGATTTTCCTGATGTGCTATTTTGCAAAAAAAAAAACCTTAAAACCGTCTGAGATCCTTTGCTACTGGATTTTAGTAATGTGAGCATCTTGTGGAAGAATTCCCAATGTCCTTTATGTGCTCTTTTTACTTAGTTTCACTTCATCCTCAAATGTGATTACAGTTTGTCTTGAGAACAAAACATTTCCCAAGGAACACACGCCCAACCATATACGGGGGAGGCCCTGGAAAAGCCCTGTTTATATGTAGGTATATGCTTACGCTGGCACGCGTCCATCTTCAGGGAAGGGATGCAGTGATGAGAAAGAGTCACCACGGTTGTTCCCCAGTTCATCTTCCCCTTGTTGCATCTAAAACACTGGGGAAGAGAAAACCAAATATTTTAGGATTCTGTCTAAGCATCAGCAAGACATTCCTGGGGGCCCTGGGGAAGTCTCATTCTTGTAGCTCCGGGTGGAGAATGAATGGTTACTTGGTATCGTTAAAGCAGGAACAGGCTGCCCATAAAAGCCATGGCACCGGAAAAAATGTGACCAAGAGGAGAGGACTAAAATTCTTCCAACTCCTATGATACAACAGCCGCACCCTGCTAAACCTAGCAACATTGAGAGAAGCTCAAGGTTTGGAGGCCACCAGGCGTACATTCTGAAAAACTCTAAAAAAGGCAAATTTCAGGAGCTGCCGTCGTGGCTCAGAGGTTAATGAAACCGTCTAGCTTCCCTGAGGACCCAGGTTCAATCCCTGGCCTCGCTTGGCGGGTTAAGGATCCGGCACTGCCGTGACCTGTGGTGTAGGTCGCAAATGAGGCTCGGATCCCACAATGCTGCAGCTGTGGCTTGTGACCTGGCGGCTACAGGTCCGACTGGACCCCTCGCCTGGGAACCTCCACATGCCGTGGGTGCGGCCCTAAAAAGACAAAATAAATAAATAAATGAAATTTTAAAAACAGATTTCAAGTTGGCAGTTTATTCGCCACCCCAACGATCATCACCAAAGTCAATGAGAAACAGAGAGAGTCCCATTCCCCAGCCCCACCACCACCAACATGGGTGAGGCTGGAGGGTGCAAAGAAGCTCACTTGAGGGGATAAAGAAGAAGCAGGGATAAAGGTGAGAGGCCGACTCAGAGTGAAGGGAGGCTGGGGGTTGTGTGCATTCTGGCTGTCTGCCACTGCAAAAAGATCATCTCCAAACTTAGTGACTTAGAACAGCAAACGTGGAGTTCCCACTGTGGCGCAGTGGGTTAAGAATCCTACTGCAGCAGCTCAGGTCACTGTGGAGGCGTGGGTTCGATCCCCAGCCCCCCCGGCACAGTGAGTTAAGGATCCCGCATTGCCCCAGCAGTGGCCTAGGTCAAAGCTGTGGTTCGGATTTGATCCTTGGCCTGGGAAATTTCATATACCCAGGGTGCAGCCATAACACAAAACAAGACAAAAAAAACAGCAAACAGTTTCTGTCCAGCAAGTTCTGTTGGTCGGGAATTTGGAGGGGGTAGAGCCAGGAGTTTCTGACTCAGGGTTTCCTGCAAGACCTCAGCAGGGAATTGCAGTTACCTGCGGGCTTGACGGGGTTCCCAAGTTCGCCCGGGTGCTGTTGGCAGAACCTCAGCTCCCTGTCTCCTGGCCTCTCCATGAGGCTCCTGGACATCCTCAGGGCCCGGTGGCTGAGCCCTCCCGGAGGGAGAGAGCCAGCGGGCAACGCGAGGACCAAGACCTTCTGTCTTCCGTGACCAAGTCTCCGAAACAGACACCCCCTGTATTCCCCTCGCAAGCACTGAGTCGCCAAGCCCAGCCCACGCTCAGCAGGAGGGGCACTCACTCCACTTCGGAAGAAAGGGGCATCGCAGCATTTGTAGGTATTTTAAAACTGCCATAGTATGGCTGGGGATTCAGGAACGTGGTGAAGGCGGGGAGTTCTGTTGCGCGTGTTAGCGGGCAATAAAAACCCTGTTTTTACATCCAAACACCCCTTTCAAAACGGCCCCTCCTTCCAACGGATTTATTAATCTCTTGCAACTCCAGGAGCCTATGGCCTCGCGTTAGCACAGTGCTGCAAACCACCTTCCGCCTGGGCCAAAGCAATTGTATCGATTTATTAGGAAGGTTTTACAGATCACGAGTCTTTTGAGGGGCCCAGGCCAAGCTCACTGCCCCCAGGCTGACCCCACCGCTGCCCCGACTGTAGCAAATTAAACACAATGTGTTGAACCCTTTGCATAGTTGCCCTGTGTGTGAAATTCATAAAATTTTGTAGCAAGAGATATAGCTTTGTCCCTGCAAAGGCGCCCTAACTCCATCTCGGATAAAAATAAGCAAAGCTGCTTTTAGAAGCTTTGTATACTTTTTCCCCCTTCTGACAGCCTTCAAGTGGCAGCATATGATTTGGTCCCTGAGACATACAAAGTGTTTTAATTAAAGGTTGTCTAAAAATACAGAACGTTTCCACAGCCACATCTGCCATTAACTCTTCTGACATTCTGGCTGCATTAAGTCCTGGAAAATTCTTTACATATTAAAAAGAATCCGTGTGTGTCTGCGCACTGCTGGCTGTTTGGACTGACAAAAGCGAACGGTATGTTTACATTTGGTGCCCACAATAATTAGAGGCACTGTGGGACCCGTGGCAATTTGTTCTTACAACTTGAGAAACAAGCCTGGAGACTGTGTGGCCTTTTGCTGAATGACTTGACTTAAGCACCCTGTCAAGAGAAGTAACGGCAGAAACATCCACCAGATCAGTCTAGGAAACTGGGGTTTTTGCCCCAGTTGATGACCAACTATTTTGTGACCTTGAACAAATCAATTAACCCTTACGAGCCTTCAGTTTTTTAAACCTATAACAACAGCAATAGCTATGGAGCAGTGACAATGAGTATGCAAAATGCTTTACGTTGATGGTTCCTGGTCCTGATGAGACGGCTCCAATTATTATGCCCATTTTATAAGCCTCCTTCCTCTTGCTTATTTATGCCTTATTTGGTGGCAAAGAAAGCTTTCCTCTGAGAGTCAGTGGAGGGTAATAACGGCAAACAGCATAGACTGGGAGAGAGCGTTCTGAGGTTCAGATGCTGTCTCTGTCATTCACTCACTAGCTGTGGGATCTCAGGCTAATGACTTAACCTCTCTGTGCCTCTGTTTTTCCCGTCAGTAAAATGTGGGAATTAATAGAACCTACCTTATGAGCTTGTTAATACGAATGAAATAAGTTAATGTTTGCGAAAGACTCAGAACAGTGTTTGGTACCCAATATATTTGGTTTAAAAATAATAAACCTGGATGATCTTGGACTGAGCCTTTACTAGACAGAAGAGGTAGATCCGGGAATGGGGTCTCAGATTAGTCAGGGCAGAGAGAAAAGAGGTGATTTCGCCAATGGCCTCTGTCCAGATGTGCCTCTAGGGCCCCGATCTGAGGCAAAGAGCCCCCTTGGGCCAGCCAGGCTGGGAGACAGAGCAGAGCCTCCCCAAGGTCTCCGTCTGCATTGGGGTCACATCCATGAACATTAGCAAAGCCCAACCAAACACCCAGCAACAAGAGCCACGTTTTAATGCAGGCCAGGAGTAAAATACTGCATGCGGAATTCCAAGCTGCTGGGGCCAGCCAGGCCCAGCCATGACACTCCTTTCCATTTCCTCTCTAATCCCTACGGCAACCTTCAAAATAATCTAGCAAGAACCAAGAGCTTGAATCCAGTTTTTGGCTCTTGGACCACCCTGGCCCACAGATGGACAGCAGCCATGCATGAACAAAATCTTAGCTCTTTCATTCCTTCTTCAGCCCAGACAGTCTTTCCTCCAAATGAGAGTCTGCTATATGTATCCCCAAGGCTATAGCAGGTAGCATAGGAGTTCTGATCTTGGAGATAGTAGTTTGAAGGCCTTTGTTTACAGGAACCCACTTTATGCATCTTTGCAGAGGGAACCAAAACCAAATCTTTCGTTCCTCAGAACTTAGGGAGTGAAGTGAGAAGTGTGGATTATCGAGATAAAAGCTGTTCAAGTCGGAGTTCCCATCGGGGCTCAGTGGAAACGAATCTGGCTAGCATCCATGAGGATGCAGGTTCAGTCCCTCGCTCAGTGGGTTAAGTATCCGGCATTGCCCTGAGCTGTGGTGTAGGTCACAGACACAGCTTGCATCCCGCGCTGTTGTGGCTATGGCTGTGGTGTAGGCCGGCAGATATAGCTCCAATTTGCCCCCTAGCCTGGGAACCTCCATGTGCTGCAGGTGCGGCCCTAAAAAATAAATTAAAAAAAAAAAACCTGTTCAAGTGGAAGATAAGGCTTATGGCAGTTGGAGCTTATGAGTAGAATGTATATCCGCCTCGAATAGGTTCAGAAAAATAAAAGAGGAGAGAGCAAGAGAAGAGCCAAGATGCCAAAGAGAATTTGGGGCTGAACATTGTTTCATGGGAGCAGCTGTGGTCCACGTGGAGGATACTCAGAGGAGGCAGGGAAAGAGAATTCTTAAGTGTTGCCCTCCATCAAGGACATCTCCCCTGCTTCCACCTAGTCTTTCCCTTGGAGATTTGTCAAGAGACCAGGTGAAAAACCGGCAGTGTTTTCAGTTCTATTATTCTGAGGGAGTTTGAATTTTTTAACTGACACTATGCAAAGACAGGGCCACATGGGGTCCCAGTTATAGTTAGGTTATATATATCACATACTGGCTTTCAATAGAACCTCAACCCTGAGAGTCCATAGTTCTAAGAACACAACAACCAGACAAATATTATTTAAACAGTTCTTATGCATGCCCTCATTTAAAAAAAAAAAGTGCTTTTCCATCTCAGGGGCCCCCAGACCAACTAGAAATGGCTCAAGAGGAAGAATACGCAGAGTATAAAACAGGACACAGAAGCGTCTCCTGGGAATGCCTCCATTTGATGGGAAATAGTAGGGTTCCAGCAAAGCCATGTGGGTCCAGAACCAATTGGCTTTCTTGGGTTACTATTACTATAAATCTGTGATACTCCTAGGTCTGCAAAAGACAACCTTACAGCAGAATTCTTCAGCTTTAAGACAATGTGGCTTGTCAGACACAAAGGCACGCCATTTGTTTAAGATAAGTGGGAGGAGGAGTTCCCTGGTGGCCTAGTCCCTGCCATTATCACTGCTGGGGCTCAGGTCACTGCTGTGGCATGGGTTTGATCCCTGGCCCAGGAACTTGCACATGCTGCGGGCTTGGTCAAAAATAAAAATAAAATACAGGGAGTTTCTGTTGCGGCTCGGTGGTAAGGAACCCAACTAGTATCCTTGAAGATGAAGGTTCGATCCCTGGCCTCTCTCAGTGGGTTAAGGATCCAGCGCTGCCATAAGCTGTGGTGTAGGTCACAGAAGTGGCTCGAATCCCACATTGCTGTGGCTGTGGTGTAGGCCAGCAGCTGCAGGTCCAATTTGACCCCTAGCCTGGGAAACTCCATACGCCACAGGTGCAGCCCTAAGAAAATAAATAAATAAATAAATAAATAAATAAATAAATAAATAAATAAAAAGTGGGAGGAGCAGAACCAGAGACCCTGTCTCCATGTGTCACCCCAGGAGGGACTGAATGAATTGTCTCCTCTCCTTCACGGCATTTCCTCATCTCCCCATCACTCGCAAATCCTCTGGAGTTGTTCATGAGCCCATCACTCCAGCGGTGAGAGCAATGAGCCCCACGGAGATTACTGTACCAAGTGACAAGGCTCCACGGCAGCCTTCTGTGCTGGGAACACTCTAGTGGGAACATTCACCCTTGACTGCCATGACGTCACTCTGCCTCTAAAGCTGTCCTAATCCTCTGACGGTGCCTTCTCTGCCTCTTTGCAGGTGTCCATTCCTCCAGCTACCTGTTTTATGTTTCCTCGGGGGCTCCATTCCAGGCTTTCCATTGATGATCCTGCCTCCCCACCCCGCAGCAGCCTCATCCCTGCACACAGTTTCATTCCCACCCAATATGTCCATAGCGCCCTCTTCGGAGCTCAAAAGAGCCCTGTCTGATTGTGCCCTTGAAATCTCCACGCGGGTATCTCAAAGATCATTCATGTTCAGCGTGTCCAAACCAAATGTGTTGTCTGCCCTCCATATTTGGTTCTCTTCCAAATTCCTGCTCTCTGTAAATAGCACTAGGAATGAGAGCAAACGTGCTTACCAAACCCCCAGCCGGGCTGCACATATTAAAAGGGACTTGTATAAATTCTTTGCAAAAAGAATTCTAAGGGTTGGTACTTTATTAGCACTATTTTACTAAAGAAGAAACCAAGGAATTGAGAGGCTGGATTACCCCCTAACCCCGTTAACAAGTGACGGATCCACCGTCTATAGCTGTCAAGTCAGAAAACAGGCAGGGAGATGTCACAGACATCGTCCCCTGGTAACAACCACCTAATCAACTCAGCACCAGGTTGTGTTCATTTTTGCTTCTATTCTTTTTTTTTTTTTTCTTGCTTTTTAGGGTTGCACCCGCGGCATATGGAGGTTCCCAGGCTAGGGGTCCAATCGGAGCTACAGCTGCCGGCCTACGCCACAGCCGCAGCAACGCGGGATCCCTGACCCACTGAGCAATGCCAGGGATCGAACCCACGTCCTCATGAATATTAGTCAGATTCGTTTCCACTGTGCCACGATGGGAACTCCCATTTTTGCTTTTAAAGAGATATTTATTACACACTATTCTTTTGATTTCTGTGGCCACCTCCCTTGCTCGTGTTCGCTGTTTCTTGCTGATAGGCCTGCAATGGCTTATCCATCTTCCTGTATCCCCTCTTGTTCATTTCTTGTTCATCTCCTCATTCCCCACCCTGTAGCTGAGACACCAGCGAATCTGATCACCTAAACCTTTTCATATCTTCCCATTGCTTTGTGAATAAAGATGAAATTCCTAATAGTGGCTTGCAACTCAAAAGTCCGCCTCCCCTAACCTTCAGCTCTCCAGTTCAAGGCTGGGCTCCAGTCACATAGTTCTTTAAGCAACTCAAACGCATCTCAGTCCCTCCTTCTTTCACCCAGACTCTTCCCTCTGCCTAGAACGTTTTTTACCTCCTCATGCCACGTAGTTAACGCCTACTCATTCTTCAAGTCTCAGGCCAAACTTGTAGCCTTAGAGAAAATTCCCTACCCCAACGTGATGTGTCCTTTTCCTCCAAAGCACTGATCTCACTCAGGCCTTTGTTTCACTATTCAGATGATGTCTGTATCTCTTGCTGGTTTGTAAGTTTCTTGAAGGCACCAACCAGGCCTATTTTGTTCACCGTCACATCTTCCTTTAACTGACACAAAGCCTGGCCAGTGTTGGCACCCACTGATGTCTGCTGGATGGATGCTGGGTGGATGGATGGTTGATGGATAATGGATAGATGGAGGGATGGTGGCTGGTTAAATAAGGAGGGACAATCAGAAGCCCAGCCTACGTGCCCCTGTTTTTGTTCTCCACTTTTATCTGAAAGACTTTTTTTTTTTCTCCTTTGCACACTCAACCATGTCTTCAGTGTATTGCGTGGGTGTTAAGTGCTAGAAGTCAAGTGATTCTTATAAACCTAAAAAGAGGCCAGCTGCCAGACTCATGATAGCAGTGAAAAAAAAAAAAAATGGAAAGGAAAACATGTTCTAATAACAGCAGGCCACTGTGCAAAGAGCACTAAACTGACATCTAGAAATGTGCTTCCGGTTGCAGCTTTGTCACACACTGTGTGTGACCCCCGGAGAAATCTCTCTGCTTTCTTAGTTTCTCCAAATGCTATTAAAAAAAAAAAAAGGTTGGAGATGCGATACTGTCTTCATCGCTCAGAATCCTTACTTGGTTTATTAAGAGTTTCAATTTATTTCAATTATAGTATTTGAATTCTTCACATAGACAACGTCACGTAGGGTGCAAAAGGAAGGTTTTAAATTGGAAAATTCAGGAGTTCCCATCGTGGCTCAGTGGTAACGAATCCAACTAGTATCTGTGAGGACGAAGGTTCGATCCCTGCCTTTGCTCAGTGGGTTAAGGATCCAGCATTACCGTGGGCTGTGGTGTAGGTCGCAGACACAGCTCAGATCCTATATTCCTGTGGCTGTGGTGTAGGATGGCAGTTGCAGCTCCAGTTCAATCCCTGGCCTGGGAACTTCCATATGGCATGAGTACGACCTTAAAAAGACTAAATAGATAGATAAAATTAGAAAATTCGTATTAGAAATAAGTATCACTTTTAAATTTCATTTGGCATTGTTTCCAGACCAGGTTTTAGTGTTTTGCTACACTGAAAAATAGCAATTGAAATGTTCTGCTCCTTTTATTCACTGTGGATCATTTCTTTGCAGCTCCACAGTCTTCAAAGTAACGTAGAGGAAGTCATGGTTATTTCATTACCAGAATTATTAATTTCTCTTTATCATAAACGCCGCTGAGTGAAGTCATTTCATGCACTGCAGTTCATGGCTGCAGCACACCATCTATGTGTCAATCATCAAAACATATTTTCTTTAAAAAAAAAAGTTAATAAACTTTAAGCACGGCAAATTGAGCTCCATCTTCTTTTTATAATCGCCGAATTCTATTTGTGCCCTTTCCAGAAATTACCTCTGAAGGGGAAGAAAAGCAAGCTTCAGATGTGTGTTAAGTCTAATTAAGATAAGTATAGCGGATGACTTGGCGTGAGACGGATACCACCAGGAAACTTCGGTTCATTTCCTAAGTGTAAATAAACACATCCAATTTGCTGTTAATAAAAGCAATGGCAGGGCAGTAAAAAGCGTGGCTGACATGAATAAAGATGAAGCTGTGAATCCTTAATGTGAAAATGCCCCAGTTAAGAGGCACAGACCTGGACTACGTTAGTCCAGATGCAATGTGAATTTCCACCAATGAGGGACCGGCCTGTCGGTTTCACAGTAATGCTGAGCTTCGAATGTGTGAGTTCCATAAACTCAATCCCAACCAAGGCTTTCGGGTTTATTTTAGATTTGGTATTTTAAACGTAGGAGGGAAGCGATGCTCATAAATGGTGGAGTCGGTGTTCCTTTTCAGGGGCTGGGTGAATATCACTGAAGAGGAGCCAAAGTTACAGATTTAAAGAAACACGTCCCCCTCCTTTACATGAGGGTTAAGGGTCAATTCCAAAAGTACAATTTAAAAAACCTGTTTAGGAGTGTTTATATCCAGAAAGTCAAATAAGAGATTTTATCCAAGGTGAAGGCAAAAAGGTGGGAGCCGTATTTTGTTTAGGGCGCAGGCAGTTGTGAGGACTGGAGAACGGGTTCACATGCCCTGGCTGGGAGACTTTGGACAAATCCCTTCCCTACTCTGGACTCAGTATTCCTGGCGTTTCTGGCTATGTACTTTAAGATGGAAGTCCTCCAAAGTCACTTTAGCTGGAATATTCCAGGATCATATTCATAATTTTATCAAAGCGTGAGTTGGACTTTTCCTGCTTCCGAATTTTCGTCAATGAAAATTTCCTTTCTGGAGTTCCCGTCGTGGCTCAGTGGTTAACAAATCCGACTAGGAACCGTGAGGTTGCGGGTTCGATCCCTGGCCTTGCTCACTGGGTTAATGATC